>JAPDVR010000005.1:52672887-53160387 GCA_026230005.1 Gila orcuttii | reverse complement strand
TGTCGGAATTGTGTGTACACAACCACCCTATACTGGTGAAAATCCACCCACTCATAAATCATAAACAGTGTATCAGAATAAGCTGTTTGCAGTTTCTATGCAATGTGACGTCTCACAACCCCGCCCACGACTGCTGACAGACTCCGCCCTATTAGCATAGACTCCGCCCTCAGTGAGCTGTACACAGTCCGCCATGTTTATCTCCTTGTCAGAGCATTTAACAGCGGCATTCAAGTAAGAAATGTATTCTTATTAAAGCTATAAAGTTATTCAATCAAGAGCAGTGAGTGATTTTCAGTTTTTCTTTTGTTGTTTGATTCATATTAACAGCATACACAGCTACTGTAGTACTGTAGGTACTGTATTTTCACTTTAATTGCACATATCTAATATACACATGTGATTTATTTACTTGCTGTTCATGTTCACACACATAACCAACTGTGTTTATGTGAGCTTTGTGTGTTTTTCACATAAGTGTATTTAAAAGTTCAATCGCAATAAGACATGGAAGAGAACTTAGATTAATACTCACAGGTATGCATGCTTCGGGTGTGTGTGCTCAGAAAATCATATATGAGAAGTTTAGTCAAGTCAAGTCAAATATATTTATATAGCGCTTTTCACAATACAGATTGTATCAAAGCTGCTTCACAGTATCAATCAAAACAACTTAACAATGTTTGTTTATTACTGGAAAAAAGACATCCAAGTTTGGTAGAGCTGATCAATGGTATGATTGGTTAATTAATTTGAATAAACTTATTGAATATAAGTTTAGACTGATATGGCTTTAAAACGCATGCAGAAAATACACTTTCATGATGATGAAGAACTGCCATGTCATGTGAGCATGACCGCGAGAGAGATGATAATCAAAACCAAACTGGGCTACTTTTCCCAAAGCATCGTAAGTTGATTGTAGAACAATTGCCACCTATTGTCTCTACGACCAATTTAGCCTTACAATGCTTTTTGAAAACGCAGCCCAGATGTTTTAGTTCTTGGCAGAGTATCTGAGGCACAAGCTGTAAAGGCTCCGCCCTCTTCTGGAAAGCGGGGCGGGGAGCAGAAGCTCATTCTGGGGACACCTGAGACTTATATTACATCTTGTAAAAAGGGGCATAATAGGTCCCCTTTAATGAATTTGTTTTGCCTTATGGGGTTGCTTGACCAGCCAAACCTTGACCTTGGAACCAGCAGCTTTGAGAGTCGATGAAAAAAGAGAATTAATGAGAAAGACAAAGTAAGAGATGAAGAAATAGTGAATATCATGGTGCATCTCTCATGTCTGCAACACAAGCCAGGAAGAATGCCTGCTGCAATGGCCAATTTATTCTGGTGGGTGACTGTTGTGTTGGCCATGCTGGTTAGCATCTCTCTTTCTCTCTGCCTCTCTGTGAGTCATTGCTATGTGACAGAGAGTGTGGATTCTGTCGAGCGCTTCCAGATGGAGCTCTACGCTGGGCAGGCAAGGCCTAGCACAGACTATGACCACTGGAAAAGAAGATTGATTTCTTCTGTGGTGTACAACATGCCACGCACCAAAGCTTCACTCTCAAACTGCACAAAGGAGCCCACAAACATGCTGTTTTCTCCCAAAAAACAATCGGCCCATGTGCAGAGACACCATGTGCACAGTACTGTTTGTCTCCATTTCCTGTGGACAGCTTGGGGGGAAGGTGTTTTTTTTTTGTTTTATTTTTTTTAATCCCAGCCTTGGGATTGATTTTGAATGATGTTGTTTTGTGCTGTCTTTCACCCTCAACGCACATGACTGCA
Source organism: Gila orcuttii (assembly GCA_026230005.1). Taxonomy (NCBI): domain Eukaryota; kingdom Metazoa; phylum Chordata; class Actinopteri; order Cypriniformes; family Leuciscidae; genus Gila; species Gila orcuttii. Next base: position 53,158,605 of record JAPDVR010000005.1, on the reverse strand, counting down.
ACTGAAAAAATCCCCAGTTTAGCTTTTCCTTAACTTTTCATACAATAACATCCATTTGCAGGGTGTATAATTAATTTATTTTATTATTTATAATTTATTATACGTATATTAAGTTTTATTATTAATATGCAAATTAAATAAAGGGTAACACTTTATTTTGATAGTCCTCAGACATTCTACTAAGTAACTTTGCAGCTGCATGTCAACTAACTGTCATTAGAGTATTAGTAGACTGTCTGTTTAATATTTGCTAACACTTTATTTTGTTGGTCCCCCAACAGATATTCTACTGAATATAAGTAACTTGGTAACTACAAGTCAACTTATTCTCCTAACCCAAACCCGAACCCTAACACCTAACCATAACCTACCAGTCTACTGACAGTCTACAACAGTCTACTAATACTCTAATGAGAGTTAGTTGACATGCAGTTGAAAAGTTACTTATAGTTAGTAGAATATCGAAAGTGGACTTTCGAAATAAAGTGTAACCATCTTCAATGGGGTTATATCTGGAATCCTAGTGTTCTTGACTCAATTTTAAAGAACCCTCCATGTTTAAAAAGGTTCTATTCAAGGAGAAATGTTTTCAATGATGGCTTATACTTTTTATTGTGTTTTGGGTTATTTCAATTTAAAAAATAAAAAGGTATGTTTATGAGCTGTTCAATTCTTATTCTCAAATAAAATATGAATTAAAACAAACGTAATTAATTCAAACTAAATTCATAAAATGATCCCATGATGGAAACCCCTAAAAGGTTGTATATAGGTTGCATTTAAGAGTGTGGATCGTTTCTATCCAATTTAACTACTTCATTCTCTTCATGTAGGCTTTTGTTCGAGATGGGCGAAGGGAGAGCACCGTAAGCACCCTCTACATTTCAGCCTCCAACATCGAATCTGGACAGAAGATCATCTGTCGGGCGTCCAACAAGGCCGTGCCCAATGGGAAAGAGACCAGTGTCACTATTGACATTCAACGTAAGTGATGCCACACTCCGATTTTTCCTCTTTTTAATGTACTTGCAAGAAGTCAGTTTTACTCCACTGAATTAAAACCTCTAAATGCATTGTGATACTAATCTAAGGGCACTTAAATGTTCACTATTAATGGAAGGGCTATCTGCTGGATTCTCATAATTCATTTAGATTTGCTCGTTCTGAGAGTGATATCAAGACGAGCCATCATTTGAGTTGACACAATGACACTAATTTGTGAATTGGCTAGTGGTGAATGTAATTTTTCTGATATTGTTCACAATTTAAATTTAGAAAGCACAAAAATTCACATCACAAACCACGTGGAAATTTAATCTCTAACCAATGTATTCCTAATGGATAAAATAGTGTGTTTTTCCCCTTTGAATATCCCATTTCTTTCGGAAAAGAAAAAATCAACTTTGACTTTAAATTGTTTACATCTCATCCACTCGTTCTAGTTCCTTCTGGCTGGCCATTTAAGTCTCTTTGGAAGTTTCAGAGAACAATATGGTTCTACTTGCATAGTGCAAACCCTCATCAATAATGTTAATAAAGCAGAACATGCTATTTAGAGACTCAGTGCCGGTGACAGCTCCATTGTGCAACTTCATGCGTGACATAAGAAGTACTTCATAGCACAAAAGGGAGCTGGGTGCAGGCTGAGGCGCTGTGGAGCAAAGAAGGCATTAAAGATAATTAACATTTGTGTTGCACCAGCTTAGATCTGTGCTTGGATGTGTGGTAGTATACAGGTCCTTCTCAAAAAATTAGCATATTGTGATAAAGTTCATTATTTTCCATAATGTAATGATAAAAATTAAACTTTCATATATTTTAGATTCATTGCACACCAACTGAAATATTTCAGGTCTTTTATTGTTTTAATACTGATGATTTTGGCATACAGCTCATGAAAACCCTCAAAAAATTAGCATACCATGAAAAGGGTCTCTAAACGAGCTATTAACCTAATCATCTGAATCAACTAATTAACTCTAAACACCTGCAAAAGATTCCTGAGGCTTTTAAAAACTCCCAGCCTGTTTCATTACTCAAAACCGCAATCATGGGTAAGACTGCCGACCTGACTGCTGTCCAGAAGGCCATCATAGACACCCTCAAGCAAGAAGGTAAGACACAGAAAGAAATTTCTGAACAAATAGGCTGTTCCCAGAGTGCTGTATCAAGGCACCTTAGTGGGAAGTCTGTGGGAAAGAAAAAGTGTGGCAAAAAACGCTGCACAACGAGAAGAGGTGACCGGACCCTGAGGAAGATTGTGGAGAAGGACCGATTCCAGACCTTGGGGGACCTGCGGAAGCAATGGACTGAGTCTGGAGTAGAAACATCCAGAGCCACCGTGCACAGGTGTGTGCAGGAAATGGGCTACAGGTGCCGCATTCCCAAGGTCAAGCCACTTTTGAACCAGAAACAGCGGCAGAAGCGCCTGACCTGGTCTACAGAGAAGCAGCACTGGACTGTTTGCTCATTTGAAAGCAAATTTTGCATGTCATTCGGAAATCAAGGTGCCAGAGTCTGGAGGAAGACTGGGGAGAAGGAAATGCCAAAATGCCTGAAGTCCAGTGTCAAGTACCCACAGTCAGTGATGGTCTGGGGTGCCATGTCAGCTGCTGGTGTTGGTCCACTGTGTTTTATCAAGGGCAGGGTCAATGCAGCTAGCTATCAGGAGATTTTGGAGCACTTCATGCTTCCATCTGATTTCATTTTTCAGCACGACCTGGCACCTGCTCACAGTGCCAAAACCACTGGTAAATGGTTTACTGACCATGGTATTACTGTGCTCAATTGGCCTGCCAACTCTCCTGACCTGAACCCCATAGAGAATCTGTGGGATATTGTGAAAAGAAAGTTGAGAGACGCAAGACCCAACACTCTGGATGAGCTTAAGGCCGCTATCGAAGCATCCTGGGCCTCCATAACACCTCAGCAGTGCCACAGGCTGATTGCCTCCATGCCACGCCGCATTGAAGCAGTCATTTCTGCAAAAGGATTCCCGACCAAGTATTGAGTGCATAACTGAACATAATTATTTGAATTTTTTTGTATTAAAAACACTTCTTTTATTGGTCGGATGAAATATGTTAATTTTTTGAGATAGGAATTTTGGGTTTTCATGAGCTGTATGCCAAAATCATCAGTATTAAAACAATAAAAGACCTGAAATATTTCAGTTGGTGTGCAATGAATCTAAAATATATGAAAGTTTAATTTTTATCATTACATTATGGAAAATAATTAACTTTATCACAATATGCTATTTTTTTTAGAAGGACCTGTATGTATGGTGTAACGATGATTGGCCAACAAGAAGCTCCTTTCACCAATGAGAAACCTTTCAGCACGCCCCTATCTTTCGGCATGCCCATTTATCCGACCTGCAGATATCCCTGTCTCTCCAGACCTGCTCCCCATTCCACCATCTGTGTTTTAATTAAACCACGTGAGAAATCAGACCTACTGTAATTGAACTTCGCCACAGCGCTGACAAATTTGTCAAGTCTCTGCACTCTCTAATTTCATTACACCACTCTCACCACCTCTCCTTGGAAAGATGGAAATATTTCAAATGTATCACAGAGGCGAGCCGTCTTGTTGCAAAATTCTACGCGGTTGAAAGGAACATCCCTGGGAGAGAGGCAGGTGAATGTGGAACGGGAGTCGTGCAAAGAGGATAATGAGGTTTTCAGAATTACATGCAGTCAGAAGCCCAGTCCGCATTTGAATGACTAAATGAATATCAGTCTGAGTGGGATACATTTACATCACCCTCCTGAGCTGGAGCTCTGCAAAGTATGAGACATTAAGTCAGAAGAAGGGAACAAATAAAGACGGTGAATAGTAAGCAATGACAGCAAGCTCCCCCTCTGAGGATCAAACACTAGCAGGTGTTTAATGAATAAGTTATGATGGTATCAGCAGGTGGGACAAAGCTAAGGATGCAAACTCGATGCAGAAGGGTACGAGTGTTTCCACAGGGGCATCCTCCAGGCCACGGGGGGGCTGTGTAGCCATGCAAATCAGTTAATATTGATGAAGGACAGCTGTCTGCTGATGCACAGCACAAATAATTCAGGGTAGAATTGAGCATCTCGCACACTACTGCAACATGGCCAACTGCTAAACTCACGAGATCATTCCAGTGGAAATTACCTAAGCGTTTAATATGAATGAATGAAGCCAATGGGTAACTACGTGGAAAAGTGTGTTCTAACAAGCATTCCCTCAGCTGTTTGATTATGAGTACGTTTAAGGGCAAAGTAACTTGTGTGCACACAAAAACAGAACTTTTTACTAAAACAAGTTGTATTAAATGTGCACTTGTAGTGTATTTTAAATCTTAAAAGTATATTTTTAATAAAACAACCTTGCAGATAATATAATATTAATTGAATGAAAGGAATTTTAAAAGAGTACACTTTAATGACTGTTTCTTTACAAACTTAAGTACACTTTTAAAATGTGCATTTTATAATATCAAATTTTACTTGAATTTACATTATGTTTTAATCATGTTTTGTCGTGCTTAAAAGGACACTTATTTTACTGTATGTGTTGACTAACATTTTAAAGCACATGTACTTGGTTATAATTTTATTTAAATTTATTCAATATTTCAAGTAAATATATTTTCAATGTTGTAGCGTCTGGACCAATCACACACAAATTATTCATTATATTTAATGAATAGTCCGGCACACTCACTCTTCCAACTAAGATATGTGGCCAACTTCCCCTGAAACTAACACCACTGGCAGAACTCAGTGTCCAGTTACATTGATAAGAATTTTTACAACCCTGGAATTCCTGAGAGATGTGACTCTTCTGAGAAGGAGAAATAAACCCGGTTAATCCTATATATTCTAAATATATAACCTCTTGAGAAAGGTATAAACGTGTATCTAATTTTCCCATCTCATGATTTTCCTTTTATGTTGTTTTTCTTGTAAACTCTAATGCGTTAATGTTTCAGACTTTGCAACTATGGTTAACCAAAATCATATGTGTGGCATATTTGATCTCTATAACTTGGTACTTTGAAGATCAAAATGACTGTGTACATGATATGTCGATAACAACAACATATTAGTATTACAAGAATCTTTCATAGTTTCTTCTTTGCTAAACCACCCACCAGCGTGCACATGCAAATGAGCACCCTTGGAACAAAGACCCATAAATCAAACTCTCCAGCTTGGAAACTCCAGCCTTCTTATTGGTCGAGCCAACCCTGAAAGGTGGGGCCTTTCTAAAGCTTTAAATTGCATCGACTCCCACCATTGACTCTCTTGGCTTCTCAGAACATCTGGGGTGTTGTGCTGTCCTGCGTGGCCTCACCAGGGCCCCAGGGCCCCAGGCCTTGACCAAACCAGACATGTGCTCGTTTAGGAGAGAGAGGACTCTCTCAAGCACGACAAAATAAAGGACAACCTCAGGAGTTGGTCAAAACGTCTTCATTCAACGCAGAAGAAGTCAGTCTCAACTCCCACCATCTGCTCTGCAGGGCCGGCAGGCCACAAGCTGCACTCCAGCCATGAGAACAGAGTCGAACTAACCACGAAGTTCATCATATTTTCTTCAATCTAACTCGAAAACTTTTGCAACTTCCAAAAATTTGACACTCACGGAACCGTCAACGACTTCAGTTACCAACAACTTCAAGAATTGTGTCCACTGGAAAGCCATGCAAGTATCAATTTAAGAAGGTGCTTTGAAAATGATAATATTGATGGTTATTTTCATAGTTCCCTTTCCGGTTTCCAGTTCCATGCTATCACTCACCCTTTTACCTATACATGTATTTATGTATGTATGTTTGTTTAGTTTAGTTATGTTCGTGATTTAGTTAATAAAACTTGTGCACAATATGTATTTGATTCTGATTCACTGCTTGCAGACAACGTCTCTTTTACGATTTTGATCTTGTTACATGCTCAAAGCGCTGTACATGCTGAGAAATAATTATTTTCCATACCCATAGAAGATACCACTTTTCTTAGAATAAATGAATAATCAAAAGAGTTCGTTGGACGAACTGATTAATTGATTGTAATATTAAGTTAGCTACATCAAGTTAATACCATTAACTGACCCAAATATTCATAATTAATCATAACCAGTTATTATTGATTATTAATATTTTCCCTCAGAGCTGACTCATTACAATGTTCTAAATTGTGAATTCCTTATTACTGTACATGTGAAATAAAAAATATATTTAAATGCATGAAATACAATGTTCAATAGAAATGAAATTAAATTATATTTTAGTTTACCATAAATCCTTATCAGTACATTCTGCAGTACACTAAAGCATATTTCAAAGACAATAGAATTATGAAATTACATATAAATATGTGCTCAAGTCCTACTTAAGTGGGTCAAAAAAACTCTAAGTTTACATATAAATTTAAACTATAATGCATTTTCATTCAGTCGCAAATAACACAAGTGACTAAAAACATTACAATCAGTTAAGAATATTATTTTAAAGTTTATTATTTCAATATTAAGAATTTTTTTTTTTACAAAGGGTAGTATGAATGAAATCCAGATGTACTACGTTCTTTCTTCTTCTTTTTTTAAAGCTTTATTGTCAACAACAAGTAGCATATACAGTGCCATATCTCATATAACAAAATATAATTCACATGCCTCAACAAGAAGGAACAAAAAAAAAAAAGTAAAATTAAGATAAAAAGACAAGAGGGTACATAAGCATCAGTTTACAAATAGAGATACATTGTGCATATAACAATTCCATAGGATATTACAATGCAATTCGTCATTGTCATGTAGGGTGAGCACCCGTCCCGCTTTGCGTTGTACCGCACAGCATTTTCACCCCCTTGTCCCGCACGTCGCATATTGAGAAAATATCACGCATTTTCATCAGTCTGTTGGTTTTTAATTATCAAGAAAACGTGCATGCGTTCTTTTGCCTTTTTAAGAAAGCATTTTATTTATTCTTTTTGCGGCGTAGTTTTTCACCTATATTTAATAGCGCTTTGTCAGAAGTACAAATACAACAGCCGTTTTTAAAATCCTATCCAATGGTTGAAAGCAAAGGAGTAAACACGGTCACTAGTGGGTTGTGACGGCTGTCAATCAAAATGTGGAGCGGTGATTCGTTCCATGTGTTTCTGGCAGAAAACAAATGGATAATTGAGTAAATAAAATTTTAAATGTAACAGAATTTATCAACTTGTTTACTGCTGTGGTTGTTTTAATTCACATCCTTTCTAAAAATATGAATGTTTTTGGTTTAATATATTCTTAATATAAAACTGTCAATGATCCAAATTCATGTTGGTTTATATTTTATTTGTTCATTATTTATTTTGTTGGATTTTAGTTGGACTTGGTCGGAAATGTTTCAAAAATAGTGATCTGCATGATGCCTGCTGCCTTTGGGCTCAGTGATGATGAATTTAAATGTCATGTAAAATAAAGACATGTTATGTTACATTGTGATGTAATGGTGTTTTCTGGAAGGGACTAAAGAACAAATAATTTGTATCAGCTGAAAGTCAGAATACAAATGTTTTTATTAAGTTAGATAAACATTATATAACAGTTTCAGGTTGTGTTTTAGTGTTGGTAACATGTCCCACACAAACTTATAATTGTCCCACATTTGGTTTGTTTGATGATGGTCACCCTATTGTCACATGACCAACAGCGTCAGTTGCAACGCTTCACTACCCTTCACAACTCCTCTCTTGTGGCCTCATGGGATAGTAAAGGGTCCATTGGATGTCCATTTCAGAATCTTCAATGAAGTAGTAGGTTATCTGTGTACTTTTTGCCTGCTGGTTTATGAATACTATGAATCCTGACTTACCACACCTTTCACATACTGTTTTTCGCCTACTTTATAGTACGCATATTTGGACGCAGGGATTGAAAGAATGACTTAATGCTCAAAAAGACACCCGTCACTCGTCACCACTCACCACCAACAGAAAGAGCCATCAAGTGAATCAGTTAATGAATCTTTTCGGTGAACTGAATCAAATTATTTGAGTCAATGGTATGCAACAGATTCCCTCTACTAGCTCGTATGGCTTTTCTAAGAAAATAAACAATTATAGATAAAGAACATATTTGCCATACTCCCTGAAAATCACAATAAGCAAAGTGTAGGCGAGGACAGCAACAGTGCCCAGACTCAGCTTTAGCAAGAGTAATGAGAATGAAAAAGAAAAATCAATATGCTTTATTTAACTTTTTTGTGTATGTGTATGTGTGTAGCTGCATCGATGTTGTGAGTGCAGTGCAGTGAACATGTTGCCATGTACTCTACACAGGCAGAAAGACAGAGAATCGATGGGTGACCCAGGTGAACGACAGATATTCTTCCAATCTGCCTGTTTAAAGGGAGTGACAAAAGGTTAAGATGAGAACCTTGAAGGAAGGAGGGAAGAAGGAAAAGATTAAATATTGGACAAAGACTGGATAAATGACTTCAGCCAAATGAAAGACACTTACTAAGACATTAAGGGCCGTGACAGAGTTGGTGAGCATCTGTCAGGCTAGTTTTTGTGGTGTTTCCACACGTCATCTAGACGGGCTCTCCACTGCGGCTTTTCACTCCATTCATTATGTTAAAACTGCATTTATAGATATAAATTCATTGCAATCTATATCTTTCATTTATAATATATGTCATTTACATATTTTAGTTTTTCAAGAGATTTAAAGCACCATTTTTAAATAGTGTGCATGTGTCTACATGCTCTAGTAAGAACAAGCATATGATTGAATCTGGAAATAAAGCAAAATAATTGCAAAAAATGAGAATTAATCATCAGATGCCATGTCCGTAATTTATAGCAAAATAATCTAGCATTAATCTCAAACGGATTCATTAAAAGAAGTTATTACTCCACCACCTGCGTGACATCATTAACCAACATGGATTAACGACCAATTTGCCACAATACAGTTTCAGGAAACAGTCATGACTAGCTAGTTGATTTCCTTAACAATGTATCGTGATATTATAGTTAACACCAAGTTACATTGTGACCCCTGATTGGCTGTTCAGTTTAGCGAGCAAATCAGTGCACGAGAATAAACGTGAAAGTCATGAAAGCGTACAAAGAAGTCAAGGCTGTTTTAATTTTGCACAATCTTACCTGAGCTTTCCAATGTGCAAACATTTTCATAACAACATGAGTCGCCTGGACTAAATAAAATGGTCAACATGATTGATATTCAAAATAGCAAGTGCTGCTTTGTTTTATGGTTTATATACTGTATGCAGTCCTAGTTTTGGTCTCCCTTTTTGATGAATGATGAATATAGACTATTATTTCCTTACACACATGCACAGAATGCACATGCTAGTTGGCAGTCATCTGGGTAGGGTTGCACCAGCCGTTCGTAAGTTCTTTCTTAAATTGGAACGTATAGTCCACACTAGAGGCTGAGTAACTACTAGCTAGTTGTAACTAACTCTGTACTTTATTCGGTTTTACCATTTGCTCTGAGGGCAGAACATAGCTAGTAGGTCGTAAAGTAACTCTCCTTAAAGTAATGCGTTGTCGCATAATATGACGTTTACCCTCAATGATTAAATAGCAGCTTTCAAATCAATGAGGAGAAGTTGTTTTGGAATGCAGTAAATGTCAGTTCATCCTTCATTCTAACTTATTTTGCCTCATGTAACTAATTGTAAAAATAAGTTTCCATTAAATACGATACTACTTAATCATGAATAAGATAAGTGTGTTTATAACATTCAGAAACTGTATTTGAACCAGAATTAAAAAGGATCAATACATAAATACTGATACAGAAAAACATAAGAAAAGACATGTATCGATTGCGACTGATTTTATTGGACATTCACAACACAGATCGATGCACCCAACGGCGCACTGTTTAGGACGGGTTCGTGTTGAAGAGACGCTAACAAAGTTAATCTTTTCACATAATGTTCTCTCTCTTAAAATGTAAGCGAGTGTAAATGTCAGCGTTATCATATATGTCTAAAGAAATTAAGTTTGTCAGGCAAAACAAGAGCTTATTGATACAGTTCAGTCAGTCTGCTATTTTATTCCAACCGTCACTCCTGATTTGAGGCTTCCATAAATATTTATACGTAGAGTTAAAGTTCAACTAAGTTTAATGGTGCAACAAAATATATTTAGTAGTGCGTAAGTTCAAAGGTAGTTCCCATTTACGTCAAAACTAGGCTAAGTTGTAACTTATGCACAGCTGGTGCAACCGGCCCCTGTAGTCTTTGTGGTGTTCAAGCGCCGCTTTTTCGGCTCAGACGCTGCCGACGCGAGGAGACAACATCGGCTTTTGTCGCCCCTAGTTCTCTGATGTCAGCCTTGTGTGTCACAGCCTTAAGACTGACAACTCCACTGGATAAAAAAAGAAGAAAAAATCAAACCCATGAAGGATGATTGTGCATTTTATCACATTGATCCTCTAATATTCCCACTCTAGCTTTTGTCAGCCCTCATTCAGAGTCCACTTATTGACCACTTGGTACGATGTGATAATGTCATCAGCAACAAAAGTAATTAAAGGCTTTCTGGATTTTTCCTCTGCTCAGATAATTCTCATTCTGATCAGCGCAGGCCTCTGAGAAAGCCGCTCGCTTTCAGTCAAAACGAGTCCTAAATGAGACGAGTCCAAGCATTATCCACTGCATTACTTCACCACTTTGTCCAGTTCAATGCATTTCCCTGACTTTATTTTCCTGTAATCATTCAAATGCAGGAATTAGATTTACTTCAGAAATTTTGCTGAACATAAGCCCTGCTAGGATAATTTGACCCGAGGTTAAGCGAATTAGCATCTAAATATGAAATTTACTAAAAAATCGAATTTCTTGAAGAGCCTAAAGCTGAAGAAAAACCCAAACTTCATATGGCATTGGCCTTAGAGGGTCACATCATTTGACAGCAAAATCCGTTGATCCCGCAACGCAAATCGACGTGTCTCATATGAAATGCAAATAAGCCTAAATGGAAAAATGGTCAGAAAAATATTCTGGAAAAATATAGTACCGTTTTTTTTCGTGTAGGCTATTTACAGTATTTTCTGGAGGGGGAAATGTACAACATAACCTCTTCACAGCATTTAGTTTAATTTAATTTAAGATTTCTAAGGTTTTCATCTTGATATTATGATTTTATTTGATATTATGATTTTAACGTCATGCCTTAAACATAATTAGATGCACAGATGGGCTATAATTAGATTAGCGAAAAAAATGCTTTAGCAATACATTATTCATGTAGATAGCTTGACAGATAACTCCACAGGGCAAAAACTGCACAATGGTTACATTTGTTGCACAAAACTCTCGATCAAGAGCACTACATCAGTGTATTCTTAAGTGAGAAGCAAGTTATAGTGTACTGTTATAGTGTACTGCATGCTTTTGGTACTAAAATGCATTGATTACTGTATATACAACAGTGACTCACCGCAAAGAGCCTTTGAAAGAACTAGCCTCAGTCTCCAATATAGATGCATGAACTGTGTTTGGAGAGAGAACAAAAGTTGCTGTGAGATCTCAGTGTCAGTGAAACCCACACTGTGGCACAGATTCAGTTGAGTTATAAAGAGATTAAATCGCCCTCCTCCTGCTGATACGAGGCTATCGGCCCTCTCTGAGAACAGCTGGCCACAGTGACCCAGGGAGAATGGAAATCAAGCTTTAAGAAAGACAGAAGCCATTTTCTTTGGCACCTTCCTCCCAACTCTGGGGAAGTTGGCCGATTGTTCAAAACCACCATCTGCTCTTTGCTTTGAACTTCCGATCAAAAGCTGTCATCTCACCACTGTCCCCCCCACCATTTTATTTTATATAATTATTTATTTTAGATTACTCCTCTCCTCCAATCCCATTGTTTTGTGGGCTGTCATTGTTGCCTTCGTGCTCTCCCTGTTGATGAAGTGGAGGAATTATCGGAGCTGCATATTGATAGCCTGCCGCGTGTGTCTCAGGCCAGAGAGACTCATGCATTTATACATCAAAGTGACAAACAGACTACTTTATTAAGAGACTGTCTGTCGATAGATTTGCGGGTCACAAGGGTCTTTGTGAGCTTCTGCCAGTCTGCCTCTCGAGCCTTTGAGAGGAGCTAGTCATTCCTCCAGGGATAAACGTCCATCTAAAAATGCTTATTTCATTATTTAAGACAAAAAAGTTACTGTCACACTTCAGTTTTGTCGTAAGTAGAGGACACTTTTGATGACTTTCATCTCCCTCAAGGGTTACTCTCAAAAGACTTGAACTGACATCAAAGGTAGTCATGATATGCTTCAAAACAGCTAAGGAGAAAAATGAATCTTAATATCAAAAATATTGAAAATAAATCAATAAGCCACTGAAGGTTATTCGGTAGTGTGATTTTATCACAGGTTAGGAGTGCTTGAAACCACCTTAATCATGGTAAATTCACTGTATAATGCACGGAATCTTGTGACTCTTTATAATCTTTATACTCTTACTACCCACTTTTGAAAGGTTATAGAACAATAAATTTACAAAACCTGAACTTATTGCATAATAATAGTTTTGAGAACAGATTTTTAAACAAACAAAAAAATAAAAAGGCTTTTTATCTTATGATAGGAGAAAACAAAGTTGCTGCCTTAAATTAAAGTACAATCAACTTGGATGTTTAAGTCATTTCAACTTAAATTGATTTAAACTGACTTTAAAAAATTAGTTGAATCTTGTAAAAACTTTACAAGATTTAAGAACTTATAAAAAAAAAGTTGTAAATGGCTTCATTAATTTTGATGAGTTAAAGCAATGTAAAGGCATAGGTTGTTATACTTTATTGATCACATAATTGATCACATAATCTTTTATAGTGTACTTTCATAAAATGCATATAAATATCAGTTGTCACTGATATATATCTGCCAAAAAATATCTTAGTAAGATGATATTTTAAATGCTTAGTTTTATTATCAAAGCTTTGTCATTAGTATTCTTTGGATTACACATATAATGCAATGTAATACAATGTTAATTGAGAGATGAACAAATCAACATTCTTCAAAAGCCTGATGTATAATATTTGATACTTACATTTGATGAAACATACAGATGATTTGTATAAAAAATTATGTATGGATAATCAAGTAAACCTAAGTTGCTTCAGTCCAGTAAGTGTTCATCTTAAAATATTAGAGGTTAATCTTAAATTTACTTTAAGATAAAGATAAGACTTTAAGATAAAAATCAGATTTCACAACAAAAAGACATGTGTACCATGATCTGAATATCTTTTACTTGCCTTTAACAGCATAAAGTATCAGTCAGACGACAGAAGGCATGCAGTACATTTAGAGGCCATAGAAATTTGCCTAGCAAATATAATACAGTAGGCTTAATATGGTTAAAATTATTCAGCCTACAGTTGGGCTAATGGTCTGTATTGGCCATTTATGTCAACTTGGTGAATGAATATGCAATCTGCGGTCAATATTTAGAGGGAGAACTATCCGTTTTATAATATGTATCAACCCATAAACAAGCCTGAACTCCCCCACTTCTGATATCCACTTATACCTGCATGCCCAATTAGCCAGAGTATACGCTTTACACGTATCCTGCTGGTACCCGGGCAGCACACAGCACTAATCAGTCTGTCCTGCTCACGCCGGTGTGTCCCGCGGGCTCACGGATGACGGTTAGTGTTGTGCAGCCTGTGAACAACCTGGCACAGGTGTGTGTGGTCAAAAAAGGCAGATGGGGAAAAAGGGCAGCACCTGCACCAACCGCCGGGATGCCACTCTGCCCAGCTGTGCTCCTGTGGGCCACATACTGTACTTCAGGAGACACACACACACGTCACACTACAGCAGTGCCCCGATGACACTCCAGCTGAGCCAGTCCTGTTCTCTTTTGGTCCACTGATCTGTGTTGTTGTAATACAGCCGTGCCAGCGCAGACCAAATTAGTGTAACTTGAGTGAGAATAGAACAGAAAACATGCATGTAGAATAGCTGGCTCTCAAGTGCATGATGATCGGTTTCTCTTTCTCTCTCTACTCATCTATTTTTATCTCTCCCGATTGTGCTCCCTGTGGATGCTGAATCGCTGATGTGTGCTGCTTAGCTTCTGCGCTTGCCACTGTCCAGTTTTGGTAAAAGCACAACAATTAGGTCTCTATTTCTTTTTGTTGCATCCCTGGAGATCCATAAATCAGTTTTTGTTGTGCAGTGCAAAATACAGCTTGGCATTAGAGGCGTATGAGGGACATCTACTGCGTCTAATTGTAATATTTTGAATTTAAATATGCTAAACAAAGATTGGGATAGCTGAAAATGAAAATTCTATCATCATTTAATCACCCCCATGTGTTTCCGAACCCATAAGACTTTCGTTCATATTTAAAACAAAAATGAAAATATTTTAATGAAATCTGAGATATATTTGTCCTTCCATTGACAGCTACACTACTACCACTTTGACGCCTCAAAAAGAGATCAGTTGTACTTTTTCACCTGTTTGCATTAATATTATGTACTATGGTAAAAAAAAGAGAACATTTAAAGTAGGCAAAGTGTTAATGAAAATGAAAAAGGTATTATGTTATTGCTTGCATAATCTGTTTATTATTAATATCCCAGTTTTAATGCCATTACGCTGTGTTATTTTTTTGTTTTAGCTGTAATAATTGAATGATTTGTGATTAAACTGTTTTTCCACTTAGTTCTCTGTTGCAAAGATTAGAAGGAATACCTCTCATTAGTCGACACACGGTGCTTTAGTTAGTGCTTTGTTCCCTGATTATCACATCTTTTGATGATGCGCAGTTAATACTCTCACAATTATTTCTGACGCTCCTACGTGACCAGATAATAGCTGAAGCAAATCTTCACCTATTGTTTTAAAATTACTGAACATTTTTGTGGAAAAAGTAATATTTTCTTATTAGTTTCTTTTATTACTTTTGTCTTCTTGCAGACTTGCCGTTGGTGAATCTCTCTGTGGAGCCTCAACCAGTCCTGGAGGGAAACCTGGTGAAGTTTCATTGCTCCGCAAAAGCTAATCCGCCAGTCACCCAATACAAGTAAGACGCCAAACACAACAGCCAAATCATTCAGTACTGCAGGTCCTTCATAATAATACACACTGTGATGAGGATCAAATAGAACTAACTATAATTCACATTTATCTTCTGACTGGCACATCACTGTGTTGCAGAAACGCTCTGGCATTTAGTTGAAAATATTTTTAGAGCCGTCTCAAAACTGAAATCCACTATCCTGGCTGGCATCGGTTCGGTATGTCTAAGTCAAGACAAGGATCGGGGCGCCACGTCAGGCATTCAAATCAAAGCAGGGATGTGTCTCTTATACACTGATCCAATATCCAAGAATAATGTTTCCTGTCCTCTCCAAACAGATGAGAAAGAAGTTGAAATACAAGTTATTTATTTCCTTGAGATGTAGCCTCGGCCTTGCGGAGGGCCAATAGCGAGACGATTAGTTTGAACATGCGTTTCTGTGTGGGTTTTAAAACTAGGTGCAAAATAAGAGCAGTAAAATCAATAGTGAAGGGAATTGCACAGCGGTGAATCTAGATGTACTGAGAAATAGAACGGATGTATGATACAGTTCTAGGTGGGCAAACCGAGTTGTTTCTAGCCTTTTTTGAAATGACAGATGCTGGAATCAGACATGCCAGTGTTTGATTATCCATCAGGCCAGAATAAAGCCTTGGCAGAATGAACACACTTGGCCGTTTTGCTTTTCATACCTAAGCATCAGTGAGATGACCAGAAATGGCATAACTTACCGATTTACACTGAAAGAATGTGTGTGGCGAGCCGTTTTCACACAGCCCTTGGCCTCGTCCTGCTCGACCACAATGTCATAATAGTATGGCAGAGTATAACAATTCAGGCCAGAAATATTTACAGACTGTATTGACTTCAGCACGTCAAGTTACCTTGACATGGTACCTTGTTATTTCCACCTACACTGTTGTACATGCATGTTATTTTATCTTCATGGATATACATGAGCACATATTACTGCTAGAATCTTAATTATAAAGGACAGGACCAATAACATGAGCTTAGGCTGTAGTGTACTTCATTTAGTATAGCCTTGCTCTTTACATATGTTTTTCCCAGAACCTATAAACTCTAGTCAGTGTGTAACTATTTCTAGTTATGCAGTTGTCCATGGACATTTTGTATTTTTCTAAGTCCTTTATCTGAGAGATTTGTTCCTTTATCCCTGTGAGGTCTGTGGCATTGGATGTTGACGTACAATATCTGTAGGAGTAATGTTCATCCTCAATGCAGCTCGAGGAAACAAAAGATAGCCAGCGGATGAGTGAAGGAGAGGGAAGAGTGAAGGAGAGGGAAGAGTGAAGAAGAGGGACTGCACAGCTGTAAAAAAGAAAAAAAAAAAAGAAAAAAAAAAAACACCAGGCAGAGCACATATTTTATTTATGTATTTTTCCTTAGTGGGTTGTAATAGCATCAGGTTTTATGTGAGATAGTTTTTTCTTCTATGCAATAAATACATATTTTCATAAAGTTAACTTTCAGTAAACATTTTAGGATGTTTCCTAACAACTATTTTGAAAAATAGTTTTACAATCAAATTTTCACTCAGAAATTGCAGGTAAATTTTACAAATAATTACAAAAAGTGACAAGTAACACATTGAATTAAACGTGAAAATTTTAAGCAGAAAGACTGAAAAAGTATTTTTATGTAAAATTTGTATGGCAAATGAAAAATTTTAACTAACTAAATATTATTATTAAATATTAAAAAGGTTTTAAAATTGAACAATACAACATCAATACAACAAAATAGTAGAAACTAAAAACATAAACTAAACTGAAACATATTAGTTTCATAAAATATCACAACATGGTTCCAATATAAAGCACCATTTTACAAGTAGCAGATTCCCTGCTTTACACAGGTATAAAAGAGCCACCGTCAAAATATGTCATTTTCACACTTAAGACACTGTTGTGGGTCTTTTCTTTGTTTTATGTTGCTGGATTGCCGTTTTGGAGTAACGCTGCACAGTCTCAATAAACGATGCCAGTTTGCTAGTCTTCTGCATCTTTCATAGCCTGTAAGTTAGGATGCTGCATTGTGCAAATTGCATTTACCACATACTTTTTTACAGATAAATAGATTTCACAGAATTTGCACAGTTAATTTAGTGAATCAGGTGGTGAAACAGCACTGACAGTACATCAAAATATTCTTCATTATTGCAATATTTGCAAATATTTAGAGCATGTGAGCTGTGCGGAGCGAGGAATGATTTTGCCTGAAGCAAGGAGTCAGAGCGTCAGTGTTTTCTTTCACTCCAGGGTTTCTGAAAGCATAACATGTTAACGGCCCATGAATTCACCACGTTATATTATTAGCGATCAGAATTTGTGAAATATTCTTTCTAATTATATGATGCTATCCGTCTCAGTGCACTGAGTTCCTCTTTCTCACGTCCATGTCTCGGGCCCCGTAGCAAGTGCTGACATTGATCTGAGGGAATTTAGTGGCGTCTCACTTGTGAATTTAATAAATGTCTTGATTGACGCTCGCTTTGATGACTTTCACTGTAGGAGAGCAATAAAAACATCAGAGCCAGAGAGTGTTAGAATTAATGATAGCCTTCCAAGGAGGATTCATGAACCATGCTGCATTAAAATGTCCCTGACATTAACGTGGGGTAATTTTGTCGGCCATTGATTAAGGGACTAAAGAAGTAGAATGCTATTATTGTGGTGTCGACATAATGTGGTGTGGTGAGGAGTGGTAAGTAGCCAGAGTCATGTGCACTGAGACGGATCATTACCACTCTGGTTCATTTTATGATATGGGAGTCAGGAAAGATTTGGACTTCATTTGCCCCAAAACAGTGTCTTAAGTGTGAAAATGACATATTTTGACGGTGGCTCTTTTATATCTGTGTAAAGCAGGGAATCTGCTACTTGTAAAATGGTGCTTTATATTGAAACCATGTTGTGATATATAACTAATATGTTTCAGTTACGTTTATGTTTTTAGTTTCTACTATTTTGTTGTATTGATGATATATTGTTTATTTTTAAAACCTTTTTAATATTTAATAATAATATTTAGTTAGTTTAAATTTTTTATTTGCCATACTTTTACTATCCCTGGTAATATGTTTGACAAAAAAAAGGGAAAAGAGTAAACATGTCATTTGATTGATCTAACAAACAAACAAACAAACAGATTTACTCCCCAATTATCACAATAACAATTATGTTCCGTGCGTTGTGCTTGTTAGTTGTCTGTTTTGGGGATAGTGAAGCCATGTTGTGCGTCTCTGCCGTGATGTCTTTGACATAGCTGATGAAGAGGTTTTCATGGCGGGTTGCTTGCTTTGCTCATCAAGCGTTTGATGTGCACACACAGATACGGGCGGTTCCGTTGTTTGTTTTCCATGGCCGCGCTCCCCAGCGACTCTCAGAAGCAGCCAGACATGATTCATCAACCAGGGAACAGCACATGGAAAACTAACCAACAGCAACAGATGCAGCCGATATCTCAAAACAGAAAATTAAACTCCGGGCATCTGTCCTGCTGGCTGCTAGATTGGCCAATATGAGTCCATGTCGTGATGGTATCATAATGGAGTGAGCAGCAGCTTGATTGTAACCTAGAAAGTGTGTGTGGCGTTATCCCAGACTAGGAGAGAAGGATGGAGTAGACAGCCTCATCATCTCCGGCACCTGTCAGCATACAGATGAATATTGAAACATAATTTGCCCCAGTACAAAAACTGAAACATTAGATCTATCAAATCCAATCTGTGTTGCAGTTTACCACACAATTATTATACCCTTTTGAAAAAAAAAGTGTACTTTGATGTACTGAATGTATATGTAAAAAACAAACAAAAAAACTGTACTTGCAGAAAATAGAATAGTAATAAAATAAAAGACCACTTAAGTATACTTAAAGAGAGTTGAATTTGTATGACTAATATATATATATATATATATATATATATATATATATATATATATATATATATATATATATATATTATATACATAATTGTTGTACTCCTTTTTCGAAGGGTATGTCTCTCCTACCAATCAAAAAAAGATCCTACAAACACAAGAAATGTTTTCTTCTTGTTGCTGTTAGTTTTATTTTTTTTAAAGTGAGCAAAAAACTTTGTCTAAACCTACAGCAAAGCTTCACTTAGAGAATTGACATGTAGGAATGCCAAACATTCGATTCCTCCTGATACTGTACCCTTCTACTCTAGAATAATAAATGAGTCTTCGAGTTTACAAAAGTTTACACAGGCATTCAGTTGGGTCATGTTTGTTCTGTTTTGAAGACCCTGGCTGAAGCCCAGTGGAGCCACTTTGCTCACGGATGTTTTGGCTCTTTCAATGTGCAGCGCTGAATCCTTCAGCTCTGGCAAAGCTCACCCACCATTTGGGTCTTCTCTACCGGCCAAACCTCCCAGTCTGCCACCCCATAGGCTTAAAACCAAAATGCAGCCCTGCTTTGCTCTGCATTGCCATAGTTTTGTGCTGTCAGAATACTAGTTTGAATTATTGGTTGAGCTGTCAATGGATACAAATGACTGAATTAAATATGCAATTTGCCACTGATTAAATCTAATTAATAACATTATTTGCATAGGCTAAATTGTTTGGTTTCACTTTATTTTGATGGTCCCTTTAACACATTCTGTTGTCCATAAGTAGCATTGCACCTTCATGTCTACTAACTCTCATTAGAGTATTAGTAGAGTATTACTAGACTGGTAGGGTTAGAATAAGTTGACATGTAGTTGCAAAGTTACTTATAGTCAGTAGACCCAGATAGCAAATAGTAATTGAAACGATGTTAAATCAACATCCCGCTGTCAACGATAAAGTAATTGAATCAACGTCGAACTCTGATGTTGATTCTTCATCATGTTGCACCCTCTATTATCATTGAAACAACGTTTAGATCATACCTAGAGATCAACAGAATTTCAATGGTATTTCGATTACAATGGATATTGAAACAATGTTGAAATCCCAGCATATCAACAAAACTTCAATGGTGTTTTAGTATACCACAGGTTTAATATGAAGGTCTGTCATTTTAATATAATATTAAAAACATTATTATTAGGCTATAATCCTGCTTTATCGACAGGATGGGCTAGCAAAATATAGAAAATAGAAACTATAGGCCTACCTTTAGGCTATTTTTAAATAATGCATGGGGTGTCATTTGTGCTAGTCTGGGTTAGACTAGCACAAATGACACCCCATGCATTATTTAAAAATTAAACAATCATTTTTATTGTATTATTTAATTTTTTTCTTTTAACGTGCTAACTCCTGCTGCGTCTGTCTTCCAGTTCCTCCCGCTCGGTCTGGGGCAGCCACTTCTGTACAGCTTGAGCAAAGTCATAGGTGTTTGCCGTTGTAAGATGAGTCAAGGCATCTAGAATACAAGTAAAAGTATGCTGTGATTTAGTCAATGATTTGTTCAATCAAGCTGTCGTCAAGGATTGGGAGCAGAACATGGCACGAACACACTACACTTACTTGAAAACGATGTGGATTAATGATCTGAAAAAACAATTTAATTCAGAATCATCCACTGCCCTGATTATTTCCCCACAAAGCAGATGATAACAAAAATTTCTTTTAAACTGGGCTTGCAAAGGTTTTCCTAAAGACTGAACAATTTTTATTCATGAATAATGGTCACATCACGTAATTTCTGAATGGAACATATATCCGTGACTGGTCGAGTGGCAGCTCCACCTGTCACGCAAAGATTTTACCCCCTCTCTCATCTTGCCATCTCATAGTTAGGTAAATCATTTTATATTTCTGGGTAGAAACACATTTTTGTTGAGGCTGTATAAGACGGACTACATTCAAAGCACTTTTTCAAAACTGCCCAATATGTTCATGGATGTATTCGAATTAAAGGGAGGCAAAAAGGATTAGCTTGCAGTGACATCTTTCATAAGGACAATTTATAAGGCCAAGATACTTATAATACTTATAACTAATTAAATAGTAAATGTATTGATTAGAGTTACAATAGACAAAATATTTTTCTGGTTGACTAAATTGCACATTAATTTTCTGCTTAAATACTGGGTGCATGGAGGAATATGCATACATTTCACCGCAAAAACAGGCTAATAATAAGGCTATGTCTTTAAAATTAACGAGGCATATTAATTGCTTCTAAATGAAGTATGTGGGGCTATCCCCCCGCTGTATAATAGCTGTATAATTCCCTGCGCTCAGAAAAGGTGCAGAAGATCATAAAAAATCGTGATATCGCATAAGCACTAGTATAAAAGGACTGTTATCATTTCTGAAAATAAACACAATGGAGTTACAAAACTATCGCACATCGCAGCCCTGCTCGAGGATTATTCATATTTTGGATTTGTAGGCTATTAAGAGATGGTCTAATCTGCATTTCCAGTTAACGTTACAACTCGAGACAGTTCTGCATTGAATAAAGTAAAGGTAAACCAACCATGTATTTTGTGTAATTCTGGCCCGCCGCGGTCACTGCTGTGGGTAGCGCTAGATAGAGCACTATCATGCTAGCGTTGGTTCCGCGCGGTGTTCTCTGGTGGTCAGAAGAAATAGCGGTGCTGTGTTAATAGATTTCACGACACCAGCAATGGGTACATACATGTATTTTGAGCTAGCTGTCACAAAAATAGACTGGACCAATGAGGTTTTTTCTAACTTTATAACCTAGAAGAGATCAAGTACTTTTGGCAGATTTTGACACATTGGTTAAACAAAAATCTATTTCAGTGACTGCAGCACTGCGTCGGTTACTACATTAACCATGTTAACGATCAACCTAACAGTATCTGATTTGGTAAAATTCATTCATATCGAACATTAAGCAAGCTTACCTGTACGCTTGTGCCAAGGTCCAGAAATGAGCTGTGTCCGGTGCAGTACGTTGGTGTTGATCTCCCGGTCAACCAAAAATCGATGGATTTTCAATCATATTTCCCTGTCAACTATATATCGATGCATTTTCAATCATACTTCCTGGTCAACTATATGCCGATGACTCTTCAACAACAGCGTCGTTTCCCGGTCAACTATAAATCAATGACTTTTCAACACATTCAGCGATCGCCCGGTAAACCAAATATCAATGCTTAATCAATCATAAAAATAACTATAGATCAATTTTGTTCCAATATGGTTGCCATCAACATTAATAACATCAGGTTTTCATCGATATGGTAATGGTGATTCAACATTTATTTTGCATTGAAATTTCAACATCAACCATAATGATGATTCAGATGGAAAAACAATGTTTATTCAATGTTGGCTTGCTGTCTGGGGAGTGTCTGTTGGAGGACCATCACAATAAAGAGTTTGCAGATATGAAGCAAATAGTCCACTAATACTCTAATGAGAGTTAGTTGACATGTAGTTGCAAAGTTAATTATAGTTAACAGAATGTTAAAAAAGGACCATCAAAATAAAGTGTTACCAATTGTTTTTATTTTTCCCCAATAATTCAAAACATTATTATGGAAGATGGAGAAATAATTAAATAGACATTACAAAAAGTGAATTTAGAAGTTACTGCTGGGCAGGGCCGGCCCGAGGCATAAGCGAACTAAGCGGCTGCTCCAATCGAGTTTAAATTTATTTATTTTTTAGATAACTTAAGTGACATAAATGAATGAATGAATATGAATGAATGATTCAAGACAAGAAAATTCTGATTTCATGATCAATATACCTGCCAACAACTGCTGCTGTGTCTGCCAGCGTTTAAGTCATGCGCATAATCTAGACACCTCGCGAGTGCATAGACAATTCGTGCGCAACTGCGCATAGTCACGGTATCGGTTTAAGTTGGAGAAAATAGCCGCAGGGGAACTTAACCTTCTATGTGTAAGGGTAGCAGTTTGAATAAATAATAAACATAGCGGTTTGAACTCTTCTCCACTTTATTATACCACACATCAGATCACTAACTCCAAAAACCCGCGACACTCTAGTACCAAGTGCGCACGACCCATTCCTATCTACGGCAAGCCCCGAGGGGAAAAATAGATTGCATACACACATACAACGAGCGCCAGTACATCATTACCGGTATTATAGTAACAGACTGTGTTGGATTATGTCATGTTGTACAATCCAACAAAGTCTGTTACAATTATAATAATAAAAAAGATTTTGAGGACAGTTACACTGTATTGAGACAGTTGAGAAATAATAATATTTTTACAGTTTTCAACAATAATTGTCATTGTTGAACCCTTGCTCTTATTATGTTTCTGATTTCTCAGTTTTGTCATTATTTTAGCAAATAATTTATTTTTTATGTTTTGAGACAGTTTGTTTAAAAAAGTTTCAAAGAGTTAGTAAAAGAGTAAAGTAAAAGTTAAAACTTTTTTATTTAAGTAGGCATCTATTTTTTATTAAGTATTTATTTAGTATTAATACATAACCTCACTGTATTAATTTATAATGTATCATTATTGCGTGACATTTGTGTCAATAATCGTCAAGCACAGGTGACTTCGCGTAGTGGGATGGGGCCCCCAAATCAAATTCTGCTTAGGGCCCCCAAAAGGCTCGGACCGGCTCTGCTGCTGGGTCTATAGATATTTTTACAAAAACATGTTATGAGTGAACAGCCAAAAAGAAGTACACTTTTGCATACTTTTTAGCCAATACGCTTGAATGTAAACTGTAAACATTACAACGACAAAGTTCTGGTAAAGCATGTCGATTTGAGGCTTGTATGGGCAGCGCTAACAATAGTTGCTATCCCCTTTTCTGACTTGAGGAAATTGCATTTAAATGAATAGGAAAGATGTGCTGTTGTCATAAGGGACCACAGCCAAGATTGAATAAACAGAAAAAGAATATTATGAATACAAGTGTATAATGAAAGACGCACGTAGCTAACACACACATATAAGCTAGTTACTTAAAATATGATAATCATCCTCCTAGGCTCTTGTAATAAACAGGCTATTTAAAGCTGAATTAAATTATGGCATAGTCAATCTTCTCATCTAATTACAAAGCAGCAGCTTCTAAAGCTCCATGTGTATTTGTATGTTACTGCAAGAAAGAAAAACTCTGGTAGACGTATAGCTGGTGACTGCTTCAGTAATTGGCCATAAATATAAAGTTTCACAGTGATGCATATCCACTTCCCCTAGAACAATTTTGTCGAGGACGGAGACGACATGCGCAGCCGTCTAAACTGATTTGGATATTTCTGGAAGCACAGGTGTGCCTGTGCAGATTTAGCAGACTGTGTTCTAAACTGCTTATGTTAACAACATGGCACAGTGCTTCTCAAGCACACTAGCTAGGCCAATTACAACTGCTCTCCCTCCTTACTTTAATTTAGTCAAGAGGGAGATTGTTATGATTTAAATGACACTCTATCGGGGCCCACAGATGGCATAAGTTAGTTGCAGAGGTAATGAATTGTGCGCTCACTCCCACAGAGCAGGTGAATAGTGAAGTTTTGGCACTGATCTACCAGTTCTGGCTGCTTTGAGTGTACTGAGATGTAAAACTGGCTTGGTAAAGCGATACTTCTCATTAGCGAGGAGTTAACTGGCATTGAATATACTCGTTTATTGAAATATGTACCCTAGTGTCAAGCTGTGACACCCATTCTCCATTGGCTTTGGCTTGTACAAATGTGTCCCATCTTAGTCGCCAACAGGGAACCACAAACTATACCAAGCAAGTGACATAGATATGCATTACTTTGTCCGTTTGGGAGAAACTAAGTCCTGCATCTTCAGGACTAAGTCCAAACTAAGTCCTGAAGATGCATTCCTCTTACATAAACGAATAGTTCCTCATGCAGAGTGTAGGGAAGCCAACCAGTTGGAGTGGAAAAGGGAAATGACATGCTGTACAAAAAGTTGATGCAAAATCCAAAATGGTGTTTTATTGGAAGGTGCTAAAATATTTACAGTGCAGGAGAAAAAAAAAATAAATAAATAAAAACTGTACAAAAAGAAAAAAAAACCGCAACAATGTGCTAATTTTGGCTAAACCAAATGGCCCAATGTTCACAACACTGCTCAGTATCCAATTTCTCTGAGTTCACAATCAGAACTGAAATCATTTCAGCCATTAAGTCTATTTATAGGCTGAAGCCCCGCCCATAGGGCCTACCAACCACAGGTACAAACTAATACGTTTGTAATAATCAATTTAAGTAATATAAACACCCAACACAACACTTAAACCTTCCAAACAGCTAAAACAACAACCATTAACAGAGAGAGAGTTTAACAACAAATGATATGGTAAACACAGCTGTTTCTAAATCCCCCCTCCTCTGACATCACACCAAAATGGTATCTTCCACAGGAAGTGATGTGGCTGTTGCTTTAAAAAACAGTTTAACCTGGATTATGGGTTTGGTTGTACAGAGTGTGAACCGGGAAGTCTAACTGCAATAAGGTTTGTGAAAAATATGTGGAAAAATAAAGGTAATTATTATATAAATTATTCTGTGTTCTGGCATTCTGTTCTTTTAGAAAAATAATGACAAACTTCAAGAAAAACTATAAAGAGTTGAAAACTATAACAAAACACAGCAGTAACAACTTTAGACTGAACAAAACAAAAAGTCCATAACACTTTCCTGATGTGTACACAGTTGTTAATATTGCCGGCAATGCACAGTATCAGTGAAATGGGTGTATGTTTGTAAGTCCAAGTTTATAGAGTCATCAGGT
This sequence comes from Gila orcuttii, assembly GCA_026230005.1. Lineage (NCBI taxonomy): Eukaryota > Metazoa > Chordata > Actinopteri > Cypriniformes > Leuciscidae > Gila > Gila orcuttii. The sequence goes on along the minus strand of JAPDVR010000005.1, from coordinate 53,132,847 downwards.
TACCTGTGACACAGAGTGCTGAAAATTTCTTAACATCTAGTCTCATTGGTACAGTATATGGGGTTTGTGTGATGTGGAGAGAGACTCAAGATTTGTGTTTGCCAGTCTGACTCCATTCAGTGTTGTTAACTTGGTATCCAGGCAAAAAACATGCAGAGGCAAGAGAAATCTCACTTCAATGATTTGTCATTGTGTTGTAATTTCCTCAAACAAAACTAGGATACATCGGCTCCCACAGGAGGTGGTTGTCTTTCTTTCTGTCGGTCTCTATCCACCTACAGACAGACAGATATCATGTCTCATTGATGACTATGATAGAAGCAAATGGATTAGACAAAATGTTTTCCTGTTATTGCCATGGTAACCTCTAAATTGCGTTTCTCTTTTCCCGTGATAGTGTACATCTGGCAGGGACTTGTAATGATGGCTTTCTGTTCCATTAAAGGAAAAAGTTAGGCTTTAAAGGGGTTAAAAATCAAATACTACTTTTACAAATGAGTTTAAGGACATATTAAATTATCTTAGATAGCAAGGCTTTGAATTTATAAATGTATAAATGTGGGTTAAAAGTGTAAGGGAATTTAAGACTGAAGTTTGATGTAATGACTTGAATCAGTTAAAATGGTTTTACCAAATTACGACATATTCAAAGATAAACATCTTTTGCTGGTCCTGGAACAACATTCTGATAAAACATAGCCCTAACCTGTTTCTTAACCCTTAACTACCTATAAAATTATAAAGGAAATGCTAGATTGATAAGAATGTTTCAACAAACCCAGCTCTAAACGTAAGCCTTAAATCTGACTAGTTGACAGAAGGTTTGTTTCAGGACCAGTAAGGCCAGGGGTGTCCGATCCTGCTTCTACAGGGCTACTTTCCTGTAGAGTTTAGCTACAACTTGCCCGTACATTGGACGTTTCAAGTAATCATGAGCCCCTTTCACACAACGCGTTTATCCCGGGAAATTGCCGGGAAATTGCCAGAACACCTTCTGTGTGAACGCAAACACGACCCGGGATTGATGCCGGGATCAATGCCGGGTTGGGGACCTAGTAACATTGTCGGGATCAGTCCCAGAACGTGCGCTGTGTGAACAAAAGCCGTAATCAATGCCGTGTCGTAATGATGAAGCTGAAGTGAAGTGAAAGCAGGATAGTGAAACGGTACGTAATGCGCTAGTTTATGATCGAATCAGAGAAAAAAAAATGCACAAGCGTGGTTTCTCGAGAGAGAAATCGCAGCTCATAAGCAGCAAACTATAGACGCTGCTGAGACATTACATGTCACATCGATGTCACGTGTCTTTATGGGATTTTTACGGGTTGTGTGTGAACGCACTCTCTGATTCCGGAAAATCACTGGCAGTGTGAATGAACCAAAATCAAATTAACCCGGGTCAAATCCCAGGTCACTTTATCCGTGTATTTTCCGGAATCTCTGTGTGAAAGGGGCTATGAAGACCTTAATTGGCTGTTTCATGTGTGTTGAATGGAGCTAAACTCTATACAAGAGCAGGATTGGACACCCCTAAATAAGGACGCTGATCAAGGAACACTTACATGTAGCAACACTGACAGAAAAAAAATTGAGCTTCAATTTTAGAGCTACAACAGAGCTATAGAGCTACAACAGCTTGTCACTGGGGCAGTACCCTTAAAAGGACAAAGTTGTACCCTATCTACTCTTAAAAGGTGTGACCTCCAAAAAAATGTGTAACCTTAAGGCACTAAGAACCTTTTCTGGGCGGGTAAGTAAGATTTCCCTTTGAGGATCGAGTGGCAAGCTGTTGTACCCCTAATATAATGTTTGCACTTTTTTGAGTGTACAGATTAATGACATCCTGCAACATTTTGTCTTTCAATGCTCAATGAAATATATGAAAACCATCAAGTACACTGACTTTTTTGTGGTTCATCATTAACTTTTGTCTAGTACTAATACTTGTAATAATCACTTTCTACTGCTTGTAGGTGGGCGAAAGGAGGAAGCGTGATAAAGGAGTTTTCAGGAGACACTTATGAGGTCGTAGTGGACCACTCGTTCTTCACAGAGCCAGTTTCCTGTGAGGTCACTAACACACTCGGGAGCACCAACATTAGTCGGAACGTGGATGTCTACTGTGAGTTCTTTCTGTTTGTTCATAACAGAGGTGTCCAAACCATCCTGGAGGACCACGTTCCCGCAGAGCTACAACTATCTCCAACATAGATGCACGCTTCTGGTAATCCTGAACACATTCATTAGCAGGTCCAGGTGTGTTAAATTAGCGTTAGATCAAAACTCTGCAGGAATTGGACCCACCGTGAGCAGGATTGGACACCTCTGGTACATAGTTTTTGAAGGTATCTCCACAAATTTCAGGAGCATTATTATAAGAGACTATAATTCTCAGCTTCCTTAAATCTTATATTAAAACAAGCTTACAAATGTGTCTTCTCTGAGTAGATCTTATAATCTGGTCTGTTTTTCTCACAGTTGGACCTCGGATGGCTGCAGAGCCCCAGTCTTTACAGGTTGACCTAGGATCAGATGCTGTGTTTAACTGTGCCTGGACAGGAAATCCCTCTTTAACTATTGTATGGATGAAAAGGGGCTCTGGGGTGGTAAGTTGCTAGATATTGTTGTTGGACATTGCCCTTTAACCCTTATGCAAGATTAATCTTTTGAAGCAAACACACAGTTCTCTTACACCAACCATCCCATTTTTCATTCTAGCTACATTAATAGTACATTGATGTTCAGACAACATCTCATCTTTGTAAAGAAGAAGAGATCAAGCAGCCATGAAAAATCACGTTATTGGCTTTTCATCCATTCATTTTTCAAGTTCAATATGATATTCTTCATATAAAACCTTTGATCTATTAATACCTTGCCTTTTATTTCTGAACAACCGAATAGAAAAAAAAAAAAAACATTGTGTGTGTTTTTTTTTTTTTTTTTTTTTTTTAAAGACGTTAATATTTCAAAGACTTGATGGTACATAGTGTTTACACTCAGAGCTGTACCCTGATGGCAAACATCAGGATTTTTAAGATTCCCTGCAATCCTATAAATCGCAGACAGATAGTGCCTCAGTTTGGGGTACGTCCGTATGCTGGCACAGACATTGGGGAAAACCGACCGGTCTTATTTCTCTCCCGGTTGACTGTCACCTACCATCTCCCATGTTCACGTGGTCCTCCTCATCTGACCCAAATTGGATTTTAATAATTGAGAAGAAGGCCCTTTTCCAAGCTTAGCTGGCCATCCGTCCTGATTCATTTTGACTCTGGCCAGCTCTCTTTGCACTCCTTTTTAAAGTTTTGATCGTTGACTTTTGACTACAGGTGCTAAGCAATGAGAACATCCTGACACTGAAATCCGTCAGGCAAGAGGATGCTGGGAAGTATGTGTGCCGTGCGGTGGTGCCTCGCGTTGGAGCAGCTGAAAAGGAAGTCTCTCTTACCGTAAATGGTAAGTTTGACCCTCTTCTAAAAGGTGCATGGCTAATGAGAGTTTGACTTGCAGGTATAAGGTGTGTCACTTTATGTTTGACGCTTGCAAACATCCCCGTTTGGAACATTTGTAAGTAAACAAGGTGCAAGCAACTGAAAATCCAGGTGACAGCTAAATGAATTAGACCTATTTTGGCATTCATGTTGACTCTGAGAGAGAAGTTTGATGTTTACTCTTCGGTCTGCTGTTTCTCTGGGCTAATGCTGATTATATTCAGTAAGAATTGCATGAGGAGCTGTTTCTTAGGCTGTGACAGGCTAATGAACACAGGAGAATAGCGGGAGACTGGCTACTCTCAGATAAATGACTTCATTACGGCCGCTTGAAATTCAGGCGGCATGCATTAGCCGCACAACAGCTTTCATTCGCAAAATCCAACACGTCTTTTAAAAGCTCCTTTCTCTCCGAAGCTATTTGCCATGGGCTATGGCTTTGACGTGAGTGGAAAATAAGAGAAGTTCAGCCAAAGTGACAATTGTGTTTGCATTGAATGATTCCTCTGCAAGTTTAGAATCACTAATGCAGTTTGGTGCTGTGAAATGAAAGAAAATCTATAAAGAACTGTTATGACTGATAGTATTAATATGTAAAGTCAGACATTCATTCTAGACCTACAGAGAACGCACAAATTATAGAAATTACAGATGACATCCACTTTCATCAAGTGCATTCTGTTCTTTATGGGGACAGTGAACAGTACCTCTGCTTTGCATTCATTCTTGACTCCTAGATAGTTCAGGATTGCCTGAATCCTTAATAAATGTGTTCATGTTGTTTGTTTTTCTGGTAGTAGAAAGATATCTTGAGTTTTATGAAAAGATCAAACACTTTGCCATCATGTTTCTCAGTATTACAACCTTTAAGCCCACAGGCAACTAAAGTTGCCGAAGGCTCTGCCACTCTTTTACCATCTGTGAATATTTTTTGGGGTTGACTATAGCGTCTAAAAACAACAGCTCCTTAGCAAGAGCTTTTGACAATATACTTTGTTTAACCTTTAAATAAATAAAACATACTGAATCAAACTGTGCATTTAAATAGAATAGAATTGTGTATTGAATTCAGTTGAATTTTCTGACATCACTTTTGAATTAAAATAAAATTGAGTAAATCGAATCACAGTCGACCTGAAGATTCACACCCCTGGTCTGGCACTATATTAGTATGTCACTTTTTACAATCAGATTAAAGATTAAAGATTAAAATCAAATTCTGCTCTGCTTAGTGAAAGTGAAATGAAGCAAATGTGGTTTCACATTCTACGAGAGTGTTAATGATTATGCAAATAATTCTTAAGACACATCTGCGAAAAAAAACGAAACAAAAAAAAACAGTAATTTGTTCGTTGATACCGTGTATATGGAGTATCTAAGATTACCTCCTCTGAAATGCTATTTTATTAATTACCCATTTACCTTGTTTGATATTATTTTTGCATCATTTTACACCTCTTGACCTGGATCTGTCTTTTAGATATCAAAAAGCAAGACTTTTTTGATTCTTTTCAATAAGTGAGCCCTTTCACTCTAAAAGCCTCAAGAGGACTGCAAGCTGTGTTCTAACTCATTTCTGGAAGTGAACACGAGTGCTGGATGTTAAACTCGAGCACCTATAGCGCAGTCTTTGATGTGGCAACATGTGGCGCAGGCTCTCTTGTTGCACGGAGCTGATTGTTTCAAGTTATGGTGCATTTGAGAGATGAAGCCGATCATTTCACATCTCCCTCATCAACATGTGCCCCTGACGAATGAGTGAAATTCAAAAGCATTGACGTGAAGAATGATTGATGACCAGAGCTTTGTGTTTCAAAGGCTTGATCAGTAAGAGAAAAATAAAAGATCGAAAGCAAGTGAGAAGGATGAAGAGGGGAACTAGAGCTCAAATAAGCAATAATTGACCTATGCTAGCTTGATCCTCACTGAGTCACATAAAAACGAATTTATGCTAACAATTAAATGCACATGTTTGGAATTTGTCAATATATGTTTCCTCCCAGTTGCCTGTCACTGGAACCCAGAGCTCCTACTGAGACTCAGAATATAGAAAAGAGAGTTCCAGCGTTCTCTCAGGGCCAATGTCATTTAATTATAATCAAATAGCTGGCAGGGGACACCGTTTGCAGAAAACACGCTAATGGATGCACATTGCTTTTTGCTTTTTGTTCCCTAGATCCTCAGATAGGGATCTAATTTCTCCATGTGTATTTTGAGCCTTAATGGGATTTACTATCTGAATGTGTCCTTATGTTCATTTATTTGTGATGTTGCTTGTGGATATGGCTTGCGGATTCAATTTGTTTGTTTTGTTATATGTACACTACTGTTCAAATAAATTATTTATTTTTTTTGCTCATAAAACCAGTAATATTGTGAAATATTACAAATGATTTTTTTTCTATATTATATTTTAAAATATTTGTTTTTCCTGCATTGAATTACTCCAGTCTTCAGTGTCACATGATACTTCAGAAATCATTATATTATGCTGATTTGCTGCTCTAGAAACACTTGTCAATGTTGCAAACATTTTTTTGCTGCTACATGTATTTTTATGTTTTTAAAAAAGTTTAACCTAGACACTTTTTTCCAGGATTCTTTAATCAACAGAAAGTTCAAAAGAACAGCTTTTATTTCAAATATAAATCTTTTCTAATAGTATAAATGTTTTTACTGTCACTACTACTTTTACTGGTCAATTTAATGTGCCCTTGCTACATACAAGCATCAATTTCTTAAAAAAAAAAGAAAAAAAAAGCGTAGTGTGGGAGCAATAACTGTTCTCTACATTGTTAATAATCAGAAATGTTTCTTGTGTGCAAAATCAGCATATTACAATGATTTCGGAAGGATCATTTGACACTGAAGACTGAAACTTTAAAATGTTAATAATATTTCACAATATTACTATTTTTACCGTATTTTTTGATCAAATAAGTGCAGCCTTGGTGAGCAGAAGAGACTCCTTAAAGAATCCTAAAGATTCCAAGCTTATACACAGTAGTGCACAGTAGTGTAGTGTACTTGACATATTGCAAGTAAATATAGCAAATAAGAAATTGTTTTATTTTGACAAGGCATCTGTTTTCTTGCTGCTAAATGTTAACATCATGCGGGGGAAAATGTTTGTAATATGCAGCAGTATCAATGTAAAAATCAACTCACTCATGCGACAATTTCTGACACAGTTGTCCATGCGTAATTGTATCATTGTATGTGAACAGATACAAATCCTATATCACAGTGAGATCATTAACATTTCCTCTTTTAGTCTTGACCGCACTCCATAGACAGATCACACAAGCTCCACTGACTCGCTCATATAATGCCACTAATTGTGGAATCTGTGAAAGTGTGAAAACTCCTTAATAGATGGATGGTTGAAAAAGTGTGCTTTGTCATGGAGTGAAGGCACAATGGAGAGAAGGTGAAGTGCCTTAGGAAACATTTTATGCTATAACAAAAATGAGATTGAAAGGAATAAGGGGGAAGTAGTTTCCAAAGTTTGTGCCCAAGGTCAGTGTGCAGGTATGAGGAGTCCAGGTCCTGCATTTATTTACTAGATCTTCGGGCAAGAGGACACACGGAGCGTGCACTATTCATGGAACTGGGTTCAGCCCTCTTGAAGTGTTGTAATGAAAATATATGCGGAAATGAGGCGAAACAAACCAGGCTCAACCTTTCACATGCTACAATCTGAGAATAACCTCTTACTCCACACAGGTTAATGCATTCTTTCCACAAGCACTTGCAGCTGCAATCTGAAAGTAAAATAATTGCTGGGATGATGTTTTTTTTTTTAATCACATTGTTTACGTGTGTAGTTTTCGATGGCATATGAACTCATTATTGGGTTAATGGAACATATTTGTGCATGAAAGTTCATGTATGTATGTCAGGTAGAGTACATTATGTCTCCGGGAAAAAGTACATTAACCCGGCTTAGAAATGGGACATATGCGTCTCTATGGAAGGTTGCTTCTTCTGGTTTGTGTGCATGAGTGCACTGGTGCACATTTGAGGACCAAAAAAACACAGGGAAATATATACTTGTCTAAGTGTATGTGTGTGCAAAAGTGTGTTTACACATATAAAATTAAAAAAAGGGAGAAAATGAAAGCTGAAATGGGACCCATTTTAGTGTCCTTCCTTTTGGAAATATATTTTTTTTCCATCTCCTGATATTCATACCCCAGGAAAATTTGTATTCCACTTCCATGCCAACTTGCAGATATAGAGGAGAAGAGAGAAATCACCAAAGATTAATGATTTGGCAAATGAAAGCTAGTGAAATAAATGGTGACAGTGGTGCAGAGAAAAAAGAATGTTGTGCTTAGCGCAAGGTTAAAAATTTAATTATGTAAAAAAACGATAATCACACTGTGAAATGGTGTAAACTTTTGGTAACACTTTAAATTAAGGAACAAATATTCACTGTTAAGATATGCGTTCCCCACTCTAAAGTGTTACCAAACTTTTTTTTGCAATGAGATGATTGTTTTGCATAAATTATAAATGGTTAAATAAATGCATCAGATAAGATTAGGTTGCTCACAACACCTGAATATGAAGCAAGAGAAACCAAATAAATGGGACAATGCTCAGTATGCCAGCTGTATTAACGGAAGTCGCCCCCCCCCCCCCCTCTTAAAAAATCAGGTTTCTAACAAGTGTCCAAATGGGACTATAGAGGAAGTCATCATGCCGAACTCTATCTACTCATTAATCGCTTTCACAGCTTCTTTGTGTTTGGACTTATGCTTTTGGAAACTATCCTCACTAAAACATTCAGAGAAAATGTTATTTTAAAATAAAGACTGAAAGAGTTGTCTGAAGCTTAATGATGGTTATGTTGCAGTCGCACGACCACAGTGTAGTTAATTTATTGTATACATTTAGATTTGAACTTCTGCTGAAAGTTGTGTTCATGTGTGAAGATTATCATGATGAAAAAACATGTAAGACTCAAACTTGTTGGTCACAGAGATGTTAAATCCTATTGGTTTTTTGTGAAGAGAACCAGGGTGAGGCTAACTTTTGGGTTCGCCTACAAAAATATGGCATCACTGCCACGCTCTATGTTAGATGATTTGCAAAATGCATTTTAAAACAAATTGTTTTTATATTTTTCATGATGAATTGAATAAAGTACTCATACAAACCTGTTTTAGCTGAGGGAATAATTTTGGGATAGGATTCCCACTTTACCCGACACCACCCCACGATGATCCGTACATTATGACTCCGTTACGCCTCCTACTGTCACAAACGTATTCCCATCAATCCAATGATCTCTCTCTCTCTCTCTCTCTATCTCTCTCTCTCTCTCTCTCTCTCTCTCTCTCTCTCTCTCTCTCTCTCTCTCTCTCTCTCTCTCTCTCTCTCTCTCTCTCTCTCAGCCTTCCCACTCCCCACGGAGTTCCTTAAAACCAGCATTCTGAGGATAAGTGATAAGCTATCTAATTATATTCCTCATTTACAGCCTGATCCATGGGCTGATTCTTCTGAGCTACCGAGCGCTGGACTTACCTCTGTCAGCAGGGAATGATCTGAATGGATTTACCTTACGCCTGCAACTACACATACACTCCAGCCTTTAACGCATCCTATCTGTGGATTATGATTTTGTAGTCGAAGGGTAGCATGCACAAAGCATGCGTACATTACAAGCGGGAAGGTATCGCTGCAGGACTGGTGTCTAATGAAGGGGTGTGAAGTGTAGCATTCCTCTCCACCAGCCTGATATTCCCCTCACTACAGCACTCCATCTGCCTCATGCTCATCTAGATGCTAATTTATTCTAATAAGAGCCAGTTAATAAACTGCAATTACGAAGCAGTCGAGAGAGAAACTGCCGCGGATGATTGGCAGATGCATGATTGGTGGATTGGTGTGAATTTGTGTGCCTGTGTACACAAGTGCAGTTTTTGGCAGGTTTGGTAATCCATTAAGCATGAAAGTTACTCCAAATATATCCTAGAGAAACATTGTTTACCCTTTACATCAGTGCCTAGCTTGTTTAGTGCAATTTTGGAAAAAGAGGGTGAGCTGTAGCATAAGCCAGAGTTCAAAGTTCAAAGTTCAAGGCCTCAGGGTTAAAACTGAACATGAAGAGACGCTCTGGGGGCCGTTATCTCTTCAAAATAACATTTTTCCACCATTGGCACTCTTTCGATTGCTGCCTATAGAAATAGACTTGCAGTTGGCACTCTGAGTCTTATCTCCTCGGGAGACATGAGGCCTGCCATAAATCATTTCTTTTCAAGATTGAAAATGAAGACCAGACCCTCACTGCCTCACCCTTAACACAACTCTTAAATAGACCAGCCCACAGGAGACTCCTTTAAGATTCTGCCCATTCAAACCCAATACAATGCTGCTCTTTCCTTTTAATGCCAAATTTATAGCATGCCACTGCAAGGCCTCAGTATTGCACACTTGATTGGCAGATCCTACAGATGAGATCTTCGGCCTCCTCGGTTTAAGTTTTACACCTCTCTCGAAGCGTGGGCCAGCAGAATTTGTCGATCTTGGAACTGGTAATGTGTATGTCAGCCTTGGTACGTTCTTCTGTAAATCTCCGGGGCAAATTTAACAGTCTCTGTGTCTTATTCACATCCCAGCTGCTGTCCAACAGTACAAATGAGAGTCATTATACAATGCACCAGATTCACAAATGTCAAGACTGCTTGACCGAAGCAACTGAAGATGTGCTATTGCTGCACACAGAAAGTGGGTGGTAAACAGAATTTAATTTAAAAGTGAGGTTTGTGTACATTTTCTAGTGAATGAAGAATGTTATAACTTGGCAAACATCCAGACTCAGAGTCTATTCAAGTGCACTTTTAGCATTTTAAAGAGCCATTTCAAGTGTCTGGAGTGATACTTGAGAGTCAGAAAAACTTGATGCCAAATTGATGTAGTCTGATGCATCTTCCACATCCAAGAAACCTACAGGTATTCATAATATCTCTAACTGTAGGGGTAGTGATATTATGCTTTAATCTTGTACTTTAGGAACAGGTTATACAGAAAATATATGCAATAAAATACAGAAAATATATGTAATATAAATGTTACCATAAGTTAATAGCAAATATTGTTTAAAGCGATGCATCTATTTTATCCTAGACACACTTGTGTCTTCTCTGTAGTGTCCTCCAGTCATAAGCAGTTTTGAAAAGATTCCTAGGACCCTCTCCCAAACAGGGGACTGTTAGCTCTCAGTTCTGAGTATGTGACGAGTGACTATGTGCGTCTTTTCTCTCCTCAGGACCTCCGACAATCTCCAGCACTCAGACACATCAGGCTCCACATGGGGAAAAGGGGCAGATCAAATGTTTCATCCGCAGCACGCCACCCCCAGACCGCATTGTGAGTTACTCTCCTTCCAGTGACTCAGCTCAGACAGGACTACAGCTGTTGAGTGGGCGCTTGCTGTTGTCACATGGCTTATGTGACTCCATTAGACTCAGTAAACACAGTCCAATAATGCATAACGCACTCATGAGTTACGATCTGTTTAATAAATGAAATTGCGTCTCAAATCATTTGTTTCCTCTATATGAGTGAGCGGGTATTAGACATGGCAGGCTTACAGCCCTAATTTCTCATTTAATGCATGCTTATGCCCTGTTACCACAGATCCAATTAGGATTTACCACTCTTAGATGAACTGTCTCCTCTCCGGGCCAATTTTTGATTCATTACTCACTCTGTGCATGTGTGTGTGTGTTTGTGGCCGTGTGCATGGAAGTGCATAGGTAATCTCTGTACGATGTTTACTCGTGTGGCTTTGCTTTTATTGCCATGCTATTTCTAAATGTCAGTTGAATGGGAAAGACTGCTCCTGTGGTCTGGAACAACCAGTAATAACTTTAGAAGTGTAATAACGCCCATAAAGCAGATGAAAGCAAATGCAAGTCTCTCTTTGCAAGCTGAAAAGACCAGCTTGCACCAGTAGGCTAATTCAGCTGGCTAATGTTGCTTAGTGCTAGTATACATAGTCATGCTATTTACCTGAAGAAAAAAAAAATGGTTGTGAAGCTAAAAAAAGGGTCTTGCATCTTTAAAATGGTGACACTTTGCAACAAGATTTCATTTGTTTACATTAGTTAACATTAACTAACAATGAACAATATGTCTACATCATTTATTAATCTTAGTTAATGTTGTGTATGTTAATGCACTGTGAACTAAAATGAACATGGATTTGTTTTTAGAATTTTAACATTAATGAAGGTTAATAAATGCTGTTAAAAATACATTGTTAACAAATGAGACATTATTTGTGTGACTACATTAAGTGCTTAATGTAGTCACACAATATATGTGCTACATTAAGCATTTACTTGAGAAATTAAAGTCAGATAATAAGACTTTTCTATAATTTTTGTACCCCATCTGCCCCATTTTTCAGATTTGAACAGATTCAGATTCTTTGCCAGTGTTTCAAACTGTTTTTGTTTTCAGAAACAGTTGCCATTCAGAACGTTGACCAAAACATAGATGGAATAGATTGAGTCCATCAACACCCCCAATGATTCACAGTCCTGTACCCCGTCCTGGGTCGACATTTCATTCTGTAACAATTGGCGTTTTTGATTTATATACCGTTTAATGTTTGATGATCGTTTTAGCTTACATGTTCGTAAGCAATGCTTCTATTGCTTGTTTTAATTGCTTGTTTGATTCAGAGATTCTGTACTCTTTCAGAAGATGCGTAATAGCACCCCCTACAATATAGCAGTAAAAAGATGGATTGCCATAAAATTCTGTCAATGGTGGGAAAGAGTTAAGCATAAACCTCAATAAAATTTGTGAGATGTATGCCTTAACAAGAAGTAGGGAAAACAAGCTATTTAAAAATGATTTTTTCAGTGATACTACAGACCAGCATCAAGAACAACATGTGTATGTTGGTCTTTTCAATATGTTTTTTTTTGTTCTTCATCAGGCCTGGTCCTGGAAGGAGACTGTCCTGGAGTCGGGGACGTCAGGTCGCTACACGGTGGAGACCGTAAGCACAGAGGACGGAGTGCTGTCCACGCTCACCATGAGTAACATCGTACCTGCCGACTTTCAGACCATCTACAACTGCACCGCCTGGAACAGCTTTGGCTCGGATACAGAGATCATTCGCCTCAAGGAACAAGGTGGGATCCAAGGTCCGCCAGGTTCCACCTTCTTTTCTTTAAAACATGTCTGCAGTAGAATAGTGATGCAGTGTTTCATAACCATGGTTTTTGAAAACACTGGAATAGACCAAAAACATTCATTATTTTCTCCATTACTTTCCATTTATCACTTTATTCATTATGTATCACTTTATATGAGATTAGCAAGTCACATCAACATCATATTAATATATTTTTCTTAATTTACCAAATTTAGATTACTTTTCATTCGGCAATCGGCAAATTATTATTTCATGGGAACAGCAAAAGTAATTGCACTTTTAACTGCAACTTTAATAAATCTTGTAAATCTATTAACAACACTTAGCACTATTTAATTTGCAGCCTTGCAACAGTTAATTATTTCTCTCTTGTGCATTTCTTACATCTCCCCAGCGTTTTCATTGTTTGGATGTATTTACATGTTATACGTTTTAGACCTATTTTGTGTCACTTGATTTTTGAAGTGATTGTTTTTTCAAAAAGTGACTTTCATGCAGTGTGTAATATAGCTGTTTCTGAATGTAAAAGGTCTGCGAAGTTTTAAAGATCAAAGTGCACGATAAAGTTATTGTCTCCTAAAATCGATTCTGAACTGCCGAAGCGAGTCATCAGTAATCGTAACAATGTAATGCATTTGCATAATGCCAGCCTACGCTCTTCATTGTCTGCCCGCGAACAGCGTCTGCTTTTCCCCGTTCTCAAACACTTTAGTTGTAGCTGAGGTTTGGAAGGGTTTGGTTCATGTTGTCAACATGTCGAGAATAAACTGTTTTTAGAGCTGCACAGGATATCCACTTTCCATGCACTTCAAAAGAATGAGACTCGCGCTTGAATTGATACGGAAAAAACGTCACCATCGTTACTTTTCATATCACTATCAGCGCTGAGGAAACCTCCGGAGCTGAAATTCAGATATGGTAATGAGTGTTTAGTTTCCAGCGGTCGACCAACCACAACAGACTGAGTCATCTGACCAATCAGAGCACTGAGTGGCTCTTCTGAAAGGAGGGGTTTAGAGAGACTGAATCTTCGAATTAACCGTTTTCAGACTCTTTGAGAAATTAGGTGATGTGCAATGTATATTATGAGAAAACTAAAGTCGGAGCTTGGATGCATGTAAAACTATTGTAGGAGACTCCAAAATGAAATAAGAAACCATTAAAACAGCATAATAAGGGCACTTTAATGAACTAGTTTCCACCACAAAATGAGAATTTGGTCATCGTTTACGGATTTCAAACCCTAATGAATTTTGTTTTGTTTGTTTTCCAGTGAGAAAATTTTACAAAATGTGCTGGTTGCTCTTTTCCCTAAAATTACAATTAATGGTTACAAAAAAAATCACACCAATGCATAAAAAGTATCATTATACAACTCTTCCAAAGTCTTCTAAAGCCATACGATATCTCTGTGTAAAACATTTTTGGGTAAACTATTCCTTTTAATGAAAAAAGCATTTCTGGGTGTTTAATAATTGCATGCAGTAATGCAGACATTAAATATGCAAATGTGTTAGTACGCAGGGGTCATAATGCTTAATTTACTAGGAGACCGTAATAAGCATTGTACAGCTTATTGTCTGACTCTCATTATCATTTGGCCATAAAATCTATTTATCATTCAGTATAAATATACCAACAAAAGAACAAATGAAACAGTTGATTTGGCTCTAATTAGCCAAAGCACAGCTTATCAAACACTCATGGGATTGTTAGAATTCACATTACACCCACGTCCAATCAGAGTATGTAAATTATCCAAGGTGAATGATAAAATCCGATGCAGAGTTCACGTTCAAGACATGTTAACTGCGTGTCATGTGCTAAACATATGCGATAATTGGCATGTCTGCAAATTGTTACGCCTGGTTTTCATGTAAACTGAGGATACCTGTGCTTTATCCAGAAGGTGATGGTGGTGTTAATTGCCTTTGAATAGATGCCTTGAAGGTGCAAATGTCTCTTTGACACGGCATTTGATTCTCAGTTGTTCCATGCTGGTGCGGGTCTTGAAATATTTTCAGGAGTAAGAGGTGGTGTCTGCGTTGCTGGATCCACCAGTCCTGCCCATGCTGTGTTATTGTAGAAGGCTCCGTTTTGTTTTCCAACAGAATCCCTTCCTGTTGCTGTGATCATCGGCGTGGCAGTTGGCGCTTTCGTTGCATTCATCGTCCTCATGGGAACCATCGGAGCGTTCTGCTGTACACGCTCTCAGAGAAGTATGTACCAATTGCCTTCCTGCATGACCATCACCAGAACAAGTACTCCTCAGTCAGACAAAGAGCAGGTTGTTAAGGTGTTCATGTCACTTCACAGAAACCAAGCCTTTATTTTTATATATTCCTTTTAGTTGAGTGTTTGTGTAGGGTTGGGTGGTATGACGGTATAGACCAGAAATGCATCAGCCGGTAAAAATTCTGCAATGCTGTTAAAACCGTGGTTTAAAAAAAAAAAAGGAAAACTTTAGTATTATTCCAGTGTTGGTACGCCATGTGTTTTTGGTGTCGCCAACTGTACATTGGTAAGATTTAATTGTAGATTGCTTACAGTGATTTAGAAACATTGCAACTTGATTTGCATTAATTGAAATATTTAACTGAAGTGCTGTTATACACAACACATGTGAGGCTGTGTACATAAATCAGTCAGTCATACTTATGTATTCCTGTTCTGAGTTTTTTGTTATTTACGTGTGCATTTTAGTGCATGATTTTTACATTGTAAAATTCGAAGATTAAGGGGTGTAATATGTCATGAATAAAATTAAAAAATGTTATTTGTAATGCTATAACTACTCATGTAATAAAATGTTACTACCTAAATATCATAATTTTACATCATGATTATCAAAATCTTACATTATTTTTTTTTTATCTGGCAGAAAAATGCTTTTTTATTACAAATCTTTTTGCTACTCATGAGGCTTTTGTCATGCCGCCCACCCTTATCTCTGTGTTTCTTATTTGTTTTCCTTTTACCGCATCCATTCTCTCACATGATCAAAAGAGAAAACAGCTCATCCATGTACAGGTTAGCGTCAGACAGCGAAAAATGAGCTTGTAGTTTATGATTGTTGGTGGCATTTCTAGCGTTGAGCATGTTGTTGTTGTATGCCACAGAAGACGCTCACCTGGTTATGCCTACACTGCCCACCTCCATCTGTGCTCAGCAGAGAGAACTTGCAAGCAAAATTAAGACAGAAAGTAAGACCTGTTACTTGACCGTCACCAATTATCTATAAACATTGTTCTTCAATGCGTCAAGATGAGCTGTGTGATTCTAATGTGATGTATAATGGTTCCTCTAGGGTTCCTCTTATCTTAGTTCTGTGGTGTTATGCTGCCTTCAAGTCCTCCTACTGAAGATTTAGGATGTTGTAAACATGATGGAATGTGATTTTATTTGGAATAAAATGGGCATTTTAATATTTCAGCTACACTTTATATAAGGTTACATTAGTTAACTGCATTAGGGAACATTAACTAAAATTAATAAATGCTTTATAATATTTTTCCATTGTTAGTTCATGTTATTTTTTAACATTTTTTTAATACATTATTAAATCAAAAGTTGTATATGTTAGTTTTATTTCATGGACCTGAGCCAACATGACCTAACAATGAACAGCAGTTTATTAACTAGTATTAACAAAGATTAATAAATACTGCAACAAATGTATTGCTCATTGTTAGATCATGTTACTTAATGCATTAACTAATGTTAACTAATGGAGTCTTATTGAAACATGTTACATGTTCTCTCTATTTAATTCACTTTCTGACTAAATCAGGAAACTATTTACATGAAAAGCATCAAAATGAAGAACACACAAACACACACACACACACACACACACACACACACACACACACACACACACACACACACACACACACACACACACACACACACACACACACACATATATTTATATGTATATGTGTGTGTAATTGATGCTTTAGCTTATTCACACTAATAGTGAGTATTAACTACAACTGTTGCCCTAAATAAACTCAAAAAACTATAATTACTGCTTAATAATAGTTAGTACGGTAGTTGTTAATCTAGGTATTGGGTAGGATTAAGAGATGAAGAATATGGTCATGCAGAATAAGGCATTGCTATGTGCTTTGTAAGTAATAATAAACAGCCAATATCTTAGTAATATGCATGCTAATAAGCAACTAGTTAATAGTGAGAATTGGACCCTAAACTAAAGTGTTACCATAATAAAATACATAATTAATTATCTTATTAATATAATAATCAATTATTATATAAAAAAAAAAAAAAAACATTTGTTATTATGTAATATAGGCTATTTCTCAAAACTTTAAATGTATACATTTTTATATATCATTACTGACATGCCCCAATGCCAGAAAATTGGGATACATCTTAGTTCGTAAATATGACTTGAAGGCAGCATGTGTTTTTAGGGACTCTTATTAAGGCAATGTGAAGTGGCATGGAGATAGATAATTTTTTTAAATATATTTCACATCAGTACATTACACAAAATGGCACGACTGGAGTAACATATGTAACTTTCCTCTCAGACCTCAAAGGTGTGGTATCAGCCAAGAACGACATTCGAGTGGAAATTGTTCACAAAGATCACAACGCAGCCCGAGAAAACGAGGAACACTCCGCCATGAAGCAACTCATGGTGAGTCACATTCTGAAGTAAACATCGCGCTTGCCATTACCCCATCAGCACCCCCAAATCAACAAGCTAGCTCATTATACTAGTCCCTGTCACGTCCTTAGCTAATGAATGCTAATCATCCCCACCCCAACACTAATAGTGCCTATCTCCCTCGCCACTGCTAACGTCAAACCCATGAATAATGCAGCATTTAAGTGTGAGAACCCTGCTGGCCTGGATGCCTATATTTAGCCCCTAGCCTGCATTTCCTGGGAGGACATGGGTATAGATGTAACCATAGAGATGCCAGTGACCAAGTGTTTGTCAAAAAAACATGCTGCCCCCTTCTTTGGAAATTTCACTCATTGCCACACAAATCTCAAAGGCCTAGAATCAGAGCTATGTATGAGTTAAGGATGCAAAACTTATGACAAAGCAAGACAAGGAATTTGGACACCTCCCAAAGATGGTGTTGCATGAAAAATGTTGGCTAATGACATGCAGAATATTCACAGGAAATTGCCCCAGTTGAAGTAGCTTTCCTTTTGGAATTTGGAAGCGTTTTGGAGTACCAAAGCTGCACAGTGATTTGAGGGGAGAGAGCGACACAGATATTAACGTGGGGATGGGTCTGTTGTTTGTTACAGATAGAACGGGGAGAGTTTCAGCAGGAGTCCGTTCTGAAGCAACTTGAGGTTCTTCAGGAAGAGGAGAAAGACTATCAGCACATCAAGGTATGTCTCCATGGGATTTGAAGGAAGTGATATAAGAAAGAGAGGAGTTGTTTGATATATGCCACCCCACTAAAATATCCTCAATGCATATTTTGTAGGGCTCGCAGTCAGTTAAAACATTTAATAATGATTCATGTAGTATTTTTTTCTGTTGTTAACAGAAAATAATATGAGTGTAATAATAGCAGCAGTTACAGTTATACTGTATACTCTTAAAAATATATATATATATATTTTTTTGATAGGCTTTCCATTGCAAAAAAGGTTCTCAAGTTTGAGAGCCAGATTTACTAACTGCTTGTGCCAGTGCAAACCCTCTTTTGGTGTTAAAAAATACTGTCAGGATTTACTAAAGACACGCAGTGAAAAAATAGTGCTGAAAAGTGGTGGACAGGGTTATATTTGTGGATGACTTTACTGCATATGAATTTGTAGGAGTTTCCCTTTCAGAGGCAAAATTTATGAGAGGAGAGTACAAGGTGATTTACTAGCGTTTGCGCTAGTCACATAACTGGTATTTGCACCATTATTTAACACCCAATAAGCATGTCTTAACCTGTTAAGCTTCACCAGGGTGAGGACGCACTGAATCGTTCTTTGTTTAAATAGTTCAAAGTTACTATTAGAATAATGTTATTACCTTGACAAACTATACATCATTAAAAAGATATAAGACTCAAGTTTCAGTATTTGACAAAGTATTTTATTCTCAGAAACTTATAGTGACAGTTTGCACCTGTGTTAGTAGATTTTTTAAACGTTTTACAACTTCTTCCGTAAGCAACCCCAGTGACGCGACGCAATGGAACCCACAATTCAGTTTGGCAATGCATGACGTCACCCATTCAAAGTAAATGAGAAGCGTTAATGCTGACGCCCCGTGTGAATGCACCGTCACCAACTGCGTGTCCACACAAAACATGACATTAAAGCACGCGGCCAAAGAAAAACAAGACTGTTGTCTTGTGCTGTGTAGACAGCACGAAGCAAATATAAACATGAACCGTGTGCCACACAGAACACAATAACATCATGGACCAAAAAGCATACGGCCCGAGCGAACCCAAAGCCGCACACTCGCACAACAAGTCTAAAGTGCACAAGAATGAGTGAATTCTCATCCCGTGTCAAGTGACAGAACCCTGACACGGCATCACTGTGAAAACACCCTTTTGGAACCTTTATTTTTAAGTGTATGTGCTTAAATAGATTGAATAAATAAAAAAGATAATCTTCATATTCATTTTCAAATAATGCTTACTCATAAATAATATGTCATACTTGTTGATCTGCAATGGTAATTACATTTCTCTACAGAATTGCTGCTAATTATTATCTTTATTTGATTTATAAATAAATAAGCCATTAAGGTCTTCCTCCATCATTTTCTCAAACTAGAGCTCTGCTAGGGGTCTGTTGTGTGTGAGCACTGCTGCACTACTAACACTTAAGAAGTCAGACAGAACAAAATAAGCAGTTTTAATGTGAAACTGAAGGAATGTGATAACTGCATTAAAAAAAGGATGCTAAGGCTTTATAATGAGTGTTAATCATTTATGCCAGGAAATTGCTTAGAAGATTGATATTTAAGATTGTGTTCAGCCAAAACCAATATTTAAAGAAAAAACGAATTAAAGTCTTAAATGCAATTATAATTACCCTTTAAGCATTTGCACTGATCATCGAGTATGTTAAGTAAGATACCAATTTAGCTAAATTTAGTGTGAGCACAAAGAATAACTATTGTAATTATAGTTCGATTAACATATGATCCCACCGTTAAGCAGACAGCAGTTCCTGACAAAAGTAGCATAGCTTTTGTTCTCTCGTTTGTACTTATTTCCGAGTGCAAACGCAGTGTTCCAAAAGTCTGTTTCACCTCTCCCTGCTCCCAGCGGGATTGATTCCCTCCCTACATGTAGATGAGTGTGTAAAATGAGCAGTGTGAACAGATATGGAGTACACACAATCCCTGTTGCCTGATAAAACCGCGCTTGACAACGCCTTTCTCGTGTTGTCATAGAGAAGTCACCTACCAGTGATTATCGTCTCTCCCCCGCGGGATCTGGCCTGCGCACCCGCTCAAAATGGCATCCACGTCCACTTTTGGCGCCTGTTTTGCTTCTTAGCAACTGTGCTGATATAGCACCACGACAACGACAGCAGCCATGGTATCAAGTTCCTTCGCTTAGATTTTTTCTTTCCATGACAGATTTAAAAGCCCTGATTCTGAAGTCCAATTAAAGCTGAAAGGTACAGACCAGTTTGTGTATCAAGGTTTTGTCCAATTAGCCTGTAATGATATTTTGAGGGTACTGCTATATTTTTGCCAAGGTTGCATTAGAAAAACACAGACGTGTTCAATTCGGATGAGATAAAATCACAAAATATGGTAACTCAATTTCGATGGTCCACTTTAGACATTCTACTAACTATAAGTTTGCAACTACATGTCAGCTAGCAGTCATTAGAGTATTAGTAGACTGTCAATGTTGACATGTAGTTGCAAATTTACTTATAGTTAGTAGAATATCTAAAGTGGGTTATCAAAATAAAGTGTAACCCAAAATTCATATTTGAAACACAAATTAAGCTAACCTCCTCATGGTTAACTGAATAGGGCTACAGTATTCTTGCAGGGTATAATAGTATTAAGACTTCTGTCAGGACCACTATTGTCGAAGAGGATTAGCAGTTCTGTTCTGACTGGACGAGAGGAGGAGCTGGGGATGGAGGAGGGTAATTAGCTCCTGAGCAACATAATAAAGCTGCTTGAACCTTTATATAGGAATTTTGTGATAGGTGTCGTATTCCTGTATTCGTGTATCAGCTGAGAGCCAGCTGATGTCAGCTGACGTGACCTGGCAGAACTAGCGCTACGCTTGATTTTTCGAAGGTTTGACTACGGTACAAGTATAATTAGGTTCGCATTCCCAAAAATGTGTGCATTTAGTGTACCAACTCTAAGTGCATTTGGTTTCTAGTAGTTATTACCACTTAACTGTATGCAGCTGTGCAAGACAGTATTGCTTGATCCCTATTTGCATTAAGTTGAGCTCAGTGTCAATTGTTCAGATAATGGCAACTCTTGAAAATTAATGGCTTCACTGTCAGTGCAAAAGCTGTTTACTGTTACCTTGTCATGATATTAGAGTAATTTCGTTTAACTCATTTCATTCAATGACATGTTTGTTAATGCATTGTTCCTCAAAGGATCCTACTAATGGATACTACAGTGTGAACACCTTTAAGGAGCATCATGGCACCCCAACCGCGCTGGCAGGAAACCAGACCACAGAGCTCCGGCGAGACCCTGCCACAGCCACCACCGGCAAACAGCGGGTTCCCACAGGAATGTCTTTCACCAACATCTACTCTACCTTGGGTGCTGGACCCAACCGCCTGTACGACTACAGCCAGCGGTTTGTGCTGGGCATGGGCAGCAGTTCCATCGAGCTTTGCGAGCGAGAATTCCAGCGAGGATCGATGAGTGACTCCAGCTCTTTCCTGGACACACAGTGCGACAGCAGCGTCAGCAGTTACAGCAAGCAGGACGGCTACGTGCAGTTCGACAAGGACAGCAAGGCCTCGGCCTCCTCCTCGTCCCATTACTCTCAATCATCGTCCCAGAACTCAGACCTCACGCGGCCCCTGCAGAAACGCATGCAGACCCATGTCTGACTGCAGGAGATGGACAGAAGACACAGGAATCCAGCGGTGGGTTTGGCCAAAGGGGATTGACCTCCCCCCACCCCCCCAAGACGAGAATCAGGAAGCAGTTCAAGCACATCTAGCACGCCAGTTTAATTTTATCCTTCACTTGTTTTGCTTTTAACATTCTTTGATATATGTGGATATTCCTCCTTTGTCCACATCTTATGTACAGCTCTGAAAAGCCTTACCATTTTCAGATCCTTGTCAGGCTCATGGACTACCCTTCCCAATGCCCTTAATGTCTGGGCCAAAAACGTTCTCCAAACAACCGTGTGCCACAGTGACGCCACTTGCCAACACAGAAAGAAACAAGAAACAAAACCAGTGTCTTTGCTGTAGTTCCAGTAAATCTGAAACAGCTCTGAATTAATGACCTCCTCGGAGAATGCATAGCAACATTGCTCAGATGAGGTGTTTGAAGAGAGTTGATGAAGGCTACACTCCTTACCACTCCTCGGCACCATTAGAGGACAATGCTTTGTTGCTCCTGTACATTCAAGCACAACTGTCAAAGTTGTATGTAAGATTTCTCAATGCCTCTACCACAGCTAGCTAAAGAAAATAAAAAATATAAAAGGAGAAAAACAAAATGTATGAACTGAATTAAAACTATTGTCAGTCAGTATCTTTGGATTCTGGCCCTTCTGACAAAAGTTTGTCTGACATACAAATGTGAGAATCTCAGATAGAAAATGGAGCTGTCGGTTTACCATTCAGAGTTAAGATATTTGTGTACTTTGTTGTTCTTTCTTTCTGAACATTCTTTATTTTCTGTGTTTTAACAACTTGATTTCAAAATTCATTGGACTTGCACTGGGAATGCACTAAGTGGATGATATAATCTTGTCTACTGAGAGCATTCAGTAGGACTATTTTAGGTGTGTGGCCATTTGAGCCTGAGAGTGTTTTTGTTTTTTCATTTAAAAAAAACAATACTATTCTTTTCGAAAAGGGTTGATCTGGTTTGGTGTGAATAATGTGCAGATGATGGGAACAATGATGTTTGGATTTTTAAAAAGATTCACTATGTCCTGTGTCCTGTTGTGTGAAGTCAAATTATAACGCTTACAAATCTTCCTTTCAATTCATAAAAAAAAAAATCGCCTGAGCTTGTTACACATGGGCTAGATATATTTTAAAATTGCTTGTTTCTTGCAAAATACAAATTTAGTTTACAAATCGAGATCCAAGTACTTTACATTTTGCTCCAGGTTGAATCTTCTGTCTGCTCTTCATGTGGCTGCCATTGGACTGTACAGCATTGGGTACTCTCACTGTTATAAGTGAGCAATTTGTGTTAATGTTTTTTGAATGGAGTGTGGGCTTTCATACTTAATGTAAATGTGTGTTGTTGTTGTTTTTTCCCCAATGTTTTAGTCTACAGAACTGAAATTGCAACCTATGGCACTACTGATAACTCAAGCACTTCACTCAAACACTTGCAAGGTAATATCACCCTTAGTCCCGAATCAAGGTACTGAAATAAAGCTAACAGCAATTGCGCTAGGATCGCATGCTACATAGAATGTGCAGAGAGATGCAAACAGAAGCCAATGCTGTGGCATTGCTCAATTACTGTATAGTGACTAAACCACAGGCAAGAGTAGAAGCTCCAAACAGACGTATTTCTGGCTGTTTTGAAAGTACAAATCGTCCAGGGCTGGGTTTCCCAAAAGCATCGTAAGCTTAAGTTGATCGTAGAACAATTGCCACCAATGGTCTCTACGATCAACTTAAGCTTATGATGCTTTTGGGAAACGCAGCCCAGTGCTCTTCACAAAAGTATTTTGCCACAATTCATTAGAAATTGATATAATTGCTTTCATCATCTGCTCTATTTCTTAATTCATTAATCATTTTGGTTATTGCTATACTGGGGAGAAATATTCAGACTACCCCCCCCCCCCAACCCCCCAAAAAAACAAAAACAATACAATTATGGCAGCATGTTTTTCTAGTACTAGACAAGAGCACAGCCATTATCTATGTGGTGTTACATTAAGTGGCATAATTGTATGAAATTGCCACTGACCCCTTATCACAAGGTTGAGGCTCATCCCAATATGTGTGCCAACTGTGCTTACATCCACTGATACCAACACCTCTCTCCCTGCCACAGTTTTCCTGGGTTATGGCACTCTGAATCTACATTTAGTTGAATAACCTTTCCAAGCCCTGTGACTGCACAAACAGATTGGGCATGAAAGCTATCAGTGTGTTTTGCTTATCAAAGCTTCTAACACTCCACTCTTTTATCTCCTCGTCAGGTTATCTCCCATTCCCCCTCGCTCATAAAGATATATATGACCAGAGGCGATCTCTCATATAAACAAGGAGGAGAAACTGTGGTTCATACTCTTGAAATGCAAAGATCCTGATTTTGACCCAAAGGAACCATTTTGATTTCTACCGACCTGACAGTTCCTCCCTTCAACACAAATTCAAGAAACACTGCAAGGCGTGACACCACTGAGTCAGTCGGTGCTGTAAGCACTTTACGTATGATTATGTTTGTGGCATTTAAATGGGTTTCATACATGAGTGCTGTTGGATGAGTCTAATTTTACAAATGGATTGGTGCCCATTGTGGGGCTTAAACAGGAAAAGGCCTGTTTCAGTGCTGATAATATAGCTCAGTCTTCCCTACACTGTATATAAATCCTTCATGCTCTCTGTGTGTACATTTGCAGTTATTTTGCTTTGTTCTTTAGTCAATTTCATTCGTAAAGGGCAGAGAGCAATCACACCATTGATACTGTACAAACGATAAATCTTTAATTTAGAAATTTCCTCTCAGTTGATGGCGATGCCAGTGCTATACCCATAGACAGAGAAGTGTTTAAAATGAAATATCTGTGTGTTACTTTACTTGGCCTATCTTTCTCTATTAGCTGGGCACAAAATGTTTCCCGCAAGGTGAAATGAAAAAAATACAGACCTATAGAAATATTGCAACACACAACAATCAAACTTGAAACGTGCACTGCATTTAGATCCAGGGTTTTTACATATTTTGACCGTTTCGGAGAAATCATTTTGTTGACATTGGCCAAAAACTGCACTTTGTGAGTGAAATGAAATACTTTAAAGCTGAGCATAACAAGAAATAATAGGTTCAGCATAGAATGTATTTGTGGGAACCCTGCAAATCTGGAAAAACTCCAAACATATTATAATTTTCAATTCATACTATTATCAGTTTTAAATACATTTGAATAAAAATGACTTTAAAAGGAGCTGAAGTGTGCAATTTTTCCATGTAAAATTACTTTCTCTAACCATGGCATTAGTTTGGGGTGTGGCTACCAGTTAATTTATCTATTAACATATGAGAGAGAGAGGAAACCTGTTAGTAAACCATCATTTTTGCAAATCTGTTTAGCAACGCTGCATGCAAAGAAACTAGACACTACAACTTAATATTAATGCATTTGTTTAAATGGATTAATGCTGAACAATGACGAAAAATAGTCACCCCCTCTCCAAGACATACTTCGAATAATGGGCAGCTACTCTACCATCCTTTTTGCCACTGCATTAACTTCCACTTTACAATGCTAATAGAGCCATATGGGTATTCATTATTTGACATTAGCATTTGTGTTAACAATTTATACCATATGGACTAGTCTTAAAACATGGGAAAAGAGCCACAAAATCTCCCAAAACAGGTCACCATTCATGTAAAGAAACTGCTAGCACGTGCTAAAATGAACATCGCGCCTGTGAGCAAATATTGGATTATGGCTGTTGTTCTGTTTGAGTAGCTCTCAGTACTCTTTTATAGCCTGTGTACTTTTCTTATCACCCAGCCCTGGTGAGTTTCAATCCCTTCTCCCAATGGACCGCAAGTCTTGCCTGATTCAGGCACTGGATGGTCATGCACTTACAACCAAACCAAACAGATGAACAAATATCTCTGAATGATAGGACAGGGTCATTGCCAGTTTCAGACAGCAAACCACATTTATGGGTTTTACATTTCTCCCCTGACATTTCAGCACAGCCAGGCGGGCTACTGGCTGATGGAATGTTATGAATTCCCCTCTCTCGACAATACTGTTTTATATAGGCCTCTCTATTAGGACGATCCCAGAGCAAGTTTTGTTTGAGGATGGTCACAGTATAGGTTGCATAGGCATATTATTGTGTAACCGCTGCGGAGGCATTGCAACGATGATTTGTAAAATGTACAGTACGTAAGAGAGCGGATTATGTTCAGTGATGGGCAGCTCTCTCTGAATGGTTTGTGTCAGTTGTGTTTTCTTTTTCTACATGTCTTAAGCACTTTCTACATCAGATTTTTTATTTCAAATGTTATTTCCACAAGACGATATCTAGTTAGTCTTTAAGTGACATGCTACTGCCGTAACAAAGATGGTGTGTACACAGAGGTCGAGAAAATCAATCCAGCAGTTCTGAAGTTATTATACTGTTATGTACTGGAGTTATAAAAGAAGGTTGACCACTATTTTCTTGCAGTGACTCTCTCTATCAGTAAAAGCATTAAAAAGATGTACTTTACCTGTAATGGTCTGTGATCTTATGATGCTTTGGCTCTGTATATTTCTGAAAGAAAATTGAAAATCATTTCAAAAAGAGTTGTGCTTGATGTCTTTATTTCAACCTCTATGTGTGTTTTTGCTTGTGTGTGTGTGTGTGTGTGTGTGTGGGGGGGGGTATCAAAATATATCAAAGTGTATATAAATAAAAGGAAGTCTATATAAATCAAAAGGCAAATGGATTATATCAAATCTATATTTAACAAGTAAAATTTCCCATCCCATTTTAATGAAAGTGCATTTCAATGCTGAAAATAATGTCACACATTTATTTTGTTTGGATATAAAGCCTAATATATTTTCTATTTCCCCTAAATGGTTCTTGCATTGTATTATTTGCATGTAGCAATGCTTTTCCTCTTTTCTCCTCATTTAGAGGGTGCACGTCTTATTCTGGTTTATTATGTGCTCTCTCTATCTCTCTGCATCATCGTCAATGTTAGCATTCAGATTTTGGCGATTCAGTTGTGTAGCCTTGTTAGTAGTTGGACAGATGGATAAATAAACCTGGTGTAGTTTTTGTTTCATTATTAATTTATTTTGAGAAAACGATTACTTGGGTTGGTAAGACCTCTGGGATGGAGATTTCATTGTTATGTTGTATGCAATGAATGATTATGAATGATCTGAAATTCCTGTATTCAGATTACAGTTACTGACTTAATCTGACATTCAAAACATGAAGTACACCCACCTCTTCTGTGACATCTGAAATTGCATGAGCCTTTTAATAAAACCGTATGACATCACCAGTCTCTCGCGGTATGGAGACAATGTAAATTGTGCCAAGCACTAAAGAAGTCATTTTTGGAAACCCCGGGAGACGTAATCTCAGGTAAAATGGTTTGTAGTACAAATGTAGACTACACTGTGAGTCCTTCAGAGATGTTTTCAATTTATTTTTTGTTCTTTTGTTTGGAAAAAAAACAATACCTAAACTCGTAGGATCTCGTTACACTGGATCAGACTACAGTACATTACAATCCAAATTGCACTCAAGATGCATTGGGATTGGATCACTAAAAACATTCAGAGGTTGCCATGGCATTAAAAATAAAAATCTGGAAATGAAAACATACAATGCACTCGTCTGCAAAGGCAAAATGCAGTAATTGGCACTGAAATGAAAGCTTTAGCATAAGTTCTGTCGGGAAGACTCAATTGCTACTTCAAATATTATATTCTCATCTATCCAAACGTGTTCTAATACTCGTGGTATAAAAGATCGGTACTTACACGTCTGAGTTTGCAGATGCTGACGCTTCTATTCACCTCCATCCTCCCCACCACCACCAAGATGACCCACGGAGTGCAAGCTATGGACAGGGCCTACGCCAAAGAACTTTATATCATAATCTTGCTTGCTGGGCTATCAATAAATGTATAATTGTTACAGTATTTATTCTCCTGAGTCTTTCTGGTAGAACTAAAGTTACACTGGATCTAAACATGGCTTTAAAAGTCATGCAGACTTGCATTGTTGCTTAATTAAAAAAAACAAAAATAAAGAGATGTTGTATAAAACAAATATTTTATTGAATTTTAATAGTACATATATGAATACATTTAAAAAAATCAATAAACATATTACATAATTTCTATTCAAGACAGTATTCATAACAAACAAACAAACAAACAAATTAAAGCTGCAAGCAGCATTGAAAGGGCCCTCGCACCCGTGCCACCGCCACCCGGTGGCTTTAGGAAGACAGAGCACGGTGGGCAATGTGCATTTAAGTAGGTAAATATAGGAGGAGTATGTCAAAGTCAGTTACAAAAATGTCCTTTATTATGGGGATAATAGCATGAGTTATCACTCAGATAAGTGTTGCTAGCATGTTTTAGCATGTTTCTAGCATGTTTAGAACTCAATGGCATATTTAATATGTTGCTAGTAGCCTACTGCATCACAGTGTAAAACATGTCACTTCCTGTTGACAGTAGATAGCGCTATTACTTTAACTGAAAATTGTCATGTAGGTGTGTTCAGGGCAGAACTCTTATCAAACGTGTGAACTTGGGGGCAGATTGGACATTGCCTTCTTAAGTAACAACAACTTCCTGTTTCATTGCATTAGCATGCTTTAGCACTTAGCTATGAATTGCTAGCATGTTTTAACATGTTTATAACATGTTTATAATTCAATGGCATATTTAATATGTTGCTAGTACTGCATCACAGTGTTAAACATGTCACTTCCTGTTGCCAGTAGGTGGCGCTATTACTATAACTGAATATTCTCATGTAGATGTGTTCAGGCCATGACTCTTATCAAACGTGTTAAGTTTGGGGAATATTTGATATTCCATGCCTGAGTTACAGCAAATTTCTATTTAATTGCAGTAATAGCATGCTTTAGCACTTAGCTAAGTGTTTGCTAGCATGTTTTAGCATGTTTCTAGTATGTTGCTAGCATGTTTAGCACTTGCTGGCACTTTTTTACATGTTATTAGGAGTCCACAACAGTGTTAAACATGTCACTTCCTGTTGCCAGTAGGTGGCGCTATGACTGTAACTGAATATGAGCATGGACATGTGTTCAGGACAGAACTCTTATCAAACGTGTGAAGTTTGGGGCAGATTGGACATTGTTTGCCTGAGTTACAGCAACTTCCTGTTTCATGGCGAAACATCGAAATTTGTCAGGCCGCCGAGGACACGCCCTTCGACGAAAACTCAAGATCTTCGCAATTTAACGTCGCAAAGGCCATAAGATTACACTCACCAAATTTGAAGATGATCAGAATAAAACTGTAGGAGGAGTTCCCTTTCGTCCTGGGAACTCCGACGTGTCGTCGGGGGAGTTCCCCTGACGAATTGGGATCACGCTAGGGAGACCAATTGCCTTCGAGTGAATTAAAACGAGCCAATGAAAATTGGCATGCAAGATTTGCATTCCGCGACCCGCCTACCAGCGCGGGTATAAAAGGCGGAAGTAAACATTGCGCAATGCTTTTAGCTTCGGAGCCGACCGATTGTGTCCTCTTTGAGTGAGTGAGCTTTAAGATTGTATTTTTCTTACGCTCTACGAGTCTGCTGTTTCGGGAGGGGATCTCTCTGTGTTGGTGAGATGGCGTTTCAGCGACCGCGCGGTTTCCTGTCTGCCGGCTGCGTCTATATGCTGTTCATTCAAAAGCTGTTTTCACAGCTGGTAAATGGTTGAGTGCGCACAGCGGGCTTGCAGTTTCTCCGCTGTGTTGCCGCGTTGGGTCCCTGTGTGCTTCAGCACGATAGAGAGAGTACTTTCTCCCTGAAAGAGCAACACGAGTGAAGATCGCGTCCTTTTCAGGATGACGTTTCACTCGTGTGTTTCTGGATGCGATCGTTTCCTGTCCTTATTTGACGGCCACGTTCATTGTTTCACATGCCTAATCAGTGTGTGAGACTACGTTCATGGGTGGTTCATGTTCTCCCAGGAGTGCATGACCACGTCGGCACGTTGTTCGTCTCCCCTTTCTTGTAAAGGCTTGAGCCGCTCAGCGTGCCGTGTGCCGTCGAGCGCCGGCTGACAGCGCGGGTTGTCACGGCAACCCAGCGAGCGTCATTCGGCGCTCAAGATGCGCGGTCAAGATCAAGACTCATGTGCCTCTATGAGGTGAGTCCCTTTGCTTATTTCCCGATCTAGTTTCTCTTCTGGTGCACCAGAAGAGGGCTACTTTGGCGAATAACATTGGTGATCTGAGGGTTTCAGTGAGCACGAACCACTCACTCCTCTAGCGCATCGCAAACATGCTGAGACTGTGTTCGTGGGTGGTTTATGCTTTCTTATGAGAGCATGACCACGTCGGCACGTTGTTCGCCTTGCCTGAAGGCTTGAGCGCCCAGCGTGCCGTGTGTCATCGAAGCGATAGCCACGTTCACTATCTTGCATGCCTGGTTGACGGCCACGATCACTGTTTCACATGCCTAATCAGTGTGTTGAGACTGCGTTCGTGGGTGGTTCATGTTCTTTCAGGATTGCATGACCACGTCGGCACGTTGTTCGCCTCCCCTTTCTCGTAAAGGCTTGAGCCGCTCAGCGTGCCGTGTGCCGTCGAGGCTTTCGGATGGGATTCTGGTCCTTCTCATGAGGGACCAAGCATTTCATTCGGGGCCCCAGGGAGGACAGATGTCGATCGCTACATCGGAGAGAGGGCTGCTATACTCTGAAAATGATGCTGAGTTCCTACTATAATGGTGTTTCTCATGCTGAAGATTCAGACTTAACAGCCACACTTTCCTGGGCTGTTCTAAAGTGCCTGGATGTGTGTGAAGAATTTTGGCAGTATGGAAGCATTTTGGTGCCAATATGGCAAGCCAAACATGCCTAAATCTGCAGAAGTTTTTCCTCTCTCGCTACCACTGCACGTGCGTAGTTCTAACTCGGGGTTGAGCTGTGCTTAGTGACTGACCGTGATTAGTCACAGCGCTGGCCCTCGGTTAGACGATGTCCACACTGGTGGTCCAGCAGGCACCTCACAACCAGCCCCCTCGGAGTTTGTTTTCCCCCCAGCAAAGGGAAGGGAAACAACCCTGAGAGGAGCGACCCAGAGTATGTGACGATCTGCTCTTTGGGAGTGCGTGCCATCACCACTCCTTCCCCCGGGGGAGGGCCGGGTGGAGAATTTCGCTTCTGTTCCGCCGCTGGTTATCCAGTAATCAGCGGTACCCAAAGTTTGAGCAGTCCATTTCCTCTGAGTCGTTCACGGGCCCCAGCGCTCAGATGGCAGTGAGGGCTACGGCCTTGTCACTCTCGTCTCTCGCTGGGTGAGGGGAAACCAGGACTCGATGCCCCCGGGCCTTGTTCCTCGTTTCCCCTCACGGTCGAGACTGGCAGTATAATAAGACCAGTTTCCTCCGTCCGAGAGGGTCAGAATGGCAGTGCGTGCCGACCCCGAGCTGCACCACTCCCGTTCCCCTCTCCCCAGCTTGCAGATAGCAGTGACGCAGCCTCGGCTGCGTCGCTCCGGTCTGCAGCTGGGCCCGGAGGCGCAGAGACCAGGACACGAGGAGTCAGGGCCTCGTTCTTCGTCTCTCCCCCTCCCTTCGCCACCGGGCAGCCCGCAGCAGAATGCCCACGGGCCTTCTCTGTCGTCTGCCCTCAGGTGGAAGCAGGTTGGTGTCAAGTTAAAACGCCCAGACCCCGCTCTTGGTCGCTACAGTGCCACCAGGGCCAGGTCCCTGCCTTCCACCTCGCTGCCCCTCCGCGGGTACGCCGGTGGTTCGGGTGGGTTTGTTGAGACCGTATCTGGAAGCCTGGCTAAAAAACGCTTCCGGGTCCGTCCCGATGGCTCATCCGCACCGTCCGGTTCGGCTATGCAATTCAGTGTGCACACCGGCCTCCCAAGTTCAGGGGCGTCCACTTCACCCGTGTGCGGTCGGTGGACGCCCCTGTCTTGAGGAAAGAGATCGATGTCCTGCTGGCGAAGGACGTGATCGAGCCGGTCCCTCCTGCCGAGATGAGGTCTGGGTTTTACAGCCTCTACTTCATTGTACCCAAGAAAGGCGGTGGGTTACGGCCAATCCTGGACCTGCGTGTTTTGAATCGGGCCCTGCACAAACTCCCGTTCAAAATGCTTACGCAGAAGCGCATTTTCGAGTGCATCCGTCCCCAGGATTGGTTTGCAGCGATCGACCTGAAGGACGCGTACTTTCACGTCTCGATTCTCCCTCGACACAGACCGTTTCTTCGGTTTGCTTTCGAGGGTTGAGCGTATCAGTACAAGGTCTTACCCTTCGGGCTGGCCCTGTCGCCTCGTGTCTTCACGGAAGTCGCGGAGGCGGCCATTGTTCCCATGAGAGAACAAGGCGTTCGCATTCTCAACTATCTCGACGACTGGCTCATTCTAGCCCACTCGCGAGATGTGTTGTGCGATCACAGGGACATGGTGCTTCGGCACCTCAGCCAGTTGGGGCTTCAGGTCAACTGGGACAAGAGCAAACTCTGCCCCATGCAGAGGATCTCTTATCTCGGTATGGAGCTGGACTCGGTCGCCCAGACTGCGTGCCTCCCGGAGGAACGCGTCCAGTCAGTGCTCACCTGCCTCAGGTCTTTTCGAGGCAGGACAGCGGTTCCACTGAAACAATTTCAGAGGCTCCTGGGGCACATGGCAGCCGCAGTAACGCCGCTCGGCCTGTTACATATGAGACCGCTTCAGCGCTGGCTCCACGATCGAGTCCCGAGGTTGGCGTGGCACAGCGGCACGTTCCGGGTCAAAGTGACCCCGCACTGTCGCCAAACCTTCTCCCCGTGGTCAGATCCTGCGTTTCTACGGGCCGGAGTGCCCCTAGTCCAGGTTTCCAGGCATACTGTGGTTTTCACAGATGCCTCTGCCACCGGGTGGGGGGCCACGTACAACGGGCATGCAGTTCCGGTCTGTGGACGGGGCCTCAACTGCATTGGCACATCAACTGCCTAGAGTTGCAAGCAGTACGTCTAGCCCTGCGTCGCCTCAAGGGGTTTCTCAGACACAGGCACGTACTGGTCCGTACGGACAGCACTGCGACCGTTGCGTACATCAACCATCAAGGTGGTCTACGCTCCCGTCGCATGTCGCGACTCGCCTCCCACCTCCTCCTATGGAGTCAGAAGCATCTGAGGTCGCTTCGTGCTGTTCACATTCCAGGGGAGCTCAACCGTGTGGCAGACGAGCTTTCACGGTTGCCTCCCCTGCCAGAAGAATGGCGACTCCATCCCCAGGCGGTCCAGCTGATTTGGAGTCTCTTTGGAGCCGCACAGGTAGATCTGTTTGCGTCTCCAGACACGACCCATTGCCAGTGGTTTTTCTCCCTGACCGAGGGAACCCTCGGCACGGACGCCCTGGCTCACAGCTGGCCCCGGGACCTACGCAAGTATGCATTTCCCCCAGTGAGCCTTCTTGCACAGACACTGTGCAAGGTCAGGGAGGACGAGGAGCAGGTCCTTCTGGTGGCGCCGTATTGGCCCACCAGGACTTGGTTCAAGGAACTCATGCTCCTCGCGACAGCCCCTCCTTGGCCGATTCCTCTGAGGAAGGACCTTCTTTCTCAGAGATGGGGCACTCTATGGCACCCGCGTCCAGACCTCTGGAAACTCCATGTCTGGTCCCTGGACGGGACGCGGAGGTTCCAGGTGGTCTACCACAGTGGTAGACACCATCACTTCCGCTAGAGCCCCCTCTCTCTACGAGGCGCCTCTATGCGTTGAAGTGGAACCTGTTCGTCGATTGGTGTTTCTGCCGCTTCCTGGGCTTTGGCTCAAGGCGCCTCGCTGACAGACATCTGTAGAGCTGCGGGCTGGGCGACACCGAACACGTTCGCTAGGTTCTATAGCCTTCGTGTGGAACCTGTTTCCTCCCGAGTTCTGGCTACGGCCAGTGGGTCGAGGGAATAGGTTGTGTCGGCTTGCTACGCCACTCCGCCTCGCAGCGGATACGTGCGTTCTTGCTCCGTATGGCGCCCTACGTCGGTGAGCCTCGTGAGTTCCTCCTTCACCCTTCCAGTGCTGGGCGTGGCGGACCGCCCAGCACCAGGTCTGCTACCTCTAGTAAGGAGTTGCTAGTAGACTGGGTGCTCCAGTGGTTTCTATTGTGACCCATGATGCCACGTGCAGTTCAGCCATGTCTTCCCCTTGACGGACTCGTTCGTCGTCCCTGTTGAGTACGCTCCCACTTCCCTTGGATTGGGACTACCTCAGGGACTGCCATATGTTTCACTATTCCTTCGGGCTAGTATATATGTGTATTCCTGGTCTTCCTCAGTCAGGCTGGGGCTTCCGCAGCGTTCCCCCTCTCTTGGGCTACGCTTTCCCAGTGTTATCCAATATCCACTGTGCGGGTCTTGCGGAACAGCAGTGTGATTCCCTAGCTAGCTCCTGCAAAATTTCTGGAAACTGCTGCAGGGTAGCTTAGCTTGGCGCTGGAAGGGGCCAGCACCATGGCGTGTTATTAGGGATCCCAATTCGTCAGGGGAACTCCCCCGACGACACGTCGGAGTTCCCAGGACGAAAGGGAACGTCTCAGTTACGTACGTAACCCTCGTTCCCTGAGTACAGGGAACGGAGACGTGTCGTCCCTTCGCCATGTTGCTGTACCTTCGCGGAGGACTGGACACCGTTCGGCTCCTCAGCGAAAAGCATGGTTACGTACGTAACCGAGACGTTCGTTAAAGTACGAGGCCTGAAAAGGGCAAAAACTGCACAAAAATCTGAGAGGAAGTTCAAAATGGCTGACTTCCTGTTGTGTTTAGGGCTATCCTCCAAGAGACTTTTTTGTAGGTATTGGGCCATTACATGTATGTACCGAATTTCGTACACGTACGTGAAACGTAGCGGGAGGCGCACTCCATTTAACCTTTATAGGATGGCACTATCGAGCCATTTTGCCCGCCCAATTCTGAAACACATATCAGATGTAAATTTTCGCCAGTTCTGACGCGTGTGCAAATTTTCGTGAGTTTTCGTGCATGTTTAGGCCCTCAATGCGGCCCTCAAATGCGATTCATTGCGGAGAATAATAATAACAATAATAATTAAAGCTGCAAGCAGCATTTAGCGGTGTTCAAGCAGTTAAGGCATTTAAGATTTTTAACCACACAAGCATCAAAAGACATTACGTTTTATGTAGCAAGCATTTAACCACTGATATCATAGATGGAATAGACCATGTTTTAGCATGATTTACCATGATATACCACATTTTAGTGTGATTTTTCATGATTTACCATGTTCCAGTATGATTTACCATGAATCTAGCATGATTTACCATGATTTACCAAGTTCTAGTATGATTTACTACGTTCTAGGATGATTTACCATAGAGCAGTGGTTCCCAAACCTGTCCTGAAGGACCCGTTTTCTCTGTCTCTCTAATCAATCACACCTGATTCAACTCATCAGCTCAATAACCTATGTGATTATGAGCTGATGAGTTGAATCAGGTGTGTTTGATTAGGGTTCCCAACACTGCCATAGAGTACTGTGATTCTAGCATGATTTACCATAGTTTATCATGATTTACCACATTGCTAGCATTGATGTGAAGTGTCAGTACAAATGAAGTGATAAACTCTGACAAAATATGATTGTGTTATAATAGTAATTGTTATACAAGTGATTTTATAGTGTCTAAATATGAATGCACCTGTTAAAAGACTTCATTAATAAGTAGAATGAGCCAATAAGTGGTCTTCTACTGCCCTCTGCTGGCCACTTTCATTTTGACAGTTTTTCCATTTTAACTCCTTTATGCAAGCTTACACACACACACACACACACACACACACACACACACACACACACACACACACACACACACACACACACACACAAAATCATTATGAAAATATATTTGAATGTTATTTCATACATGTCTTTGCAAACTATTAATCAGATTATTCAGAATTTATTCAGAAACATAGGACTACACACACATTCTGTTGTAGATACAGAGATTTGAACTATGTCTCATTCAGGATTCACATTTGTCAATGTGACAGAATTGTCAATAGTGATACTTCAATAGATGAAATTAGACTTAATGTGATTGTAAATGTTAAAATAGTAATTTTATAAAGTCTAAATAGTAATTTTGTCACAC
The DNA here is from genome assembly GCA_026230005.1 of Gila orcuttii. Lineage (NCBI taxonomy): Eukaryota > Metazoa > Chordata > Actinopteri > Cypriniformes > Leuciscidae > Gila > Gila orcuttii. Next base: position 53,096,959 of record JAPDVR010000005.1, on the reverse strand, counting down.
TACTCAAGTATAATTCATATTTTAAACAGCAGGGGGCAGTAAAATACTACTTATTGGCTTAATATGCCATTATATTCATTTAATTTTCCCATTTTTAACTGTTATAGAGGCAAATCTTGTCCGATCTGTCTGAAATTTTTCATGATTGTTTGGAGTCATATGGCACATGTTCTGACTTGTTTTTAAGAAGATCTGAGCATTCATTGAAGAGATATAAGCTTTTGGGGACACTAGGTCATGGCTACATTGTGAAGTGACCCTATTATAGCCATCCAAATGAAGTTGTTCAACTTTTTCTGATAATTATTGATCTAGAGAGTCCAGAGAATTGTACTGCACTGGTTTTGAACATTATGATATGAACATTACATGATAATAAATGCAAAACACCATTTACAGCAAATACAGGCAATTTACCATAGGAAATACATTGTTTAAAAGCTTTTTAACAGTTATAGCGCCACCTATGGTCCGATCTCCATAAAATTTGGCATGCTTTTTAAGGATGTTATGTCACATATGCTCACCAATTTTTGTGAAGTTCTGAGTTTTCGTATAGGATTTATAGGCTTTTGACTATATTTTGCCACGCCCATTTTATAAATGACCCTGTTATAGCCAACCAAATGCCAAATTTCAACTTTTTTTGATAATTATCGATCTAGAGAGTCCAGAGAATTGTCCTAGACTGGTCTGGTTCCGATCGGGCGAAAATCCTAGGACTAGTTTGCAAAAGTAGGTTTTAAACATATTTGTGAATATTTAATGAACGATTTGATTGACAGCAATGGTTCTAGAGGCAAAGTTGTTCAGCATGAGGAGATCTATCAAATGATATGCATTTTGTGGGGATGTGTGCCACACCACGTGATTACAGAGCCGTAAAACTCGTTAGTGCCAACTAGTGGCCGATTTCTTTCAAAACTCTTACAGACCTCTTGGGCCATGAGTCGAACATGCCCATCGAGTTTCGTTCCGATCGGCCTCCGTTAACCTCGTCTCACAGGTGCTCAAACTTCATTGGCCGATGGCGGCCATGTTTTTTGAGATAAGCCAATGTCCTTTTATAAATACATGGGGCCTTGGACCAAGACACTGCATACCAATTTTCAAGTCAATCGGACCAACGGTCAGGTGGTCATAGCCCTATTTAATTTTTTTTAATGTTATAGCGCCACCTAGTGCCCAATCGTCGCGATTTTTTTACTGTGACCTCAGAATGAACTTATTCACATGTGTACCGAGTTTGGTGAAGCTATCTCATTTACTTCTTGAGTTATAGCCATTTTAGTAAAATAGGCTCCGCCCACAACGTTCATTTTGCGCCCCCTAGCGACCGTGAATCAAAATTTCAACTTTTTTTCGATAATTATTGATATTCAGACTCCAGAGAACATTTTGGCACTGGTTTGGTTCCGATCGGGCGAAAAACCAGGGACTAGTTCGCAAAAGTAGTTTTTCGACAAAATTCAAAATGGCGGAAAATCTATCATGGCGGAAATGAAATCGGAGATATACGTTTTTTACTTCAGGTTTCCAGCTTTCCAGAGATATAAGACACTTGAGTCTACGACATACGGTCTAGGAGTTATGAGCAGTTTTGCGCAATTGGTTGCTATAGCGCCACCTATGGGCCAATCGGGCTCATAATTTGATAACCTCTCCTCGATTTTTGTACTACCATCTGACAAAGTTTCAAGTCTCTAGCACTTACGGTTTGGTCTGCACGATGCGTTTTAGCGGAGAATAATAATAATAAAAATTAAAGCTGCAAGCAGCATTTAGCGGTGTTCAAGCAGTTAAGGCATTTAAGATTTTTAACCACACAAGCATCAAAAGACATTACGTTTTATGTAGCAAGCATTTAACCACTGATATCATAGATGGAATAGACCATGTTTTAGCATGATTTACCATGATATACCACATTTTAGTGTGATTTTTCATGATTTACCATGTTCCAGTATGATTTACCATGAATCTAGCATGATTTACCATGATTTACCAAGTTCTAGTATGATTTACTACGTTCTAGGATGATTTACCATAGAGCAGTGGTTCCCAAACCTGTCCTGAAGGACCCGTTTTCTCTGTCTCTCTAATCAATCACACCTGATTCAACTCATCAGCTCAATAACCTATGTGATTATGAGCTGATGAGTTGAATCAGGTGTGTTTGATTAGGGTTCCCAACACTGCCATAGAGTACCGTGATTCTAGCATGATTTACCATAGTTTATCATGATTTACCACATTGCTAGCATTGATGTGAAGTGTCAGTACAAATGAAGTGATAAACTCTGACAAAATATGATTGTGTTATAATAGTAATTGTTATACAAGTGATTTTATAGTGTCTAAATATGAATGCACCTGTTAAAAGACTTCATTAATAAGTAGAATGAGCCAATAAGTGGTCTTCTACTGCCCTCTGCTGGCCACTTTCATTTTGACAGTTTTTCCATTTTAACTCCTTTATGCAAGCTTACACACACACACACACACACACACACACACACACACACACACACACACAAAATCATTATGAAAATATATTTGAATGTTATTTCATACATGTCTTTGCAAACTATTAATCAGATTATTCAGAATTTATTCAGAAACATAGGACTACACACACATTCTGTTGTAGATACAGAGATTTGAACTATGTCTCATTCAGGATTCACATTTGTCAATGTGACAGAATTGTCAATAGTGATACTTCAATAGATGAAATTAGACTTAATGTGATTGTAAATGTTAAAATAGTAATTTTATAAAGTCTAAATAGTAATTTTGTCACACTACTCAAGTATAATTCATATTTTAAACAGCAGGGGGCAGTAAAATACTACTTATTGGCTTAATATGCCATTATATTCATTTAATTTTCCCATTTTTAACTGTTATAGAGGCAAATCTTGTCCGATCTGTCTGAAATTTTTCATGATTGTTTGGAGTCATATGGCACATGTTCTGACTTGTTTTTAAGAAGATCTGAGCATTCATTGAAGAGATATAAGCTTTTGGGGACACTAGGTCATGGCTACATTGTGAAGTGACCCTATTATAGCCATCCAAATGAAGTTGTTCAACTTTTTCTGATAATTATTGATCTAGAGAGTCCAGAGAATTGTACTGCACTGGTTTTGAACATTATGATATGAACATTACATGATAATAAATGCAAAACACCATTTACAGCAAATACAGGCAATTTACCATAGGAAATACATTGTTTAAAAGCTTTTTAACAGTTATAGCGCCACCTATGGTCCGATCTCCATAAAATTTGGCATGCTTTTTAAGGATGTTATGTCACATATGCTCACCAATTTTTGTGAAGTTCTGAGTTTTCGTATAGGATTTATAGGCTTTTGACTATATTTTGCCACGCCCATTTTATAAATGACCCTGTTATAGCCAACCAAATGCCAAATTTCAACTTTTTTTGATAATTATTGATCTAGAGAGTCCAGAGAATTGTCCTAGACTGGTCTGGTTCCGATCGGGCGAAAATCCTAGGACTAGTTTGCAAAAGTAGGTTTTAAACATATTTGTGAATATTTAATGAACGATTTGATTGACAGCAATGGTTCTAGAGGCAAAGTTGTTCAGCATGAGGAGATCTATCAAATGATATGCATTTTGTGGGGATATGTGCCACACCACGTGATTACAGAGCCGTAAAACTCGTTAGCGCCAACTAGTGGCCGATTTCTTTCAAAACTCTTACAGACCTCTTGGGCCATGAGTCGAACATGCCCATCGAGTTTCGTTCCGATCGGCCTCCGTTAACCTCGTCTCACAGGTGCTCAAACTTCATTGGCCGATGGCGGCCATGTTTTTTGAGATAAGCCAATGTCCTTTTATACATACATGGGGCCTTGGACCAAGACACTGCATACCAATTTTCAAGTCAATCGGACCAACGGTCAGGTGGTCATAGCCCTATTTAAGTTTTTTTAATGTTATAGCGCCACCTACTGCCCAATCGTCGCGATTTTTTTACTGTGACCTCAGAATGAACTTATTCACATGTGTACCGAGTTTGGTGAAGCTATCTCATTTACTTCTTGAGTTATAGCCATTTTAGTAAAATAGGCTCCGCCCACAACGTTCATTTTGCGCCCCCTAGCGACCGTGAATCAAAATTTCAACTTTTTTTCGATAATTATTGATATTCAGACTCCAGAGAACATTTTGGCACTGGTTTGGTTCCGATCGGGCGAAAAACCAGGGACTAGTTCGCAAAAGTAGTTTTTCGACAAAATTCAAAATGGCGGAAAATCTATCATGGCGGAAATGAAATCGGAGATATACGTTTTTTACTTCAGGTTTCCAGCTTTCCAGAGATATAAGACACTTGAGTCTACGACATACGGTCTAGGAGTTATGAGCAGTTTTGCGCAATTGGTTGCTATAGCGCCACCTATGGGCCAATCGGGCTCATAATTTGATAACCTCTCCTCGATTTTTGTACTACCATCTGACAAAGTTTCAAGTCTCTAGCACTTACGGTTTGGTCTGCACGATGCGTTTTAGCGGAGAATAATAATAATAAAAATTAAAGCTGCAAGCAGCATTTAGCGGTGTTCAAGCAGTTAAGGCATTTAAGATTTTTAACCACACAAGCATCAAAAGACATTACGTTTTATGTAGCAAGCATTTAACCACTGATATCATAGATGGAATAGACCATGTTTTAGCATGATTTACCATGATATACCACATTTTAGTGTGATTTTTCATGATTTACCATGTTCCAGTATGATTTACCATGAATCTAGCATGATTTACCATGATTTACCAAGTTCTAGTATGATTTACTACGTTCTAGGATGATTTACCATAGAGCAGTGGTTCCCAAACCTGTCCTGAAGGACCCGTTTTCTCTGTCTCTCTAATCAATCACACCTGATTCAACTCATCAGCTCAATAACCTATGTGATTATGAGCTGATGAGTTGAATCAGGTGTGTTTGATTAGGGTTCCCAACACTGCCATAGAGTACCGTGATTCTAGCATGATTTACCATAGTTTATCATGATTTACCACATTGCTAGCATTGATGTGAAGTGTCAGTACAAATGAAGTGATAAACTCTGACAAAATATGATTGTGTTATAATAGTAATTGTTATACAAGTGATTTTATAGTGTCTAAATATGAATGCACCTGTTAAAAGACTTCATTAATAAGTAGAATGAGCCAATAAGTGGTCTTCTACTGCCCTCTGCTGGCCACTTTCATTTTGACAGTTTTTCCATTTTAACTCCTTTATGCAAGCTTACACACACACACACACACACACACACACACACACACACACACACAAAATCATTATGAAAATATATTTGAATGTTATTTCATACATGTCTTTGCAAACTATTAATCAGATTATTCAGAATTTATTCAGAAACATAGGACTACACACACATTCTGTTGTAGATACAGAGATTTGAACTATGTCTCATTCAGGATTCACATTTGTCAATGTGACAGAATTGTCAATAGTGATACTTCAATAGATGAAATTAGACTTAATGTGATTGTAAATGTTAAAATAGTAATTTTATAAAGTCTAAATAGTAATTTTGTCACACTACTCAAGTATAATTCATATTTTAAACAGCAGGGGGCAGTAAAATACTACTTATTGGCTTAATATGCCATTATATTCATTTAATTTTCCCATTTTTAACTGTTATAGAGGCAAATCTTGTCCGATCTGTCTGAAATTTTTCATGATTGTTTGGAGTCATATGGCACATGTTCTGACTTGTTTTTAAGAAGATCTGAGCATTCATTGAAGAGATATAAGCTTTTGGGGACACTAGGTCATGGCTACATTGTGAAGTGACCCTATTATAGCCATCCAAATGAAGTTGTTCAACTTTTTCTGATAATTATTGATCTAGAGAGTCCAGAGAATTGTACTGCACTGGTTTTGAACATTATGATATGAACATTACATGATAATAAATGCAAAACACCATTTACAGCAAATACAGGCAATTTACCATAGGAAATACATTGTTTAAAAGCTTTTTAACAGTTATAGCGCCACCTATGGTCCGATCTCCATAAAATTTGGCATGCTTTTTAAGGATGTTATGTCACATATGCTCACCAATTCTTGTGAAGTTCTGAGTTTTCGTATAGGATTTATAGGCTTTTGACTATATTTTGCCACGCCCATTTTATAAATGACCCTGTTATAGCCAACCAAATGCCAAATTTCAACTTTTTTTGATAATTATTGATCTAGAGAGTCCAGAGAATTGTCCTAGACTGGTCTGGTTCCGATCGGGCGAAAATCCTAGGACTAGTTTGCAAAAGTAGGTTTTAAACATATTTGTGAATATTTAATGAACGATTTGATTGACAGCAATGGTTCTAGAGGCAAAGTTGTTCAGCATGAGGAGATCTATCAAATGATATGCATTTTGTGGGGATATGTGCCACACCACGTGATTACAGAGCCGTAAAACTCGTTAGCGCCAACTAGTGGCCGATTTCTTTCAAAACTCTTACAGACCTCTTGGGCCATGAGTCGAACATGCCCATCGAGTTTCGTTCCTATCGGCCTCCGTTAACCTCGTCTCACAGGTGCTCAAACTTCATTGGCCGATGGCGGCCATGTTTTTTGAGATAAGCCAATGTCCTTTTATACATACATGGGGCCTTGGACCAAGACACTGCATACCAATTTTCAAGTCAATCGGACCAACGGTCAGGTGGTCATAGCCCTATTTAAGTTTTTTTAATGTTATAGCGCCACCTAGTGCCCAATCGTCGCGATTTTTTTGCTGTGACCTCAGAATGAACTTATTCACATGTGTACCGAGTTTGGTGAAGCTATCTCATTTACTTCTTGAGTTATAGCCATTTTAGTAAAATAGGCTCCGCCCACAACGTTCATTTTGCGCCCCCTAGCGACCGTGAATCAAAATTTCAACTTTTTTTCGATAATAATTGATATTCAGACTCCAGAGAACATTTTGGCACTGGTTTGGTTCCGATCGGGCGAAAAACCAGGGACTAGTTCGCAAAAGTAGTTTTTCGACAAAATTCAAAATGGCGGAAAATCTATCATGGCGGAAATGAAATCGGAGATATACGTTTTTTACTTCAGGTTTCCATCTTTCCAGAGATATAAGACACTTGAGTCTACGACATACGGTCTAGGAGTTATGAGCAGTTTTGCGCAATTGGTTGCTATAGCGCCACCTATGGGCCAATCGGGCTCATAATTTGATAACCTCTCCTCGATTTTTGTTCTACCATCTGACAAAGTTTCAAGTCTCTAGCACTTACGGTTTGGTCTGCACGATGCGTTTTAGCGGAGAATAATAATAATAATTAAAGCTGCAAGCAGCATTTAGCGGTGTTCAAGCAGGTAAGGCCTTTAAGGCCGTTAAGCACAAAAGCATCAAAAGACAGTACATTTTATTTAGCATACATTTAAACACTGACATAATAGATGGAAAAAAACATTTACAGCCAATATAGGCAATTTACCATAGGAAATCTATGGTTTTAAAGCTTTTTAACAGTTATAGCGCCACCTATGGTCCGATCTCCATGAAACTTTGCATGCTTCTTCACCATGTTATGAGACATATGCTCTTCAATTTCTGTGAAGTTTTGACTTTTCGTTTAGGATTTATAGGCTTTTGACCGTATTTTACCCTGCCCCTTTTCTAAATGACCCTGTTACAGCCACCCAAATGCAACATTTCAACTTTTTATCAATAATTATTGATCTAGAGAGTCCAGAGAATTGCCCTATACTGGTTTGGTTCCGATCGGGCGAAAAACCAGGGACTAGTTCGCAAAATTAGGTTTTTAACATAATTGTGAATATTTAATGAACGATTTGATTGACAACAATGGTTCTAGAGGCAAAGTTGTTCAACATGAGGAGATCTATCAAATGATATGCATTTTGTGGGGATGTGTGCAACACCACGTGATTACAGAGCCGTAAAACTTGTTAGCGCCAACTAGTGGCCGATTTGTTTCAAAATTCTTACAGGCCTCTAGGGCCATGAGTCGAACATGCCCATCGAGTTTCGTTCCGATCGGCCTCCGTTAACCTCGTCTCATAGGTGCTCAAACTTCATTGGTCGATGGCGGCCATGTTTTTTGAGATACGCCAATATCCTTTTACACATACATGGGGCCTTGGACCAAGACACTGCATACCAATTTTCAAGTCAATCGGACTAACGGTCAGGTGGCCACACCCCTTTTTATGTTTTTTTAATGTTATAGCGCCACCATGTGGCCAATCGACGCAGTTTTTTTACTGTGACCTTGATTTGAGCTCATAAATATGAGTACCAAGTTTGGTGAAGATATCTCATTTACTTCTCGAGTTATAGCCATTTTAGTAAAATTGGCTCCTCCCAAAACGTTAATTTTACTCCCCCTAGCGACCGGAATTTGAAATTTCAACTTTTTTTCAATAATTATTGATAAGCAGACTCCAGAGAACATTTCTGCACTGGTTTGGTTCCAATAGGGCAAAAAAACAGGGACTAGTTCACAAAAGTAGGTTTTTAACATAATTCAAAATGGCGGACAAGTTTGCATACCAAAAATAAAATCGGAGATATACATTTTATCCTACAGGCATCCAGCTTTCCAATGATATAAGACACTTGAGTCTACGACTTACGGTCTAGGAGTTATGAGCAGTTACGCGCAATTGATTGCTATAGCGCCACCTATGGGCCAATCGGGCTCATACTTTGATAACCTCTCCTCGATTTTTGTACTACCATCTGGCAAAGTTTCAAAGCTCCAGCTCTTACGGTTTGGGCTGCACGATGCGTTTTACGGCGGAATAATAATAATAATAATAACAAGCCGAATCTGCCGGAGCTTGTACGTCTCACACAATCAGAGCGTAAAAATACGGGATATTTTACGGGAAAATACTAAAACGGGAAGACAGCGGGAAAAGAGCTAAAATACGTGAGAAACCCGGAAAAAACGGGAGGGTTGACAGCTATGATTATATTACCAATCCATCATAATAATAAAATAGCTTTAAGAAGTAAAATGGCCAGCAGAGGGCAGTAGAAGACCACTTATTGGCTCACTTTCATTTTAAACAACTTGGTTTCACTAGAATCCTGCACTAAGGCAACCCAGTTTTTTCATGTTAACTCCATAATGCATGCTTACACACACACACACACACAAACACACACACACACACACACACACACACACACACACACACACACACACACACACACACACACACACACACACTCTTGTACATCTATCTTTATGAGGACATTCATTGACACAATGCAATCTCTAGCCGCTTACCTAACCTTACTCATCACAACTAAGTGCTTAACCCGAACCCTTACCCTAAACCTACCCTTAACCTAATTATAACCGTATCCCTAAAACCAAGTCTTGACCCTCAAGCCTTTAAAGGGGTCTCAGAAAGTGAGGACCGGCCAAAATGCCCTCACTTTACTCTCTTTGTCCTCACTCCAATGGTCTAAAACTCAAACTGGTCCTCACAAAGATAGTTGTACAAGTACACACACACACACACACACACACACACACACACACACACACACACACACACACACACGTGTGGGATATGTTATTTTTGAAATCTCTTTTAATGGTCTATAAGCATTTCACATATTTCTTTGTGATGTAATAATATACAACTAATTTAAAAAAATAGCTTTAAGCATTTGTTTGTTAGCCAATGCTGAAAGCTGATAAAAAGATTGAACATGTCTAATACTGCTGCTCCCTCTAGTGGACAACAGTGGTATTACAGCCTATATAGAGTTGAAATGAATGAATGGAAATTTGGTTTTTCACTTATATCTCGGGAACGAGAAAGTGAAAAAATCTGAAACTCAGAACTTAGATAATGTCCGAAGAGCCCTGTTGAACGAGACCATCCCGGTGTTGGTGGCCGATCGGGGCCGGGAGTTATGCCCGTTCAAAAGCATATATTTTGGGGCTTATATCTCGGGAATGCCCTGGCCGAATCGCACCAAACTCGAATCGAAGCTAGATGAGGACGAGCCCTTTCTAACGAGCTATCGCACAAGAATCTAGGTGGTCTAGGTCGAGAGTTACAGCCGTTCAAACTCGGGGGTCTCTCGAATTAGCGATCCGCGGGGGGGCGCTCCCGAGGCCCGCGACGATAGATTTCGATCAAGGCCCAATAGAGGACTTTACCATCCAAATTTGAGCGCGCAGGGAGTTCGCGTTTTCGAGTTATGAGTGAATTTGTACTGTGAGGGCGTGGCCTAACGTTCGTTTTCAGCCTGAGCCTTCCTGTGACACAATTGTGAATAATACATGAATGTGATTGTAAATGTTAAAATAATGATTTTATAAAGTCTAAATATGAATTATATATAACAATATTAGGGAGTAGTATGATAAAATGACAGCAGGTCCACTTATTGTAAAATGCCACTTATTGGCTGTTATAGTCATCAAAGCTGTTTAATATAGTCATCACAGCTGGTCTTTCACCCTATTATAGCCATCCAAATGAAGAAGTTATACCTTTTCTGACAATTATTGATCTATTCTAGAGAGTCCAGAGAATTGTACTGCACTGGTTTTAAACAGGCAATTTACCATAAGATATATATGGTTTTAAAGCTTTTTAACAGTTATAGCGCCACTTATGGTCCGATCTCCATGAAACTGTGCATGCTTCTTCACCATGTTATGACACATATGCTCATCAATTTTTGTGAAGTTCTGATTTTTTATTTACGATTTATAGGCTTTTGAGTGTATTTTGACACGCCCCTTTTCTAAATGACCCTGTTATAGTGAACCATAGGGTAAAGTTCAACTTTTTTTTGATAATTATTGATCTAGAGAGTCCAGAGAATTGTCTTAGACTGGTCTGTTTCCGATCGGGCGAAAAACCAGGGACTAGTTCGCAAAAGTAGGTTTTTAACATATTCGTGAATATTTAATGAACGGTTTGATTGACAGCAATGGTTCTAGAGGCAAATTTGTTCAACATGAGGAGATCTATCAAATGATATGCATTTTGTGGGGATGTGTGCAACACCAAGTGATTACAGAGCCGTAAAACTCGTTAGCGCCAACTAGTGGCCGATTTCTTTCAAAATTCTTACAGGCCTCTAGGGCCATAAGTCGAACGTGCCCATCGAGTTTCGTTCCGATCGGCCTCCGTTAACCTCGTCTCATTGGTGCTCAAACTTCATTGGTCGATGGCGGCCATGTTTTTTTAGATACGCCAATGTCCTCATACACATACATGGGGCCTTGGACCAAGACACTGCTTACCAATTTTCAAGTCAATCGGACTAACGGTCAGCTGGTCAGAGCCCTTTTTATGTTTTTTTCACATTACAGCGCCACCTAGTGTTTGATCGTCGCGATTTTTTTACTGTGACCTCAGAATGAACTCATTCACATGTGTACCGAGTTTGGTGAAGCTATCTCAATTACTTCTTGAGTTATAACCATTTTAGTAAAATAGGCTCCGCCCACAGCGTTTATTTTGCGCCCCCTAGCGAACATGAATCAAAATTTCAACTTTTTTTTGATAATTATTGATATTCAGACTCCAGAGAACATTTCTGCACTGGTTTGGTTCCGATCGGGCGAAAAACCAGGGACTAGTTCGCAAAAGTAGTTTTTCGACAAAATTCAAAATGGCGGAAAAATTTGCATACCGGAAATGAAATCGGAGATATACGTTTTTTAAGTCAGAAGTCCAGCTTTCCAATGATATAAGACACTTGAGTGTACGACATACGGTTTAGGAGTTATGAGCAGTTTCGCGTTTTTGTTACTACAGCGCCACCTATGGGCCAATCGGGCTCATATTCTCTCAACCTCTCCTCGATTTCTGTGCTACCTTAAACCCAAATATCAAGTCTCTAGCACTTACGGTTTGGTCTGCACGATGCGTTTTACGGCAGAATAATAATAATAATAATAATAACAAGCAGCATTTAGCGGTGTTCAAGCAGTTAAGGCATTTAAGATTTTTAACCACACAAGCATCAAAAGACATTACGTTTTATGTAGCAAGCATTTAACCACTGATATCATAGATGGAATAGACCATGTTTTAGCATGATTTACCATGATATACCACATTTTAGTGTGATTTTTCATGATTTACCATGTTCCAGTATGATTTACCATGAATCTAGCATGATTTACCATGATTTACCAAGTTCTAGTATGATTTACTACGTTCTAGGATGATTTACCATAGAGCAGTGGTTCCCAAACCTGTCCTGAAGGACCCGTTTTCTCTGTCTCTCTAATCAATCACACCTGATTCAACTCATCAGCTCATTAACCTATGTGATTATGAGCTGATGAGTTGAATCAGGTGTGTTTGATTAGGGTTCCCAACACTGCCATAGAGTACTGTGATTCTAGCATGATTTACCATAGTTTATCATGATTTACCACATTGCTAGCATTGATGTGAAGTGTCAGAACAAATGAAGTGATAAACTCTGAGAAAATATGATTGTGTTATAATAGTAATTGTTATACAAGTGATTTTATAGTGTCTAAATATGAATGCACCTGTTAAAAGACTTCATTAATAAGTAGAATGAGCCAATAAGTGGTCTTCTACTGCCCTCTGCTGGCCACTTTCATTTTGACAGTTTTTCCATTTTAACTCCTTTATGCAAGCTTACACACACACACACACACACACACACACACACACACAAAATCATTATGAAAATATATTTGAATGTTATTTCATACATGTCTTTGCAAACTATTAATCAGATTATTCAGAATTTATTCAGAAACATAGGACTACACACACATTCTGTTGTAGATACAGAGATTTGAACTATGTCTCATTCAGGATTCACATTTGTCAATGTGACAGAATTGTCAATAGTGATACTTCAATAGATGAAATTTGACTTAATGTGATTGTAAATGTTAAAATAGTAATTTTATAAAGTCTAAATAGTAATTTTGTCACACTACTCAAGTATAATTCATATTTTAAACAGCAGGGGGCAGTAAAATACTACTTATTGGCTTAATATGCCATTATATTCATTTAATTTTCCCATTTTTAACTGTTATAGAGGCAAATTTTGTCCGATCTGTCTGAAATTTTTCATGATTGTTTGGAGTCATATGGCACATGTTCTGACTTGTTTTTAAGAAGATCTGAGCATTCATTGAAGAGATATAAGCTTTTGGGGACACTAGGTCATGGCTACATTGTGAAGTGACCCTATTATAGCCATCCAAATGAAGTTGTTCAACTTTTTCTGATAATTATTGATCTAGAGAGTCCAGAGAATTGTACTGCACTGGTTTTGAACATTATGATATGAACATTACATGATAATAAATGCAAAACACCATTTACAGCAAATACAGGCAATTTACCATAGGAAATACATTGTTTCAAAGCTTTTTAACAGTTATAGCGCCACCTATGGTCCGATCTCCATAAAATTTGGCATGCTTTTTAAGGATGTTATGTCACATATGCTCACCAATTTTTGTGAAGTTCTGAGTTTTCGTATAGGATTTATAGGCTTTTGACTATATTTTGCCACGCCCATTTTATAAATGACCCTGTTATAGCCAACCAAATGCCAAATTTCAACTTTTTTTTGATAATTATTGATCTAGAGAGTCCAGAGAATTGTCCTAGACTGGTCTGGTTCCGATCGGGCGAAAATCCTAGGACTAGTTCGCAAAAGTAGGTTTTAAACATATTTGTGAATATTTAATGAACGATTTGATTGACAGCAATGGTTCTAGAGGCAAAGTTGTTCAGCATGAGGAGATCTATCAAATGATATGCATTTTGTGGGGATGTGTGCCACACCACGTGATTACAGAGCCGTAAAACTTGTTAGCGCCAACTAGTGGCCGATTTCTTTCAAAACTCTTACAGACCTCTTGGGCCATGAGTCGAACATGCCCATCGAGTTTCGTTCCGATCGGCCTCCGTTAACCTCGTCTCACAGGTGCTCAAACTTCATTGGCCGATGGCGGCCATGTTTTTTGAGATACGCCAATGTCCTTTTATACATACATGGGGCCTTGGACCAAGACACTGCATACCAATTTTCAAGTCAATCGGACCAATGGTCAGGTGGTCACAGCCCTATTTATGTTTTTTTAATGTTATAGCGCCACCTAGTGCCCAATCGTCGCGATTTTTTTACTGTGACCTCAGAATGAACTTATTCACATGTGTACCGAGTTTGGTGAAGCTATCTCATTTACTTCTTGAGTTATAGCCATTTTAGTAAAATAGGCTCCGCCCACAACGTTCATTTTGCGCCCCCTAGCGACCGTGAATCAAAATTTCAACTTTTTTTCAATAATTATTGATATTCAGACTCCAGAGAACATTTTGGCACTGGTTTGGTTCTGATCGGGCGAAAAACCAGGGACTAGTTCGCAAAAGTAGTTTTTCGACAAAATTCAAAATGGCGGAAAATCTATCATGGCGGAAATGAAATCGGAGATGTACGTTTTTTACTTCAGGTTTCCAGCTTTCCAGAGATATAAGACACTTGAGTCTACGACATAAGGTCTAGGAGTTATGAGCAGTTTTGCGCAATTGGTTGCTATAGCGCCACCTATGGGCCAATCGGGCTCATAATTTGATAACCTCTCCTCGATTTTTGTACTACCATCTGACAAAGTTTCAAGTCTCTAGCACTTACGGTTTGGTCTGCACGATGCGTTTTACGGCAGAATAATAATAATAATAATAATAATAATAAAAATCAGCACAAATACAATAGGTTTTCAGCACTTCGTGCTTGAACACCTAATAAAAATCAGCACAAATACAATAGGTTTTCAGCACTTCGTGCTTGAACACCTAATAATAATAATAATAAAAATCAGCACAAATACAATAGGTTTTCAGCACTTCGTGCTTGAACACCTAATAACAAGCCGAATCTGCCGGAGCTTGTACGTCTCACACAATCAGAGCGTAAAAATACGGGATATTTTACGGGAAAATACTAAAACGGGAAGACAGCGGGAAAAGAGCTAAAATACGTGAGAAACCCGGAAAAAACGGGAGGGTTGACAGCTATGATTATATTACCAATCCATCATAATAATAAAATAGCTTTAAGAAGTAAAATGGCCAGCAGAGGGCAGTAGAAGACCACTTATTGGCTCACTTTCATTTTAAACAACTTGGTTTCACTAGAATCCTGCACTAAGGCAACCCAGTTTTTTCATGTTAACTCCATAATGCATGCTTACACACACACACACACACAAACACACACACACACACACACACACACACACACACACACACACACACACACACACACACACACACACACACACACACACACACACTCTTGTACATCTATCTTTATGAGGACATTCATTGACACAATGCAATCTCTAGCCGCTTACCTAACCTTACTCATCACAACTAAGTGCTTAACCCGAACCCTTACCCTAAACCTACCCTTAACCTAATTATAACCGTATCCCTAAAACCAAGTCTTGACCCTCAAGCCTTTAAAGGGGTCTCAGAAAGTGAGGACCGGCCAAAATGCCCTCACTTTACTCTCTTTGTCCTCACTCCAATGGTCTAAAACTCAAACTGGTCCTCACAAAGATAGTTGTACAAGTACACACACACACACACACACACACACACACACACACACACACACACACACACACACACACACGTGTGGGATATGTTATTTTTGAAATCTCTTTTAATGGTCTATAAGCATTTCACATATTTCTTTGTGATGTAATAATATACAACTAATTTAAAAAAATAGCTTTAAGCATTTGTTTGTTAGCCAATGCTGAAAGCTGATAAAAAGATTGAACATGTCTAATACTGCTGCTCCCTCTAGTGGACAACAGTGGTATTACAGCCTATATAGAGTTGAAATGAATGAATGGAAATTTGGTTTTTCACTTATATCTCGGGAACGAGAAAGTGAAAAAATCTGAAACTCAGAACTTAGATAATGTCCGAAGAGCCCTGTTGAACGAGACCATCCCGGTGTTGGTGGCCGATCGGGGCCGGGAGTTATGCCCGTTCAAAAGCATATATTTTGGGGCTTATATCTCGGGAATGCCCTGGCCGAATCGCACCAAACTCGAATCGAAGCTAGATGAGGACGAGCCCTTTCTAACGAGCTATCGCACAAGAATCTAGGTGGTCTAGGTCGAGAGTTACAGCCGTTCAAACTCGGGGGTCTCTCGAATTAGCGATCCGCGGGGGGGCGCTCCCGAGGCCCGCGACGATAGATTTCGATCAAGGCCCAATAGAGGACTTTACCATCCAAATTTGAGCGCGCAGGGAGTTCGCGTTTTCGAGTTATGAGTGAATTTGTACTGTGAGGGCGTGGCCTAACGTTCGTTTTCAGCCTGAGCCTTCCTGTGACACAATTGTGAATAATACATGAATGTGATTGTAAATGTTAAAATAATGATTTTATAAAGTCTAAATATGAATTATATATAACAATATTAGGGAGTAGTATGATAAAATGACAGCAGGTCCACTTATTGTAAAATGCCACTTATTGGCTGTTATAGTCATCAAAGCTGTTTAATATAGTCATCACAGCTGGTCTTTCACCCTATTATAGCCATCCAAATGAAGAAGTTATACCTTTTCTGACAATTATTGATCTATTCTAGAGAGTCCAGAGAATTGTACTGCACTGGTTTTAAACAGGCAATTTACCATAAGATATATATGGTTTTAAAGCTTTTTAACAGTTATAGCGCCACTTATGGTCCGATCTCCATGAAACTGTGCATGCTTCTTCACCATGTTATGACACATATGCTCATCAATTTTTGTGAAGTTCTGATTTTTTATTTACGATTTATAGGCTTTTGAGTGTATTTTGACACGCCCCTTTTCTAAATGACCCTGTTATAGTGAACCATAGGGTAAAGTTCAACTTTTTTTTGATAATTATTGATCTAGAGAGTCCAGAGAATTGTCTTAGACTGGTCTGTTTCCGATCGGGCGAAAAACCAGGGACTAGTTCGCAAAAGTAGGTTTTTAACATATTCGTGAATATTTAATGAACGGTTTGATTGACAGCAATGGTTCTAGAGGCAAATTTGTTCAACATGAGGAGATCTATCAAATGATATGCATTTTGTGGGGATGTGTGCAACACCAAGTGATTACAGAGCCGTAAAACTCGTTAGCGCCAACTAGTGGCCGATTTCTTTCAAAATTCTTACAGGCCTCTAGGGCCATAAGTCGAACGTGCCCATCGAGTTTCGTTCCGATCGGCCTCCGTTAACCTCGTCTCATTGGTGCTCAAACTTCATTGGTCGATGGCGGCCATGTTTTTTTAGATACGCCAATGTCCTCATACACATACATGGGGCCTTGGACCAAGACACTGCTTACCAATTTTCAAGTCAATCGGACTAACGGTCAGCTGGTCAGAGCCCTTTTTATGTTTTTTTCACATTACAGCGCCACCTAGTGTTTGATCGTCGCGATTTTTTTACTGTGACCTCAGAATGAACTCATTCACATGTGTACCGAGTTTGGTGAAGCTATCTCAATTACTTCTTGAGTTATAACCATTTTAGTAAAATAGGCTCCGCCCACAGCGTTTATTTTGCGCCCCCTAGCGAACATGAATCAAAATTTCAACTTTTTTTTGATAATTATTGATATTCAGACTCCAGAGAACATTTCTGCACTGGTTTGGTTCCGATCGGGCGAAAAACCAGGGACTAGTTCGCAAAAGTAGTTTTTCGACAAAATTCAAAATGGCGGAAAAATTTGCATACCGGAAATGAAATCGGAGATATACGTTTTTTAAGTCAGAAGTCCAGCTTTCCAATGATATAAGACACTTGAGTGTACGACATACGGTTTAGGAGTTATGAGCAGTTTCGCGTTTTTGTTACTACAGCGCCACCTATGGGCCAATCGGGCTCATATTCTCTCAACCTCTCCTCGATTTCTGTGCTACCTTAAACCCAAATATCAAGTCTCTAGCACTTACGGTTTGGTCTGCACGATGCGTTTTACGGCAGAATAATAATAATAATAATAATAACAAGCAGCATTTAGCGGTGTTCAAGCAGTTAAGGCATTTAAGATTTTTAACCACACAAGCATCAAAAGACATTACGTTTTATGTAGCAAGCATTTAACCACTGATATCATAGATGGAATAGACCATGTTTTAGCATGATTTACCATGATATACCACATTTTAGTGTGATTTTTCATGATTTACCATGTTCCAGTATGATTTACCATGAATCTAGCATGATTTACCATGATTTACCAAGTTCTAGTATGATTTACTACGTTCTAGGATGATTTACCATAGAGCAGTGGTTCCCAAACCTGTCCTGAAGGACCCGTTTTCTCTGTCTCTCTAATCAATCACACCTGATTCAACTCATCAGCTCATTAACCTATGTGATTATGAGCTGATGAGTTGAATCAGGTGTGTTTGATTAGGGTTCCCAACACTGCCATAGAGTACTGTGATTCTAGCATGATTTACCATAGTTTATCATGATTTACCACATTGCTAGCATTGATGTGAAGTGTCAGAACAAATGAAGTGATAAACTCTGAGAAAATATGATTGTGTTATAATAGTAATTGTTATACAAGTGATTTTATAGTGTCTAAATATGAATGCACCTGTTAAAAGACTTCATTAATAAGTAGAATGAGCCAATAAGTGGTCTTCTACTGCCCTCTGCTGGCCACTTTCATTTTGACAGTTTTTCCATTTTAACTCCTTTATGCAAGCTTACACACACACACACACACACACACACACACACACACAAAATCATTATGAAAATATATTTGAATGTTATTTCATACATGTCTTTGCAAACTATTAATCAGATTATTCAGAATTTATTCAGAAACATAGGACTACACACACATTCTGTTGTAGATACAGAGATTTGAACTATGTCTCATTCAGGATTCACATTTGTCAATGTGACAGAATTGTCAATAGTGATACTTCAATAGATGAAATTTGACTTAATGTGATTGTAAATGTTAAAATAGTAATTTTATAAAGTCTAAATAGTAATTTTGTCACACTACTCAAGTATAATTCATATTTTAAACAGCAGGGGGCAGTAAAATACTACTTATTGGCTTAATATGCCATTATATTCATTTAATTTTCCCATTTTTAACTGTTATAGAGGCAAATTTTGTCCGATCTGTCTGAAATTTTTCATGATTGTTTGGAGTCATATGGCACATGTTCTGACTTGTTTTTAAGAAGATCTGAGCATTCATTGAAGAGATATAAGCTTTTGGGGACACTAGGTCATGGCTACATTGTGAAGTGACCCTATTATAGCCATCCAAATGAAGTTGTTCAACTTTTTCTGATAATTATTGATCTAGAGAGTCCAGAGAATTGTACTGCACTGGTTTTGAACATTATGATATGAACATTACATGATAATAAATGCAAAACACCATTTACAGCAAATACAGGCAATTTACCATAGGAAATACATTGTTTCAAAGCTTTTTAACAGTTATAGCGCCACCTATGGTCCGATCTCCATAAAATTTGGCATGCTTTTTAAGGATGTTATGTCACATATGCTCACCAATTTTTGTGAAGTTCTGAGTTTTCGTATAGGATTTATAGGCTTTTGACTATATTTTGCCACGCCCATTTTATAAATGACCCTGTTATAGCCAACCAAATGCCAAATTTCAACTTTTTTTTGATAATTATTGATCTAGAGAGTCCAGAGAATTGTCCTAGACTGGTCTGGTTCCGATCGGGCGAAAATCCTAGGACTAGTTCGCAAAAGTAGGTTTTAAACATATTTGTGAATATTTAATGAACGATTTGATTGACAGCAATGGTTCTAGAGGCAAAGTTGTTCAGCATGAGGAGATCTATCAAATGATATGCATTTTGTGGGGATGTGTGCCACACCACGTGATTACAGAGCCGTAAAACTTGTTAGCGCCAACTAGTGGCCGATTTCTTTCAAAACTCTTACAGACCTCTTGGGCCATGAGTCGAACATGCCCATCGAGTTTCGTTCCGATCGGCCTCCGTTAACCTCGTCTCACAGGTGCTCAAACTTCATTGGCCGATGGCGGCCATGTTTTTTGAGATACGCCAATGTCCTTTTATACATACATGGGGCCTTGGACCAAGACACTGCATACCAATTTTCAAGTCAATCGGACCAATGGTCAGGTGGTCACAGCCCTATTTATGTTTTTTTAATGTTATAGCGCCACCTAGTGCCCAATCGTCGCGATTTTTTTACTGTGACCTCAGAATGAACTTATTCACATGTGTACCGAGTTTGGTGAAGCTATCTCATTTACTTCTTGAGTTATAGCCATTTTAGTAAAATAGGCTCCGCCCACAACGTTCATTTTGCGCCCCCTAGCGACCGTGAATCAAAATTTCAACTTTTTTTCAATAATTATTGATATTCAGACTCCAGAGAACATTTTGGCACTGGTTTGGTTCTGATCGGGCGAAAAACCAGGGACTAGTTCGCAAAAGTAGTTTTTCGACAAAATTCAAAATGGCGGAAAATCTATCATGGCGGAAATGAAATCGGAGATGTACGTTTTTTACTTCAGGTTTCCAGCTTTCCAGAGATATAAGACACTTGAGTCTACGACATAAGGTCTAGGAGTTATGAGCAGTTTTGCGCAATTGGTTGCTATAGCGCCACCTATGGGCCAATCGGGCTCATAATTTGATAACCTCTCCTCGATTTTTGTACTACCATCTGACAAAGTTTCAAGTCTCTAGCACTTACGGTTTGGTCTGCACGATGCGTTTTACGGCAGAATAATAATAATAATAATAATAATAATAAAAATCAGCACAAATACAATAGGTTTTCAGCACTTCGTGCTTGAACACCTAATAAAAATCAGCACAAATACAATAGGTTTTCAGCACTTCGTGCTTGAACACCTAATAATAATAATAATAAAAATCAGCACAAATACAATAGGTTTTCAGCACTTCGTGCTTGAACACCTAATAACAAGCCGAATCTGCCGGAGCTTGTACGTCTCACACAATCAGAGCGTAAAAATACGGGATATTTTACGGGAAAATACTAAAACGGGAAGACAGCGGGAAAAGAGCTAAAATACGTGAGAAACCCGGAAAAAACGGGAGGGTTGACAGCTATGATTATATTACCAATCCATCATAATAATAAAATAGCTTTAAGAAGTAAAATGGCCAGCAGAGGGCAGTAGAAGACCACTTATTGGCTCACTTTCATTTTAAACAACTTGGTTTCACTAGAATCCTGCACTAAGGCAACCCAGTTTTTTCATGTTAACTCCATAATGCATGCTTACACACACACACACACACAAACACACACACACACACACACACACACACACACACACACACACACACACACACACACACACACACACACACACACACACACACACTCTTGTACATCTATCTTTATGAGGACATTCATTGACACAATGCAATCTCTAGCCGCTTACCTAACCTTACTCATCACAACTAAGTGCTTAACCCGAACCCTTACCCTAAACCTACCCTTAACCTAATTATAACCGTATCCCTAAAACCAAGTCTTGACCCTCAAGCCTTTAAAGGGGTCTCAGAAAGTGAGGACCGGCCAAAATGCCCTCACTTTACTCTCTTTGTCCTCACTCCAATGGTCTAAAACTCAAACTGGTCCTCACAAAGATAGTTGTACAAGTACACACACACACACACACACACACACACACACACACACACACACACACACACACACACACACGTGTGGGATATGTTATTTTTGAAATCTCTTTTAATGGTCTATAAGCATTTCACATATTTCTTTGTGATGTAATAATATACAACTAATTTAAAAAAATAGCTTTAAGCATTTGTTTGTTAGCCAATGCTGAAAGCTGATAAAAAGATTGAACATGTCTAATACTGCTGCTCCCTCTAGTGGACAACAGTGGTATTACAGCCTATATAGAGTTGAAATGAATGAATGGAAATTTGGTTTTTCACTTATATCTCGGGAACGA
The DNA here is from genome assembly GCA_026230005.1 of Gila orcuttii. NCBI lineage: Eukaryota > Metazoa > Chordata > Actinopteri > Cypriniformes > Leuciscidae > Gila > Gila orcuttii. Next base: position 53,074,848 of record JAPDVR010000005.1, on the reverse strand, counting down.
GAAAGTGAAAAAATCTGAAACTCAGAACTTAGATAATGTCCGAAGAGCCCTGTTGAACGAGACCATCCCGGTGTTGGTGGCCGATCGGGGCCGGGAGTTATGCCCGTTCAAAAGCATATATTTTGGGGCTTATATCTCGGGAATGCCCTGGCCGAATCGCACCAAACTCGAATCGAAGCTAGATGAGGACGAGCCCTTTCTAACGAGCTATCGCACAAGAATCTAGGTGGTCTAGGTCGAGAGTTACAGCCGTTCAAACTCGGGGGTCTCTCGAATTAGCGATCCGCGGGGGGGCGCTCCCGAGGCCCGCGACGATAGATTTCGATCAAGGCCCAATAGAGGACTTTACCATCCAAATTTGAGCGCGCAGGGAGTTCGCGTTTTCGAGTTATGAGTGAATTTGTACTGTGAGGGCGTGGCCTAACGTTCGTTTTCAGCCTGAGCCTTCCTGTGACACAATTGTGAATAATACATGAATGTGATTGTAAATGTTAAAATAATGATTTTATAAAGTCTAAATATGAATTATATATAACAATATTAGGGAGTAGTATGATAAAATGACAGCAGGTCCACTTATTGTAAAATGCCACTTATTGGCTGTTATAGTCATCAAAGCTGTTTAATATAGTCATCACAGCTGGTCTTTCACCCTATTATAGCCATCCAAATGAAGAAGTTATACCTTTTCTGACAATTATTGATCTATTCTAGAGAGTCCAGAGAATTGTACTGCACTGGTTTTAAACAGGCAATTTACCATAAGATATATATGGTTTTAAAGCTTTTTAACAGTTATAGCGCCACTTATGGTCCGATCTCCATGAAACTGTGCATGCTTCTTCACCATGTTATGACACATATGCTCATCAATTTTTGTGAAGTTCTGATTTTTTATTTACGATTTATAGGCTTTTGAGTGTATTTTGACACGCCCCTTTTCTAAATGACCCTGTTATAGTGAACCATAGGGTAAAGTTCAACTTTTTTTTGATAATTATTGATCTAGAGAGTCCAGAGAATTGTCTTAGACTGGTCTGTTTCCGATCGGGCGAAAAACCAGGGACTAGTTCGCAAAAGTAGGTTTTTAACATATTCGTGAATATTTAATGAACGGTTTGATTGACAGCAATGGTTCTAGAGGCAAATTTGTTCAACATGAGGAGATCTATCAAATGATATGCATTTTGTGGGGATGTGTGCAACACCAAGTGATTACAGAGCCGTAAAACTCGTTAGCGCCAACTAGTGGCCGATTTCTTTCAAAATTCTTACAGGCCTCTAGGGCCATAAGTCGAACGTGCCCATCGAGTTTCGTTCCGATCGGCCTCCGTTAACCTCGTCTCATTGGTGCTCAAACTTCATTGGTCGATGGCGGCCATGTTTTTTTAGATACGCCAATGTCCTCATACACATACATGGGGCCTTGGACCAAGACACTGCTTACCAATTTTCAAGTCAATCGGACTAACGGTCAGCTGGTCAGAGCCCTTTTTATGTTTTTTTCACATTACAGCGCCACCTAGTGTTTGATCGTCGCGATTTTTTTACTGTGACCTCAGAATGAACTCATTCACATGTGTACCGAGTTTGGTGAAGCTATCTCAATTACTTCTTGAGTTATAACCATTTTAGTAAAATAGGCTCCGCCCACAGCGTTTATTTTGCGCCCCCTAGCGAACATGAATCAAAATTTCAACTTTTTTTTGATAATTATTGATATTCAGACTCCAGAGAACATTTCTGCACTGGTTTGGTTCCGATCGGGCGAAAAACCAGGGACTAGTTCGCAAAAGTAGTTTTTCGACAAAATTCAAAATGGCGGAAAAATTTGCATACCGGAAATGAAATCGGAGATATACGTTTTTTAAGTCAGAAGTCCAGCTTTCCAATGATATAAGACACTTGAGTGTACGACATACGGTTTAGGAGTTATGAGCAGTTTCGCGTTTTTGTTACTACAGCGCCACCTATGGGCCAATCGGGCTCATATTCTCTCAACCTCTCCTCGATTTCTGTGCTACCTTAAACCCAAATATCAAGTCTCTAGCACTTACGGTTTGGTCTGCACGATGCGTTTTACGGCAGAATAATAATAATAATAATAATAACAAGCAGCATTTAGCGGTGTTCAAGCAGTTAAGGCATTTAAGATTTTTAACCACACAAGCATCAAAAGACATTACGTTTTATGTAGCAAGCATTTAACCACTGATATCATAGATGGAATAGACCATGTTTTAGCATGATTTACCATGATATACCACATTTTAGTGTGATTTTTCATGATTTACCATGTTCCAGTATGATTTACCATGAATCTAGCATGATTTACCATGATTTACCAAGTTCTAGTATGATTTACTACGTTCTAGGATGATTTACCATAGAGCAGTGGTTCCCAAACCTGTCCTGAAGGACCCGTTTTCTCTGTCTCTCTAATCAATCACACCTGATTCAACTCATCAGCTCATTAACCTATGTGATTATGAGCTGATGAGTTGAATCAGGTGTGTTTGATTAGGGTTCCCAACACTGCCATAGAGTACTGTGATTCTAGCATGATTTACCATAGTTTATCATGATTTACCACATTGCTAGCATTGATGTGAAGTGTCAGAACAAATGAAGTGATAAACTCTGAGAAAATATGATTGTGTTATAATAGTAATTGTTATACAAGTGATTTTATAGTGTCTAAATATGAATGCACCTGTTAAAAGACTTCATTAATAAGTAGAATGAGCCAATAAGTGGTCTTCTACTGCCCTCTGCTGGCCACTTTCATTTTGACAGTTTTTCCATTTTAACTCCTTTATGCAAGCTTACACACACACACACACACACACACACACACACACACAAAATCATTATGAAAATATATTTGAATGTTATTTCATACATGTCTTTGCAAACTATTAATCAGATTATTCAGAATTTATTCAGAAACATAGGACTACACACACATTCTGTTGTAGATACAGAGATTTGAACTATGTCTCATTCAGGATTCACATTTGTCAATGTGACAGAATTGTCAATAGTGATACTTCAATAGATGAAATTTGACTTAATGTGATTGTAAATGTTAAAATAGTAATTTTATAAAGTCTAAATAGTAATTTTGTCACACTACTCAAGTATAATTCATATTTTAAACAGCAGGGGGCAGTAAAATACTACTTATTGGCTTAATATGCCATTATATTCATTTAATTTTCCCATTTTTAACTGTTATAGAGGCAAATTTTGTCCGATCTGTCTGAAATTTTTCATGATTGTTTGGAGTCATATGGCACATGTTCTGACTTGTTTTTAAGAAGATCTGAGCATTCATTGAAGAGATATAAGCTTTTGGGGACACTAGGTCATGGCTACATTGTGAAGTGACCCTATTATAGCCATCCAAATGAAGTTGTTCAACTTTTTCTGATAATTATTGATCTAGAGAGTCCAGAGAATTGTACTGCACTGGTTTTGAACATTATGATATGAACATTACATGATAATAAATGCAAAACACCATTTACAGCAAATACAGGCAATTTACCATAGGAAATACATTGTTTCAAAGCTTTTTAACAGTTATAGCGCCACCTATGGTCCGATCTCCATAAAATTTGGCATGCTTTTTAAGGATGTTATGTCACATATGCTCACCAATTTTTGTGAAGTTCTGAGTTTTCGTATAGGATTTATAGGCTTTTGACTATATTTTGCCACGCCCATTTTATAAATGACCCTGTTATAGCCAACCAAATGCCAAATTTCAACTTTTTTTTGATAATTATTGATCTAGAGAGTCCAGAGAATTGTCCTAGACTGGTCTGGTTCCGATCGGGCGAAAATCCTAGGACTAGTTCGCAAAAGTAGGTTTTAAACATATTTGTGAATATTTAATGAACGATTTGATTGACAGCAATGGTTCTAGAGGCAAAGTTGTTCAGCATGAGGAGATCTATCAAATGATATGCATTTTGTGGGGATGTGTGCCACACCACGTGATTACAGAGCCGTAAAACTTGTTAGCGCCAACTAGTGGCCGATTTCTTTCAAAACTCTTACAGACCTCTTGGGCCATGAGTCGAACATGCCCATCGAGTTTCGTTCCGATCGGCCTCCGTTAACCTCGTCTCACAGGTGCTCAAACTTCATTGGCCGATGGCGGCCATGTTTTTTGAGATACGCCAATGTCCTTTTATACATACATGGGGCCTTGGACCAAGACACTGCATACCAATTTTCAAGTCAATCGGACCAATGGTCAGGTGGTCACAGCCCTATTTATGTTTTTTTAATGTTATAGCGCCACCTAGTGCCCAATCGTCGCGATTTTTTTACTGTGACCTCAGAATGAACTTATTCACATGTGTACCGAGTTTGGTGAAGCTATCTCATTTACTTCTTGAGTTATAGCCATTTTAGTAAAATAGGCTCCGCCCACAACGTTCATTTTGCGCCCCCTAGCGACCGTGAATCAAAATTTCAACTTTTTTTCGATAATTATTGATATTCAGACTCCAGAGAACATTTTGGCACTGGTTTGGTTCTGATCGGGCGAAAAACCAGGGACTAGTTCGCAAAAGTAGTTTTTCGACAAAATTCAAAATGGCGGAAAATCTATCATGGCGGAAATGAAATCGGAGATGTACGTTTTTTACTTCAGGTTTCCAGCTTTCCAGAGATATAAGACACTTGAGTCTACGACATAAGGTCTAGGAGTTATGAGCAGTTTTGCGCAATTGGTTGCTATAGCGCCACCTATGGGCCAATCGGGCTCATAATTTGATAACCTCTCCTCGATTTTTGTACTACCATCTGACAAAGTTTCAAGTCTCTAGCACTTACGGTTTGGTCTGCACGATGCGTTTTACGGCAGAATAATAATAATAATAATAATAATAATAAAAATCAGCACAAATACAATAGGTTTTCAGCACTTCGTGCTTGAACACCTAAAAATCAGTACAAATACAATAGGTTTTCAGCACTTCGTGCTTGAACACCTAATAAATATAGCTGTGAGCAGCGATTACGGGCCCAAGCCGGTGGCACCGCAACCCCGGTTCCTTTAGTTACCTAAAGGCACCGGGGTGGCGGTGCCGCCGGCTTTGGCCCTTCAGCGCTGCTCGCAGCTATATTTATATATATATATATATATATATATATATATATATATATATATATAAAAAAAAGAAGCCGGTGGCACCGCCACCCTGGTGCCTTTAGGGTTATTGTGCACGACGTGCAAAAACGTAACCCTGCTTTGACTGTTGAAAAGAAGTGTGCTGTAGAGCTTGCATCAGTTTGGGTGCATCAAGTGCGCATCGAGGGCACATATCAACCACAAAGTATGCGTGAGCAACCTTGTGAAACCTAAAATGAAAAATGAGACACCTCATCCATGGGTCTCATGGATTTAACAGACACATGAAATAAGTACACAAGACCGAGTATTCATATGAAGTGTGCCATTTGGGACAGGGCCTATGATTGTGAACCACAAAAGCCACAAATATGAGATAATTTAAATATAGAATCATTTTTAATGTCATAGGATGTCATAGCTCAATATGTTTTTCAGCACTTAAATGTGTAAATATAGAAGCCCAGTATTTATCTGGAGGTCTTTGTACAGGTTTATTAATGTAATTATAATTTATGCTTATGTGTTCTATGATATGCAATGGAAGTAAATTTTAATGTTTAAAATGGGTGTATTCACAACACATAGCATACGATATAATATCTTAAGATTATTCATCATTATGTTGTCTCTGCCTTTTCTGTTTTAATGATATTCAGAACAGAAAAACTAAATGTTCCTTAATTTTAATTAACACAAACTTTATTCTCATCTGAATTATAAATAATTGATTTCCCTATAAAATGATTTCTGCGCCTCTCTCTCTCTCCTCTCTCTCTCTCTCTCTCTCTCTCTCTCTCTCTCTCTCTCTCTCTCTCTCTCACACACACAGTTCGATCGCGCCCACGCCTCTCTCTCTCTCTCTCTCTCTCTCTCTCTCTCTCTCTCTCTCTCTCTCTCTCTCTCTCTCTCACACACACACAGTTCTATCGCGTCCGCACCTCTCTCTCTCTCACTCACTCACACACACATATACAGTTCGATCGCGCCCTCTCTCTCTCTCTCTCTCTCTCTCTCACAATTTGATCGCGCCAGCGCGATCACGCACACACACACAGTTCGCTCGCGCCAGCGCGTCTCTCTCGCAGGCACACACACACTCCAGCTTGAGAGAGAGAGGCGCGCACGTTCGAACTGTGTGTGTGTGCGTGTGTGAGAGAGAGAGAGGCGCGGGCGCGATCGAACTGTGTGTGTGTGTGTGTGTGTGTGTGTGTGTGTGTGTGTGTGTGTGTGTGTGTGTGTGTGTGTGTGTGTGTGTGTGTGAACAGTGGAAACATACTCCGTCATTTTTTTCATACAGGACATCATTCAGACTGCAAACTGTTTACTTATATTTGTGTACACTCGCAATAAAACACAACATCCTCAGTCACATATGTAATATATTTATATATAAATATAATTTTGGACACAAGAGGGCAGTATAGCCCTATTTATGATATTGTGTTTAAACTATCACCCAAAGAGACCCCCTTCCCCTCCTTCTCCCCCTCCCCACACAGACACACACACACACACACACACAGACAGAATGGCAGGGGACACTCTCTCTGTCAGAGAGAGGGAGAGAAAATTCTAAGAATCCACATTCAAACCACAATATCTGACTTTCTGTTGGTCGGAGATAATGACTGTAAATTAGAAAGTTGTTCGGCTTGACGAGACCAATATACACGCCAAGTTTTGTAACTGTAGGTAAAACTAAGTTATAACACACTTTATGTGTCCTTTTTTAGTCATAAATTCATTTCCTCGCCACGGCCAAACCGTTCGAGATATCAAAAATCCGTCCGCAATTTAGCATCCTCAATGTCTTGACTTCATGCTGACCGAGTTTCGTGGTGTTTGGATTAATTCTCTAGGAGAAGTATATAAAAAATAAAAGCATGCATTTTCCAAACAACCCATAATAGCTGACTTCCTGTTGAGCTGTCGTTAAACTTAGAGCACGAAAGTTGTTCGGCCCGATGAGATCTAAATATGTACCGAGTTTCATATTATTACATGCAAGCATGTTTGATATATGGACAAGTGTTCGAATCGCATTCCAGGGGGGGCGCTGTCGAGCCCCCCTGCCACGCACGGGTACCAGCTTCAGCCCGGCCCTGATGGCCGCGGGTTCTGACCTGTGTGCAAAGTTTCAAGAGTTTTCGAGCATGTTAAGGGCCCCAAAACCTTGAAAAACAAAAATAAAAGCATTCTCACTCAGCAGACAAATCCCCCTCCCCCAAACACATGGAGAGACGTAGGGTCAGAGAGAGAGGAAGAGAAAATTCTCCAAAACATCCACATTCAAACCAAAATATCTGACTTCCTGTTGGTCTGAGCTAATAACTGTAAATTAGAAAGTTGTCCAGCTCGATATGAACAATATACATACTGAGTTTTAAGATTGTAGATAAAAGTATAGACCTAACTCCCCCTCTTTTGTCAAAAGGTGGCGCTACTGAGCCCCTGCACCACGCCCGTTTCTGAAACTTTGCACATGTCTACTGGCTAATAAATGTGATGTGTCTGTCGAGTTTCATGCAATTTCAAGTATGCTAAGAGTCTCAAAAGCATCAAAAAATAATCTTAAAGTTTGATGCGTTACCACGGCAACAGTATCTAAGATATCAATAATCCTTTCACAGGTCTACATCTGCCATGTGTTTACATTATACACATAAAGTTTTAAGCAAATCGGGTAAAAATAAGAGGGTGATTTAAAAGCATTTTGAAAGTGACACACTTCCTGCTGCCAGTTGGTGGCGCTATAACTTTGACTCACAATAGTCACATCCATGTGATCGGCCTCTTACAGCGAACACACTGCTGAAGTTTCATCAAGATCAGTCAATGTATGCAGAAGTTATAACACACTTCCTGTTTCCATTATTCGCCATAAATTCGTTTCCTCGCCACGGCCAAACCGTTCGAGATATCAAAAATCCCCTGGCAATTTTTCATCCTCAATGTCTTGACTTCATGCACACCGAGTTTGGTGACGATCGGGTGAATTCCCTAGGAGAAGTGTTTCAAATTCCTGAGCACGAGTTTCCAAACAACCCATAATAGCCGACTTCCTGTTGGGCTGGCGTAAAAAGTAAGAGTACGAAGGATATATGAAATGATGAGATCTACATGTGTACCGATTTTCATATTAATTCATGCAAGCGTGTTTGATATATGGACATGTTTTCGAATCCCGTTCCAGGGGGCACTGTCGAGCCCCCCTGCCACGCCCGGGTACCATCTTCAGCCCGACCCTGATGGCCGCGGGTTCTGACCCGTGTGCAAAGTTTCAAGAGTTTCCGAGCACGTTAAGGGCCCCAAAAGTGCCCAAAAGGTAGTAAAATAATAATAATAATAATAATAATAATAATAATCCTTAGGAAAACAGTAGGGCCTTCGCCTTTTCAAGGCTTGGGCCCTAATAAACAGAGCAATTCCAAGAGGGTCCTCACACCATCGGTGCTCGGGCCCTAATAATAAACAGAGCAATTCCAAGAGGGTCCTCACACCATCGGTGCTCGGGCCCTAATGAATAAATAAATAAAGTATTGTAGTAGTCCAGATTCCAAAAATCAAAAGTGAGAAATTAATATGGACTGTGACATTTACAACTAAAATAGTTCAAAATGAGATCTGGGCTCACTTTTAGGGCCAAGGACCACGCATCTTCACCTCAGTTCAGTTTTAGTTGCTTCAATTAGTTTGAGTTAAGAGGACTCAAATGTGAAAACTTTTAATATCTAAATGAGGAAATGTAAGTTGTTTTGTATCTTTCTCCCACCCTTCTGTTGAAAATGACTGTAATGAATCAGAAGGCTGAGGCAGATCCATATGCAACAACTTTATTAACTCAAAGACAGTCAGAGAGAAACACAGGGATTCTTGAATAAGGACACGCTGACTGTGGGTAGAAACCAGGCTTGAAGAAGAAGGTAGACGATGTCAGTTCGGTAAACAGGGACAGGCGTAAAGGTCTGGGCAGGCGGCTTGAATCAGAATCCAGGTCAGGCTGTGGGTCGAGAGGCAGGCTGCAGACAATCAGAGAAGGTTAGTATAGCGAGGATCAGAAATACGGGAAGACTTGATGCACAGAAACGGCTCGGACATGCACACGTAGAGAGGCAATACTTCGCACAGAACGCTCAGTTAATGAGGCAGATAAAGGCTGAGCAATGATTAATAATACAGAACAGGTGATGGTAGTCACAGCGCAAATGTTGCATACTAATAAGAGAGTATGCAACACACTAGAACTCAGGAGAGGACGCTCGTGGTTGAGAGATGGTGGACTCAGGGAGACTGGACGCCGTAACAATGACTTTGCCTGATAATTGGATTTTAAATTTAATTTGACCAAAAGCACACATTAACTGCAGAAGTCTGAGACTGTAGACCTATGACACACCATTATAAAAATATCTGTAGAGGCCCCTGAATATGAGGGCTTTCATATAAATTCCATATCAAACTATGAGATGTTGCTGCATGTTTTTAATCCCTTTTCATTTGCTAATAATAAGTTATCTTATGATTATCTTTTTTGTGTTTTGTGTTTCTGAATGCACAGTATAAATGTGAACGGCTGTGCATTTATTTTATTTTTTTTGTGGATTAAATTATAGCTGTCACAGGATATGTATGTATTTGTGTAATATAAAGTGAGCTTACAAAACCATGTTTATGTTGGGTAAAGGAAAATTGCAATGTGCATTTGTGAGAAGCTTTGATGCTTTTATCTCAATGAGAACGAAATAAAACTCTGAATAAATAGCCGTTGTTGTGTTGTCAGTCTCCCGTCTTCCCTCTCCGCTCCACAGCTTACCTCGCTGTCACAGCGCTGTGTGGGCTGCAATAAGCGCATGACAATAGAGAATTCAAAGGACAATCTTTAATCACAAATACTCAGGAAACTACAGGGCAAACGTATAGAAGATGTAACAAAACCACTACACATAAACGTTAACGAGACCAAACAAAGAACTGAATGAACTTAAGGCTTAAATACGCAGACTGAGTAATCAACAGAAAACAGAACAGGTGCTTCAATTAGGAACTATGGAAACTAATAAAAACAGGGAACTCGGGCAAACCAGAACAGGGAAGACAGAACTGCACAAGTATTGACTGTTTTCAAACAAATCTCCTGAACAGATAGTCAACCATTGGTTGAGCCGATGTTGCGTAATGTTTTAATAGCGCTATGGCGCCAAAGTGTTTATACTTTTTGACAAAATCAACCTATGAAAGATTCAGTTGTCTGTTCACATTAAGCTGAAAGAGGGGTAAGAAAACAAGTCACGCATCATCTGTAATAATGTCTCACTAAGAGCATGTTACTGAAGCATACAGCCATAAAACCCTCCGATTCTTTATCATTTATTCAAACACAGCTGTTTCAGCAAAAGCTTGAGGATGCTAAACATCTGTCTTGGTAATATATGAATTTTAGATTAGGGCTCCTCCCAGAAAAACTGCACACAAAAGAGGTAATTTAGTGCCTCCATTTTCAACTGCTTACAAAAGAATCAGCAGTTTTTTCCCCATTTAGAAATGCAACTCATTTTCCATCTTAACTACACGGTGTGAAACCGAACATGATTTCTAAATCACGTTTTCCTACAATGGGTCTTGGTTTTAAAGGGAGTACTGAAAATCGAATGTCTTAGTCACTAGCGTCCTCAGGACTGAGGATTAAATGTTGGGCACAGATAAATCCCTCCCTCTTGATTGCTGGCAGTCGGCCGTCAGAATCCAACAGAGCATCTTAAATGGATTATTGATCTGATGACCTTTCTTTAGTTTAAGGTTTTCTCTTGTTTGCTTCGGTGATGTTGACTAAACTCACACTATAGACAGTGTGATTGATCAAACATTAGCTTCCAATATTAGACTGTTAATAACCTGCTCGTGTTTGTTTAATTTAGACAGCTGACGCAGGAAAGGAGGGATGCAAACTCTCATGAACCTTAAATTCCTTCTGCATTAATCCTCCACTGGCCCTGAAACCTCAGAACTTATGAAACATTACGATCGTAAGTGTTTTGTTGAGTTTTGGAGGGGACCGTTTTAAACTGATCCCACTCTGTTGGTTATTTACTTACAAATTGATTCACGAGACATTTTCAAGAACATAATAAAACATTGTCCTTGACATCTGAAATTAGAAAACTAAATAAAGTCAATATTTTTTTCTATTTTTTTGTTGTTGTTGACATTTTTAGACCAGAAAAAAAATCATGTGTGAATTGACTAGCACTGATTCTTACTGAGACAAATTTAATTATTTGGTTTAATAAAATGGTTTAATTCTTACTCGTCAACTTTTTCGATTATTTGCAAAAAACAAAAAAACAAAAACAAAGTTAACACAAAATTAATTATTATTAGTATTACTTTATATGTATTAAGGCCAAATAAGATTAAGAACGTACTGAAAGAACGTCTATGGTTACGTATGTAACCCTCGTTCCCTGAGTAGGGAACGGAGACGTTACGTCGGATGACGACGAATGGGGTTTCGGTTAGAAAGCCTATCAACTTCGAGTATTACAAAACGAGCCAATGGCAGAGAAATGCCATGAGTCTGCGGAATTTGCATAGCGTATCTCCGCCCTACCTCGTGGGTATAAAGGAAGACGCCGGCAACATGCAGATATGTTTTTTCGCTGAGGAGCCAAGACTGAGCTCAGGCGATCCCCGCGGTACAGTGGAAAGTGGCAGGCAGACGTAACGTCTCTGTTCCCTACTCAGGGAACGAGGGTTACATACGTAACCATAGACGTTCCCTTTCGTTGTCACTCCGAGTTACGTCGGATGACGACGAATGGGGTTACCAGTCTAATCACGCCACCTTCTCAGCTGTCTTCCAGTGCCCTGCGTAAATCGAGATCCCTGTCAAGACTGGACGAAGGACTCCATTAACACAGGAATACCAAGGTACACTGGGAAGCATATCCCAAGCTAGGGGAAGTATGCAATTAATGCCAACCCAGAGGGGGGGGACTTAGATAAAACACATATGACACGAAGGAAGCATATGGAGAACACTGGGGTGTCCAGCCGCAGGTGGAGTATTTCAACCCCAGGGGTGGCAAGGTGGCTTGCCAAGGGAAAGAAACATGCTCAGAGAGGCTTACAGTGGATATACACATGTGGGGGTCGCTCAGGGGAGGGACCATGCATACGGGAGACACCTAGCCGACGGAAGCTCACCCGAGGAGAATATCGCACGTATCCAGTCCGTGGAGTGGAATGGCGAGCAAGCGAAGGCACCTGAGTGGGTCCGGTACTAGCTGGTTGAAGCGAGTACATGAGAGGACACAGGCTCCACTCGGAGATTATAGAATCTGGCAAATGTGTTAGGTGTCGCCCAGCCTGCAGCTCTGCAGATGTCTATTAGCGAGGCGCCATGCGCTACAGCCCAAGAGGACGCCACACTCCGGGTGGAGTGGGCAGTCACACCAAGGGGGCACGGTCGACCTTGCTGCTGGTAAGCCAAAGCAATGGCGTCCACTATCCAGTGAGACAACCTTTGCTTGGAGAGGGCCTTTCCCTTCAGCTTCCCACCATAACAGACAAAGAGCCGGTCTGAGGTCCTGAAACACTGCATTCTGTCTACATAGGCGCGGAGAGCGCGTACTGGACAGAGCAGTGCCAAGGCTGGGTCTGCCTCCTCCGGGGGCAGCGCTTGCAGGTTCACCACCTGGTCCCGAAAGGGAGTGGTAGGAACCTTGGGCACGTATCCAGGCCGGGGTCTCAGGATCACGTGAGAGTAAGCCGGCCCGAATTCCAGGCACTCTTCGTCAAGAGAGAATGCGAGCAGGTCCCCTACCCTCTTGATGGAGGCCAGTGCAACCAGGAGCGCTGCCATCATGACAGGAACTTAAGCTCGACTGATTCCAGAGGCTCAAGGGGAGCACTCTGCAGGGCAGTTAGAACCACTGAGAGGTCCCAAGAGGGAACGAGAGGAGGCGGATTTAGTCTCCTCGCTCCTCTCAGGAACCTGATGACCAGGTCGTGCTTCCCCACCAACTTACCTTCGATGAGGTCATGGTGTGCGGCAATGGCGGCAACATGGACCTTCGGGGTGGAGGGAGACAGCCTTCGCGCCAACCCCTGTTGAAGGAAGGAAAGCACAACGCTGATAGAGCATCTCCGGGGGACTTCTCAGTGAGAAGAGCACCAGCTGACGAAGAGGTTCCACTTCAACGCATAGACGTGTCTCGTGGACGACGCTCTAGCGGAAGTGATGGTAGCCACCACCGCTGGTGGTAGGGTACTCAACCTGCCTCGTCCCATCCAGGAGCCACACGTGGAGGTTCCAAAGATCGGGACGAGGGTGCCATAGGGTGCCCCGTCCCTGAGAGAGAAGGTTCTTCCTCAGAGGGATCGGCCAAGGAGGTGCTGTCGCGAGTAGTACTAGTTCGGAGAACCAGGTCCGGTTGGGCCAGTAAGGCGCAACCAGAATGACCTGCTCCTCGTCCTCCCTGACCTTGCGCAAGAAGGCTCACTGGGGGAACGCATACTTTCGGCCCTGCGGCCAGCTGTGCACCAGAGCATCCGTGCCGAGCGTGCCCTTGGTCAGGGAATAAAACTGGGCGCAATGGGTCGAGTCGTGAGAGGCAAACAGATCTATCTGTGCGTCCCCGAACTGGTCCCAAATCAGCTGAACCGACTGGGGATGGAGTCGCCATTCTCCAGGGAGGGGCTGAAGCCGTGAGAGCTCGTCGGCTGCACAGTTCAGCGCTCCGGGAATGAAATGGCTCGAAGTGACCTCAGATGCTTCTGACTCCATAGGAGGAGGTGGCGAGCGAGTTGTGACATACGGCGGGAGCGTAGACCACCTTGACGGTAGATGTACGCTACAGTAGCGGTATTGTCTGATCGGACTAGTACGTGTTGACCCCTGAGCAACGCCCGGAAGTGGTGCAGGGCAAGGCGTACTGCCAACAACTCGAGGCAATTGACATGCCATAGCCACTGGGGTCCTGTCCAGGAGCCCGCAGCAGCATGTCCATTGCACATGGCGCCCCAGCCCGTGGTGGAGGCATCTGTTGAGACAATAACATGCCGGGAAGCTCGTTCCAGGGGGACACCCGCCCTGAGAAAACTGAGGTTCGACCACGGGGTGAAGGACTGACGGCAGGTCAGAGTAACTGGTACTCGGAGCGTGCCTTGTTGCCATGCCCACCTCGGGACCCGGTCGCGAAGCCAAAGCTGAAGCGGTCACATATGAAGCAATCCGAGCGGCGTCGCTGCGGCTGCAGATGCCATATGCCCCAGGAGGCTCTGAAAAAGTTTCAGTGGAACCGCACTCTTGCCCTCGAATTGTCTCAGGCAAGTCAACAGTGACTGCGCGCGCTCGCTCGTAAGCTGCGCCTTTTACATGGCGACCGAGTCGATGTCCATACCGCGAAAAGAGATCCTCTGCACGGGGCAAAGTTTGCTCTTCTCCCAGTTGACCCACAGGCCCAGACGAGCTAGGTGCCGGAGCACTATGTCCCTGTGTTCGCAAACCTGGTCTCGAGAGTGAGCTAGGACCAGCCAGTCATCGAGTTCAGGATGCAAACCCCGTGTTCCTGGTAGGGGAACAAGGGCTGCCTCGACGACCTTCATGAAGACGCGAGGAGACAGGGCTAACCCAACTGGGAGGGGGTCAATCGCTGCAAACCAATCCTGGGGCCGCATACATTCGAAAATGAGCATCTGAACGGCGGCCTCAAGTCCAGGATTAGCCGTAACCCACCGGTTTCTTGGGGACAATGAAGTAGGGGCTGTAGAAGCAGGGCCTCATCTCGGCTGGAGGGACAGTCTCGATTGCACCCTTCGCCAGCAGGGTGGCAATCTCTGCTCTCATGATGGGGGCCTAGCCACCGACCAAAGTGGAGCGGACTCCCCAGAAGCGGGGAGGAGACCGTGCGAACTGAATCGCATAGCCGAGCCTGACGGTCCGCGCGATCCGGCGGGACAGACGGGGAGCTCTAACCAGGCTCCCAGGAACTGAACCAGCGGGGTCATGCGAACCACAGGCGTCCCCCTGGAGGGGCAGCGAAGCGGATTAACTGGCCCAGACGTGGACGGCATAGCGGTCCGGTGTGGGGGCACAGTTAGCAACCGCGTCCTGGCAGAGGGGGCCAGGGGAGGACCAGGCTGGTCATCCCGCGGGGGCCTGCTCTGCCAGGGGTCTGGTGACAGAGGGGGACAGGGGCGAAGCGGTCCGTGGACGGCACGCCGTGTCAACCACCTCTGGGACAGAGGGGGACGAGGAGAGCACGGCCTGTGGGCGGCGCTCTGTGTCGTCCGAGAACTCTGTGTGCTCAGAGATGGGAGAGTCAGTTCTTTGGAGAATAAGGATTCTTCTCCGGCCCTTCATCGGGGAAAGGAGTGGTCCTGCTACCAACTCCTGGAAAGAACTGAGTCCCATCTCTGAGGAGCCCATCTCAAGAGCGCCGCTTAACCCGCCGTGTAGCGGGGGGGGATGGGAGCCGCAGGGGGGGCGCCCTCGGAGGTGGGCAGACCGAGGGATCTGAGCGGACGGCGGGGCCGTCGGAAAAGAGTCAACCTCAATCTTTTCCATCCCCGAGGAGCGTAGACGAAAAACTACAGGCCACGGACGGGTGCTTAGGATTGCGCCGAGAAGAAGCAATCTGAGGACACATAGCATCGCAACAGAGCGTTCAGCCGGGGGGACCCCAGTGTACCCATGGGCAGCGGCCCCATCGAGGGGAGGAAAGGCGGATGAGATCAGCGAGCGGTCCCGAGAAGACAAGGGGGTCTTCTGGGACTTCGAGATCTCATCACGCACGTCCGGGAAGAAAGGTATTGGGGTTTGCCGTGGACGAGGGTCGGCGGCCTTACCCAAAAACCAATCGTCCCGGGAAAGCATGGCCGTCATCTCCGGATCAGACTCAGGCACAGCCATATGCACCAGAAGGTGGCAGCTGTGACGAGTCGTCACTTCCAGGAAAATCAAACCCACCTTGTGAAGCTGCTACAAACATAGTATCATCCTCTGTAGCTTCAAATGAAACACACGGGCCACCAGAGGGTAGACCCGTGGGAATCACCTGTTCACTAGCGGGCACCGTCATTGAAGAGGGGGGCTGGGGTCACGGACACATAGTCGGCGCCTTGTTCCAGACCGTAACCCTCAGGTCACCCTGGCCACCAGCCGAAGATCAGGGGGTGGATGAGGGGACTCTCACTCATGTGATATCACCGAGTCTCGACCTTAATGACGCGATGGTCATGTTCCCACGGAGAAAACATGGGTTATCCACGAGCGCTGTTCTAGCATGATCAAGCCCAAACATACTAGACAACGCTCGTGCCCATCAGAGTCCGATACCAAGCTGCCGCACCATTCATTTTTTTTATTTTTTTTTAAATGCACGGGCGAGCCGACTTTAAAAAGACGTGCCGCGTGCGAGCTCTTTTTGTGAGAGAAAACTCAAGTGTTGAAGCACACGGGGAGACACGCGCTGTCTGACAAACCACTGCAGAGATAAGCAGGAAGCACGAGCTCGCCGGAGATCGCCGTCACACCAACACTCGACGTACTCGTTTGTAAAGCTGACAATTTAGAGATGGCTTGTGGAGAGAAGAATAAACTTGGCTCCGAAGCGAAAACATATCTGCATGTTGCCGGCGTCCTCCTTTATACCCACGAGGTAGGGCGGAGATACGCTATGCAAATTCCGCAGACCCATGGCATTTCTTTGCCATTGGCTCGTTTTGTAATACTCGAAGTTATAGGCTTTCTAAGCGAAACCCCATTCGTCGTCATCCGACGTAACTCGGAGTGACAACGAAAGGGAACAATATTTTTTTAACTGATTTTTAGCTATTTCAGTATTTACAAAATTTATATATATATATATATTTTTTTTTTATCACTTATTTTAACCAACGTATGCAGTAGCCACTTTGTTTTCTATTGTTGCTAACTTTTCTATGTATCTATTTTCTAAAAAAAAACTGTTAATTTGTATTTTTGTAATATTTGTGATGCAGTTGACATGGTTATGACTGAGAAAATATTACTACAGTTCCCCAAAAACTATTAAAAACAATAAATAACTAAAACTATAAAACTCATATTAGCCTTTATGATGTTGATGAACTGAAAAAACAAAATGTGTAATATGAATATGGCTTTTATATTGCTTGATTTTTTAACATTTACATTTAATCATTTGGCTGGCAATTTTACCAACCAATTTAAAATGAGGAAACATTACAAGAAATTTAATCCAGAGTCAACCAAATTAACAACATTGCAATGCTGATGTAAAAGTAAAAGAGTGAGAGTCGTACAGAACAACCAAAAACAGGAGAGAGAAAGTGTGCTGAGAAACAACCACATCTGTGAAACCCTGTTAAAATCAACTCTTTTAAAAGATTTACTCTCTGCGGTCTCATGGAAGCAGAAATATTGCCCGGGTAATGAACTGCAACTATTGACGTAACAAACAGCTCTTCAACTGAATTTGCTTGTAATTTAGCATATGTGAATGTATTGACATTTCCTAAATGTCGGTGGCGAGCGGGTTGGGGAGGACGTTTGCAATTTCCATGAGGAAGAGTTCCAGATTGCAAAGGAAAGTGTGCTGCATACAATTATCATTTGCTAATTAAGGTTGCGTTTGCAATTCAACTAAGAAAGCTTCTTTCAAAATGTTGCCTTCTCTAAATTGCTTTTTCACTTGAAGAGTGAAATGAAATGAAATTTCAGAGGAAGAGAAGATCCTTTGAACGTCATGAATTGAAGGAGTCCAGAAGTGATGCGGTTCAGGGACGCTTTAGCTCAATGATTACGACAAAGAGAATGGTGATGAATGGATCAGCAGGATAGAATTGTCACATCAGAGGTGATCAAAACAGGCCTTTAGATTCTCTCAACTTCAACACTGAAGTGTGATTCAACAAGTTCTGTATGAAATAAATAACAACATAGTCTTGGATCTGAGCTGAAAGTTCTTCTGAAGCTTTCTGAACACATCAAATCTGAGACAAAGGCTAAATTACTCTTAGATTACCCCTCCTTTTAGCACCTTTGTGATGTGGAAGAAATCTTACCTCCCATAATTTCTCATAATCACCTTCTCTGAACACCACTATGATTGAAATTCTCTTGTCGGAGTTGCTGCAAGAAAACAAATAAAAAGTTATTGTAGCGTATATGTGTTTATCACAGCGTGACATTCACACAACAGCCCCATGACGCCTTGATTGAAGTTTATATTGGTTGTTGTAAGAGTTTTTGTGTGAGTGTATGAGTAAATAAGTAAGAAAGATGCAGAGAAAACAGTGCCATGCTTTCTGCTTAGTCCAATGTAAACTCATTTTGCAGTTGCATTTGATGTTTGCACGGTTTCACGGTTACACTACTTACACTAAGTTGGGACTATAATCGATCTATAAAAATTGCTCACTCGTAGATTTGTTCTTCATTTCTATTCAGACATGACCAAAACTGTGAGAATGCAATGAGCTCAAAGGAGGTGAAAACACTGCCTGTTTGTATCAGTGTTACTTCAATATTTATTTATTTATTTATTGGAGTAAGAAAAAAAAACAAAGATTGATTTACACACTTCCAGCTCATATGTCATAATACTTATATTGCCAAGTATAGTTGTGTGGCATTTAGATCAGGGTAATTATAGATAACTAAAGCTAAAACTGAAATGAAATAAATATTACATTTTAATTTTATATAGTATAGTCGGTAACACTTTACAAGAAAGTTCACATTCATTAATGTATATAACTAACATGTACTAACAATGGGCAATACATTTGTTACAGTATTTATTACTCTTTGCTAATGTTAGTTAATATAAATACAGCTGTTCATTATTTGTTCAAGTTCACGGTGCATTAACTAATGCTGGCAAATACAACCTTTGATTTTAATAATGTATTAGTAAATGTTGAAATTAATATTGACTAAGATTAATAAATGCTGTATACGTATTGTACATTCTTAGATCATGTTAACTAAGGTAGTTAACTAATGTTAACTAATGAATCCTTATTGTAAAGTGTAACCGTATAGTATAGTAAAGTATAGTATAGAGAGGTCAGCATCAGTCCAAACAAGGCAGATTATGATATCACACGCCTAATGTCCATCTCCTCGCACAGAGGCCAGTGCAGTGATATTTCCGATCATTAAAATCATCATAACCAAAAAATAATATGAGCTCAGGCATGAAGCCAAAGGTGTTCGATTGAGTGCTCTTTATAGATACTCTCAAGGGTTTCTGCACATACACACACTATAGGCCACGTTTTCACCCCCTCAGAGATGGCAGATGAGGTCTGCCTGCCCACATGACTACCCTACAGCTGTCTTACCCTGGCACTTCCACACCCGACGGGCACAGCCTAGCGAGAGGAGACGTGCAGGGTTACAGAAGGTCACAGATGCACGGAGCACAGCCGAGGTTTCACAGACAGACGGGGGGTTTCACTGAAGATGGAGGAAGGGAAGACCGCTGTGAGGCCGCGGGGTGAGTCTGGAGTTCAGAAGGGGCAGATGAACAGTTTAATAATGTCTTAATTGCACCCCGGCACGATGGTATCGACTTATCGACACTGAGGCTGGAGAGGTGTGGCTTAGTCAGTGAGTCCAGAATGCATGAGTCAAAGCTGACAAACAGAATAACCTTTAAAGGCGAACCTGCTCAACATCAGCATGTGTAGATGCTCAAACAAAGATATCAACACCACAGCATCAAACGCTAATGCTGTGGGACATGAACAGCTGCTCCCAGAGGGACTGGGATGTTTTCTACAGCAGCTGAGCACAGGGAATTTCATTCCTTTTGTTGGTTTTGTGTACTTAGTGGCTAATTTACTTTAGCATAGTTAGTGCTTAAAGTGCTACTCACATTGATGATGCAAACAAACAAACCACAATTGTGACTCAGAAATATAATGTTAGAGGTTGAACTATGTTTCTAGGCAAAAGTTGTGGATACAAAGTTGATAATTATTTCCAAATTATGGTGATAACGGACAAACAATCAATGTTACTGTAAGGGTTCTGTGAAATTCTGTCTAGTTTATTTCTTAGTTTTGTGACAGAGCCCTGACACTCCTGTTTTGTCTTGTATGTGTGCCTTGTTTCATGTCCTTTCATGTCATGTTTTGTCTTGTGCTGTGTTGCATGCAGCTTGTGTTTATCACTCACTGTAAAATCTAACATTGTTCTTACAAAATTTTGTTTAGTTAACTTTACTAAATCTCCAATAATGTGTTGAACTTGCTTAAAACAATTTAGTAATCTGTACTGTTTGCATGCTATACCTTTATTACTCAGAAAACCCTAGTAAACATTACTTGACTGGTTTGAGTACCATTTTGCCAAAAAAAAAAAAAACCGGCGGGGCAAATGGTTTTTGATGCGGGGCAATTCTTAATAGACTTTTCACTCATTACTTACACTTCTGCAGTCATCGTTCTTCTTAGTTGCATACGCTCATTTTCCAGTCATCTTGAATGTTATTGTCAATACAACTAAACATTTTGGGAGAACGTCACATAAGTTGACTTCATAAATTCATGTTGATTTCCTGATTTCCTTTTCCACCGTTATTGTGATTAGTGTTCCCTTTGGTTGGGCACTTGGAACTTCATTTATATTATTGTGATTCTCTTCCAATTGATGCAGTGATGCAACATGAAATCACAGTTATTTGATTTCAAAGGAAGTGAAGTAAGAAATATTATATATATATATATATATATATATATATATAATCATTAATACATGTTCTTAATGAATGTATTAATGATGTATAACATAACTATATTTCATGTTCATGTTTCATTTCATGTTGATATAATCCCTCTATATTTGTGACTATATCTTGCAATTTTGCTTGAGTCACACACAGACTTCAACATTCAGCATGCAAACCACAACAATGGAAACAATAAATTTAATTAATTAGACCATTACAATTTTATTTGCTGTCTTTTGTCAGTATAACCCCAATAACAATAGCAAATAGAATTTTAATGGTAAAATAAAGCCAAAAATGGATTTATTCATGCCGCAATGCACTCTGGGAGTACACTTCCTCAGATCACAGATAGAATTAAGTTGACACAACTTAAATAGATTAAGTAAGAAGAATTTGATGTAATCAAGTTATGCTTAATTAAATTAAGGCAACAAATTTGCACAATTGAATTAAGTAAACTGAACAAATTTGCTTTCGTGTTGTCATGTTTTGTGTGAACAGGTGGCTTATGAGTGTTCTCATTGGCTGCGTGTTCATGTCTCGGTTTGTGTTAGCACATGGCTTGTGATTTGTTTTACTGCCATGTGCTTGTGTTCAAGTCATGTTTGGTGTGAGCACATGGCATGTCATGTATGTTTTCTTGTGCCATGTGCTCTCCTGTCGATCGTCTCGTCCCTCCCATCTTGTTACCTGATTATTGATTAATGTGCCCCAGCTGTCCTCCCTCTTTACCTCCTTTGTTTGCTATCCCTATTTATTCTCCTTGTGTTTGCAGTCCTGTGCTGGTTCGTCGTCTGCACGCACACTGTATGTGTGCTTCTGTCAAGTCAAGTCAAGTCAAGTCAAGTCATTCATGTTTTCCCCCTCGGGGTAGTTTTTGTTGTATGTTTTGTTTTATTTTATTATCATTAAAAGCCCATCATCTCTGCAGCTGAGTCCTTGCTTCTTTCACCACTCCCGCACCTGACAGTTACAATACCATAATTTTGTGTCTAAACAAATAAAATAAAAAAACAATAAATAAAATCATAAAAACATAATTCAGGGTAACACTTTATTTCAATAGTCCACTTTAGATATTCTACTAACTATACTTAACTTTTTAACTACATGTCAACTACCTGTCATTAGAGTATTAGTAGACTGTATGCTTAATATCTGGTAACACTTTATTTTGATGGTCCCACAACAGATATTCTATTGACTATAGTCGGACTAAGTAACTTGGCAACTACAAGTCAACATATTCTATTTACCAGAACCCTAACACCTAACCATAACCTAACAGTCTACTAATACTCTAATGAGAGTTAGTTGACATGAAGTTGCAAAGTAACTTATAGTTAGTAGAATGTCTAAAGTGGACTATCAAAATAAAGTGGAAGCTAATTCGGTAGCTTGCATCACAGCATAATAATGGACGGTATGAAAAATAAATTCTGATTTTGAGATTTGCTTAAGATTACATTTAACAGTGTTATTAAATTATTAATTACTGTTTTTAAAGAATAAGTGAGCTGTAGGTGACCGCAAAGGTAATTTAAATGTACTGTAAAAAATAAATGAGCAAGCACAATGAAATACATCTACTTGTTTCATGAAGAGTTTTGTAACTAGGAAGTTGCTAGTGAAACAAGTTAAAAATCGAAAAATAAAACAGAAATTGCATTATGGCTTTTTCTTATATATATAAGCAGATATAAGCAGATAAATCTGCTGCTTTTGACACAGTTAACCACCAGATCCTCTTGTCAACCCTCAACATGAAAGGCATCTCAGGAACAGCACTCCAATGGTTCAAGTCTTACCTCTCAGATAGGTCCTTCAGGGGTGTTATGGAGAGGTGAGGTGTCTACGTCACAATGTCTAACTACTGGGGTGCCTCAAGGCTCGGTGCTTGGGCCACTTCTCTTCTCCATCCACACGTCATCACTAGAATCTGTCATTTATAAACATGTTTTTTCCTATCACTGCTAAGCTGATGACACACAACTCTACCACTCATTCCAACCAGATGATCCAACGGTAGATACTTGCATCTTGGCTTGCCTGACAGACATTTCTTGCTGGATGAAGGACCACCCCTCGAACTCCGGCTTAAATAGACAGAGCTGATTGTGGTCTCGAACCCAGCACTTCATCACAACTTCTCCATTCAGCTAGGTTCGTCAATCATAACTCAATTCAGGACAGCCAGGAATCTAGGAGTTGTGATTGACTATCAGTTAAACTTCACAGACCACATTGCTAGAACTGCCCGGTCCTACAGATATGCATTAACCCTTCAAAGTCTAAGGCGTTTTAAGTCATATTTCTGGATTCTATAGACTCTCAGCTACAATGTGGATGCATTGACAAAACACTTCTTGAGACACTTGTATGTGTTCTGATGTGATATATCAAATGACAATGTCATTTTTTGTTTTCGGTCTGTGATTGGTTCACACACAGGTCTGTGATTGGTTCATACACACCAACAGCATTTTATATCATTAGATAGGATAAAGTACCATTTCTCTGTTTTGCTGAAATCACAGCGAAAAGAGCGTACGTACGTCACACCTCTCCTCAAAAAATTGCACTGGTTGCCAATTGCCGCTCGCATCAAATTCAAGGCACTGATGTTTCCCTACAGAACAAACACTGGCTCTGCACCCCTATATCTTAACTCATTACTTCAAATGTGCTATACAGAAACTTGAGTTCTGCAAGTGAATGGCGCCTTGTAGTGCCATCTCAAAGAGATCACAAAATCACTTTCACGGACCTTTACCTTGACGATTCCAAGCTGGTGGAATGACCTGCCTAACTGTAGTCTGTAGCCATCTTCAAGAATCTATTAAAGATGCATCTATTTTGCCAATATTTGACTCAATATTACTAAAACTTATTTTTCTATATCTATTATATATAAAAAAAATCCTTCCTACGTCTGCTGAGACCGTTTACGGCATTTGCATATTGTTGCCCTATTGTTGATTTGACTGCTTCTATTGCTCTTAATTTGAAAGTGGCTTTGGATAAAGGTGCCTGCTAAATAATTAAATTTAAATGTAAATATAAGTATATTCAAGTTCAAGCTGAGACTTAAGAAGGTCTAGTCAAGAGCCTAGACTTGAA
The DNA here is from genome assembly GCA_026230005.1 of Gila orcuttii. Taxonomy (NCBI): domain Eukaryota; kingdom Metazoa; phylum Chordata; class Actinopteri; order Cypriniformes; family Leuciscidae; genus Gila; species Gila orcuttii. Next base: position 53,050,833 of record JAPDVR010000005.1, on the reverse strand, counting down.
TTAACTGGTTTCAACAACAACACTCATCCAAATAGCGTGACAGCATATGGTCCACAATTATAATTATAATTGATAGGTCATGAATAGTATAAATGAAGTGTGAAAATAAGTCAAAACATTTAATCTGAATTCAAACGGATTGTGTCAACAACTCTTTGTTCAGTTAATCAGCAGGCCTGAAGCTGGTGCACAGTTGAGAATTGTCATTACTTAACAGTGTATGCTTCTCACCTCTGTGGCTCTTGAGATATCAGCGTCTCTCTCTCTCTCTCTCTCTCGCAAGTGTGTTTTAGTCCTGCTGCTTTCAAGGTTCAGTGACTGTAGGGTCCCTAAATGTGACTGATGTGTGGAGGAGCCTTTCACAGCAGTGCTTAAACTCTTGCTTGAAAGGCCAGTGACACACAGAGACAGACACTCTTAATACCGCATCACACAAACGTATAAAAAAAATAATTCTAGACGTTGTTCTTGGCCTTGAGGTAAAAGCATAGTATGAGTCATCATTGCCCTCCTGTGGCTAGTACTGTTATGATATAAACTAATTTATGGAGACTTCAGATACTTAGAGGTGATATAAGCCATTTTTTATTGTTTACATTTTCAGTCAATTATGGAAACTTGTTTCCACCACAGAATAAAAAATAAAAAAGGGTAATTGCGACTTATTATCTCACAATTCTTACTTTTTCTTTTCGCAACTGCGAGAATTTCTTTTCTCAGAATTGCATGATATAAACTCGCAATTGCGAGATATAAAGTCAGAACTGTGAGATATAAAGTTGGAATTGCGGGTTATAAAGTCAGAATTATGAGATATAAAGTGACAATTGCGAGTTATAAAGTCAGAATTGCATGAGATTAAAAGTCACAATTACCTTTTAAATAGTTTTATTCCATGGGAAACAAGCTTCCATAGTCAATAGCTTAAAGGCACAGTTCACCAAAAAAAAGAAGATGACAAAAAAAAAACTGTTAATATTTACTTTTCAAACCTTTATGCTATTTCTTAAAAAGAAACACAAAAGGAGAACCATCTCCAAGCATTTGACACGTCATAGTGAGCACATGAGAAAAAGCACACAAACACACCAAAAAGCACCATAAAGCAGCCCATACGACTTGTGTGGTATATTCCAGGTTTTCAAAGTCATTCAATAATTTTGAGTTAGGAATAGGCTGAAATTTCAATCATTATTCACTGATAATTTTCTCCTTCATTGAACCGTTGGATTCGAGATCCACTGCCAGCTCACAAAGTCAGTGAGTTGAAATCAGGAACTGGATTAGTAAACAAATCGTTCTTTTGAGATGATTCTTTTCAATGGACCGGGTTGATCGGTTTAACAAATCTAAAAACTTGTACCAAAAACATTCCGTTAAGTATTCTAAAATAGTTATATTAAATTTATTAAAAGGATAGTTCTCCCAAAAAATGAAAAAAATTGTCATTACTTACCCTAAAATCCAAAGAAACTGAAGAGTTTCTTTCTTCAGTTGAACACAAAAGAAGATATTTTAAAGAATGTTGGTAACCAGACAGTTGACGTAGCCATTGACTTCCATAGTATATATATTTTTTCCTACTATGGAAGTCAATGTGTGCCATAAACTGTCTGGTTACCAACATTCTTTAAAACATCTTATCTTGTGTTCAACAGAAGAAAGAAACTCATACAGGTTTGGAACAACTTGTGAACTATCCCTTTAAACTGTTGTTTTGGAGGTCTTCTACAACAGGTTTACATGCATCAAAGATAAAAAAAAAAAGGCTTACATTTTCTCATAATATACACTGCACATCACATTTTTCAATGATTCTCAAACGACTCGTCAGATGAATCAGTCTCTCGGAATCCCTCCTTTCCACGAACCTACTCTGCTCTGATCGGTCAGATGGCCCAGTCTGCTGTGATTGGTCTACTCTGCTCTGATCGGTCAGATGGCCCAATCTGCTGTGATTGGTCTACTTTGCTCTGATCGGTCAGATGGCCCAGTCTGCTGTGATTGGTCTACTCTGCTCTGATCGGTCAGATGGCCCAGTCTGCTGTGATTGGTCTTCTCTGCTCTGATTGGTCAGATGGCCCAGTCTGCTGTGATTGTTCTACTCTGCTCTGATCGGTCAGATGGCCCAATCTGCTGTGATTGGTCTACTTTGCTCTGATCGGTCAGATGGCCCAGTCTGCTGTGATTGGTCTACTCTGCTCTGATTGGTCAGATGGCCCAGTCTGCTGTGATTGGTCTACTCTGCTCTGGACTGATCAGATGGCCCAGTCTGCTGTGATTGGTCTACTCTGCTCTTATCGGTCAGATGGCCCAGTCTGCTGTGATTGGTCTACTCTGCTCTGATTGGTCAGATGGCCGCTGTGATTGGTCAGATGGCCCAGTCTGCTGTGATTGGTCTACTCTGCTCTGATTGGTCAGATGGCCCAGTCTGCTGTGATTGGTCTACTCTGCTCTGATTGGTCAGATGGCCCAGTCTGCTGTGATTGGTCTACTCTGCTCTTATTGGTCAGATGGCCCAGTCCGCTGTGATTGGTCTACTCTACTCTGATTGGTCAGATGGCCCAGTCTGCTGTGATTGGTCTACTCTGCTCTGATTGGTCAGATGGCCCAGTCTGCTATGATGGATCTACTCTGCTCTGATTGGTCAGATGGCCCAGTCTGCTGTGATTGGTCTACTCTGCTCTTATTGGTCAGATGGCCCAGTCTGCTGTGATTGGTTTACTCTACTCTGATTGGTCAGATGGCCCAGTCTGCAGTGATTGGTCTACTCTGGTCTGATTGGTCAGATGGCCCAGTCTGCTGTGATTGGTTTACTCTGCTCTGATTGGTCAGATGGCCCAGTCTGCTGTTATTGGTCTACCGCTTACAGTGCGTGTCGGAGGTTAAACACCCATTACCATAACTACATTTAAGTTCAGGAGGCATCCTCAGTCCTCAGCGATTGTACACACTGTAAAGACGGTAACCATGACATTGATTTTACCATATCAATCCGAGCACGAGTCCAATGATGAAACATTGGAAGAACTAGTTATTCAACCAGAACCTCCATCGCAAGGACGACTTGAGCAGGACGTTTCTCAGTAATACGCTACTCAGTTTGACATACATTATGAGATGTTGCAACTGTAATTCCTCACCATCAGCATTAACAAGTGTATGTCCATCAACAGACCGATATATTTATATGTATATCGTATATTTTTAATTTAATGCGGTGCACATGAGGGAACTGTATCATTAACAACTGTATCATTAACATTATAGTCTTAATAATGGTGCACATGTTAGCCGAGCACTAACTTGAATGACTGATGTAATATTAAAGTTTGTAATACAAATCTTGCTCCATTCTTTATGTCATGATTCTGCCCTCTTGTCATTTCCTTTCTGTAGTCTTGAGGCAGGATCATGACAGACCCATGTTTTGTGTGCAGGCACATGGCCTTGATTTTGGGTTGTGTGCTTGTGTTGTCTCGTTCTCTTTCCCCGCCCCCTTGTTATCCTCATCTTTTCTTCATTGCCTTATCAGTTTCACCTGCTGTCGTTATCTGTTCTCCCCATATTATCCCCTTGTGTTTGCTGTCCTGTGCTGGTTCATTGTGATTGATTGTGTGTGTATCCACACACAGTAATATTTGTGAGTACCTTGTCTTGAGTTCTGTCTAAACAAAGAAGTTTTCTTGTTATAGTTATTTTGTTCCTGTGAAGTTTTATGTTTAAGTCTTAGTCTAGTGTTGTTAGTCTTTTGCTTTGCCTGTGCTGTTTTCCCCCCCTCGTGGGGTTTTGTTTTCCCTTTTTGTTATCAATAAACCTTGTGTGTCAGCAAACTGTCTGCAATTGGGTTCGTTCCTGAAAATCCCTGACACTTTATCTTTACTCAAAGTAGTAAGAACGACAGACAATCTGCATTAATAGACACAGTTTTAGGTGATAGTGGCCCACAGCTGATTAGCAGAACTATTTCAGTAAGACAGTGATTACGTGAGTTAGCTGGTTAGCCAGCTAAAAACATGTGATGCACCGTCCAGGCCAGTAGTTGTTAGTATGAAGTCTGTCATGTAGGCCAGTAGGTTACAGTGCGGCTTCGGTTTGATTCATTATTGCTTCCTGTTACCGGGTCGAGTACGCTGTGCGCGTCTGTGCTGCCGCTTCGCACCTGGATTGTTTGTATGTTTTGGTCCTGTTCGGATGTTTATTTATTTTTCATCAGGAACTCTCTGTGGATTACTCCGTTTTTCACTATCGATCTCTGACCTGGACTGTTGTCACTGGCTACCTCTGCTTCTGTAAGACATTGAGAACGCTGTGCTTGTCTGTGCAGCTGATTCGCGTCTGGTTGGATTACTCAATTTTTCCACTGTTGAACTCTGAACTGAACTGTTGATAAGTTTGCCATCGGGCTGCTGCGAGCTCTCTATGTTGTTACGTCTCTACCACGCTCGGCTCCTCAGATGGGTGAGTTACCGCTCTCTCTGTCGGTTGCGCTGTTTGTTTACTGCTTACTATCTGGGTGCGTTGCCTCCTATTTAGTCTGCTGTTTTTGGTGAAGTGACATTCAGGGTTTGGCTAACGTGGTTTTTGCTTGGGATTGGCTCTCACTTTTATCAGTTTCAACATGCCTTGGGCAAAAGCATTTTTTTCTTTTTTCCTCTGCCTCATTTCTTGTCTTGCATCCGTGATGGATATTGAATATCTACCATCACAACTCAGGGCCTTGAACTGCCGCCCGCGTCTTGATCCGAGGACGTATGATTACTGTCAGAGACTAGGGATTCTCCGTCGTTCAAGATACATACACCGTTCGCGGCGCACACTCATGAGTACTTTTTGTTCCAAACCTGATGCTCCACCATGCATCTGGACCAACAATAGAATATTGTCCATACCTAGACAATTGCCTGCCGGTCCCACTATTCAGCACCCTCTGATCTATCTCACTGATAGTGCTCCACAACATACATTTAATTTGAATCTTTTGCATCATCACTTTGCACTTTTGAACTGTCGATCAATTTCGGACAAAGCCCCTTATCTCAATGAAATGATCACTGACAATAAGCTTGACATTTTTCTTCTCACTGAAACTTGGCAAGTTCCTGAAGATATTCTACAGTTAAATCTACTTACGCCAGATGGATATAAGTATCTGTCTAGACCTCGACTCCATGGTAAAGGGGGTGGGCTCGCTATCATCCACCGTGATAACCTCCGAATCAAGCAACTTGACTTTCACGAAACCAATACATTTGAATACATGGTTTTGAAGGCTGACTCTCTCATAATTATCCTGCTCTATCGTCCTCCTAAGGTCCTGTCCAACTTCTTCTCTGAACTCAGGGAACTGTTGACCCTCGCCTGCTCATTGTCATTTCCCATTCTACTGCTTGGTGACTTTAATATTCATGTTGATGCTGTCTGCTCTAACACCAATCAGTTACTTTCTATCTTTGAATGTTTTAATCTTACTCAGCATGTAAATTTTCCAACTCATACGCGTGGTCATACCCTTGATTTGATCTGTACATCAAGAGCCAATATCTCTATCATCTCTTCTACTGACACTGGTATTTCTGATTATAAATTTCTTGATTTTAGTTTCAGCTTGCCTATGCGTAAGAAATGTTCAACAACTGTTCCTACCGCAATCTCAAAGCTGTTGATACTGAATTATTTTGTACCTCCATTGCTTCTTCTAATCTATCTGATGTCTTTGATATCTCTTCTCCCTCCCTGATATTATCTAAATATCACTCTAATATCTCGGATATCTTAGATAAGCACGCTCCTGTTAAGACCAGAAGTGTCCCTTCCACACATTCTTCTCCTTGGTACACTCCTGAACTCCGTATCTTAAAGACCACTGGTAGACGGCTTGAGCGTCACAACAGAAAAACTGGCCTGACTGTTCACTATTTAGCTTTTATTGAACATGTTAAACATTACAAATCGCCCCTGAACTTGGCTCGTTCTAGTTTTGTATCTTCCACAATTAATAAATCAAGTAACAGACCAAAAGCATTATTTAACACAATAAACAAACTCACCCAACCTCCAAATCCTGTTACTCTAGCTTCTGATGAACTCTGTAGTTCATTCATGACTCACCTGCTAGAAAAGACAGAAGCCGTAAACCAGTGCCTCTCTAATGATGCTGCAAATATTAGTTATCTGCCGAACCAATCTGGACAGTCCCTGTCTCACTTTTCTCTGACTACTCCTTTTTCTGTCTCTGAGTTAATCTTGAAATCCAACCCTTCATCTTGTCGTCTTGACCCTGCTCCTACTCCTCTTCTGAAACTCTGCCATTCAGTTATCTCTGCACCTATTTCTCACTTCATCAATGCATCTCTTACCTCTGCTTCATTCCCTCTGCCACTCAAAACTGCTGCTGTTACCCCTGTTCTCAAAAAACCCAACATTGATCCCTCAGTATTATCTAACTATCGTCTATTTTTTCAAACTATTTCAAATCTACCCTTCATAGCTAAATTACTAGAAAGTACTGTTGCCTCCCAGCTTCAGTCTTTTCTAGTCGAAAATAATCTTTTTGATCCTCTTCAATCTGGTTTTCACCCTCAACATAGTACTGAAACTGCACTAGTTAAGGTACTCAATGATCTGCTTCTCTCTGGTGACTCTGGTTCTCTGTCTATGCTCCTGCTGCTGGACCTCAGCTCTGCCTTCGATACTGTCTCCCATCAACTACTAATTTCTCGCCTTTTGGATGTGGGTATTTCTGGTGCTGCTCTTTCTTGGTTTTCTTCCTATCTCTCTGATAGACAGTTCTACATTTCAGTTCAAGATTTTTTCGCTCAACTACTGTCCCCCTGAAGCAAGGTGTCCCACAGGGATCCGTTTTAGGGCCATTACTATTCATAATTTATATAATACCTCTTGGTTAGATCCTCCGCCGTCATGGTTTTAATTATCATTTTTAGGCTGACGACATTCAATTATATACTACCTGTACATCGACTCGATCTATCACAACTGACAAAATCTCTGCTTGTGTGCATGAAATAAAAGATTGGCTTCATTCAAATTTTTTAAAACTTAACATGGACAAAACTGAGATTATTTTTACCGGACCTCCGTCACTCACTAACAAAATTCCTACTAACTTCACCTGTGAGTTCGCTGGCTCTCACATCAAACCATCTAGTACTGTTAAAAGTATTGGTGTAATCTTTGACTCCTCTCTATCTTTCCAGTCTCACATTAATTCTATCACTAAATCAGCATTCTTTCATCTACGCCGCATCGCTCAGCTCCGTCCCTTCATCAGTATCTCAGACGCTGAAACTGTCATCCATGCATTTATCACATCACGTCTCGATTATTGCAATGCACTTTTTATTGGCCTTCCTGCTAGCTCCATTTCCAAATTGCAATACATTCAAAACTCTGCTGCCAGAATACTCACCCACACCAAGCGTTTTGCACATATCACCCCAATTTTGCATGATCTTCACTGGCTTCTTGTGGCCTACCGTATTAAATTCAAAATTCTCCTTCTCACTTTTAAATCTCTGCACGGCTTGGCTCCCCCTATCTCTGTAATCTGCTTCACCCCTACACCCCGACCCGCTCTCTACGATCCTCCGACTCTAGCCTTCTCGTCGTCCCTCGGCATCGCCTTGTTTCGATGGGGGGCAGATCATTCAGTGTTGTAGCACCCAAAATATGGAACTCTCTACCCCGATCACTCTGTTCTGTCAACACTATCTCTGAATTCAAATCCATGCTCAAAACTTACTTATTTGCTGAATGTCATAACTCTTAAGTTGTACTGTAATTATTTTTTATTTATTTTTTTTCCTCTGCCTTTATCGTTTCTTGTCTATTGTAAAGCGTCCTTGAGCTCTGGAAAGGCGCTATATAAATAACACTTATTATTATTATTATTATTATTATTATTTATTATTAGCCGGAAACTTACAGAATATAAAACACAAAACTACGTATTTTAAACACCCAGTAGAACATATACTTTATACATCAATAATTATTCATACTTACAGGTTGTGATTCTGAGGAGCAAGCTGGTCCAAGTAAACTGGGTACTAACCCAACTTTCCAGAGCAAGCGTTTGCAAATCCCACGTTGAGCTCTGAGATTTGAGAAGCAGCTGTCAGTAAAATTACGTGTTTGTGGGCGGGTCAAGTTGTTTGCAGGCGGACAACCTACAACATAGACGGGCATTATGCAAATGTCTTATCTAGTGGTCTAGAACTGTAACACAGTGATATTCTAATTAAAGATGACTCGTAAAGGCGGTTCATAGTCGATTCTTTCTTTTGGGAGACAATAATTTTCTTTATTGTGCACTTTTGACTTTACAAATATGTAAAAACATAATAGGGGCCCTTTAATGAAGGAAAAGAAAATGAAAACAAATGTTTTGGATATCCCACTGCACAATATTGGTTCAATTACCAGGAAGTGGATGCTACATCAAACCACCCAGATCGACTAGTCAAGGTCATCCCTCAAAACCTTCTGTGCGCACTAAGAAGAAGACTTATGAGTGAAGCCACATGGAAGGGTGACACAAATGAGGCTATTACTCAGAAATAACTATTAAAACATGTCTGGAGTTTCCGAAAATGCTTGGAAGTCAGTTGCGGGAGAAGATTTTTGTGGTCATTTGAAACCGGAATGGAGCTTTTAAACTAAATTTCAAAGTGATATGTGAGCAACAAATCTAAAATCATACCTAATGAAGTATTGCTGCAGGGAAGTATGGGCGGCGTTGAAGCACCATGCTGAGGATCTGCTTTTCATCAGCAGGGACTGGCAGTATTCTTAAAATAAAAGGAAGCCTGGAAGAATACAAAATACAGGGAAATTGCCTGCTGTAAGACAACCTTTTTTTAGTCTGCCAAAAACTGAAGCTTGGGAGAATTTTATCAGTATACGCACCATTGCATGTGGCAGAACTGGCAAAGTAATGAAAGGTTGAGCGCTGGGTGTAAAAACTCAATATCTCATTTCCTTTGTCTAAAGAAAAGGACAACTTCTCATTTCTATGTCCACAAAATGTTCCTATCAGTCTTTTGCTACATTCACACAGTTGGTTGTCGGGAATGGACAACTGTATTCACCAACAAATGTGACTCTCAGATTGTTCCGTTTATCTGTACTCTAGCATGCAAATTTTATGTCAGTTTGGTTGTAAAATGCGGTTTTCAGTCTTGTATTTAACCAAACTGTATACGAACACATTTATCACTCTAAAACAGTATTCTGCTACTGGGAGCATAGCCATTGTTTCTAACATCTCGCATCTTCATTTACACTTTCTAAATGATTTCATTTTGCTGCATTGAGGCAGTAACCAAACCAGACTCAACACAAGGTGTGCCTTCGTCAAGATTGATGTGTGGGAATAAAAGTCCGCCTTCCATCTGTGTTGCCCATGTCTGAACTATATTTGCCATTTTGACCTTTGGTGAAATGGATTTGTCAGCCTGACCTGAAATCTCATCAATAGCGCTGCACCGAATAAAGCGGGGGCTGCTCACATTCTATTTGAGCGTCAGTTTTTTTCCCGTTTACAGAGCACAAAGGTAAAAATGGTGAAATTTATACTGGAGTTCAATCAGTAATATCCATCTCTTGTTATTCAGCCTGTAAACTGAATTGTATCAGGTCAAAATCTGCACATTCTAACATTCTAACACATCTAACATTTTGATTGAATACAGTCATGTGAATTTAAAATCTCAGTAACCCATGATGAAATTACTCATGGCAGACTGCAAATTAATTTTTTTCTATAGCATTTTTTTACACTTAATTCAATGTGTTATGTGTTGTTTCTTTAATATATATATATATATATATATATTTTTTTTTTTTTTACTAGCATTTACTAGCAGAGTGATAATCTTTCAAGGGTAAATCCTGAACCATTTTTTTTTTCAGTGTGGGAAATGGCTGCCATATCAGCTAGCGCAACCTAAACAAAATTTACTCTGAGTAAACCTTTGAAAGAGCTTACCATTCAGCTTCTGATCAAGAGTTACTTGCTCTCAAATAGCAAACTCACACAAAATCTAAAGTTGATCAAGTTTTATTGTACTTTTGTACAATGACAAAATGTAGTTTTCTTGGGAGAAAATCCAATATCCCACAAGAGACACCATCAAAGTCTAACCTTGTGACTCATTCAGTCCAGAATGAACTGAAGCCAATACTGAAAGGTGAGGAGAGAGCTCCAAAAAATTCAATACACAAAAGGACTCTCTGATCTCCAGAGAGAAAGTGAATGAGAAGAAAGCAAACGGGATCAAGTAAAAGAGGGAGAGGTTCTGAAATAGGGTTCCCTGTCTATGTGTGTGCCTGCATGTGTGAGGCAGACATTGTGCCTCAATCAGGCATTATGCAATGACTGTTGTGTGGTAATGGTGTGTTGTAATGTTTGTAATGGTGTGATTCACCTCATAGCTGGTTGGCTTGGTTCATGGCTTATGACACTTTAACAAAGACTTTTGAAGAATCCCTATGGCAAAAAATGAATGGAAAAAAAATACTTTCGGAACCAACAGCGCTGAAAAAAATGGGCAGGCACTAAGGCATTATATTAGGTGACACAAACAAACTCCTTTTTTTTCTTTTTTCTCACGAATTGTCAACCCGATCTCACGGCAATTCATACGTATTTTTGCTAAATCGTACATATTTTATGAGTTGCCCAATTCGTATGAATTCCCATGAATGACCCGCCCCTAAAACTACCCGTCACTGGGATTTAGACAAATTGTAAAAATTCGTACAAATTAGCCACCTTGTAAAATACGTACGAATTGGTCGTGACTGAGATAGCGTTGGAATTGCATAAAGCCAGATAGACAGACTGGAACTGCTGATTTTTGCCTTCAATATTCATCAGACAGTCAGTAAACGGACTGTAGGTGTCTGTAAGTGTGCCGTCTCAGACAGAGACTGTTAGCATGTATCAGCTGGAGAGTGATCATTTGTTGACATTTCCCTTAAGTTTTCATGCCCACTTGAGAGTTTCTCTCTAAAAAAAATCCGACTGGCTGTGTGTTTGGCTTTTTACGGATAAATATCTCTATTCTATCATGCATGAGTCATGTCATTTGCCAGCAGAAAAGTAATTTTTCTGACCTTTATGTTTTTCACAGACACTATACATCTATCTTGCTGGGATGGTGTTGGATCCATTGCGTAGTGTTTAGTTGAGTATGGCTAGTGCCATTTCCTGATCCAACCTTCTTCTCCCTATCAATTTATTTCTTGTTATTTATTTTTGTCATGTCCCCACCATTTTTGCCAAAGCTGATTCTGCTTCTCAAATTATATTAAATCATTATCCAGAAAATCATGGCTTTGTGGCTACTGTATACTGTATGCATTTCAATCGCAATGACCGTTAAATGTGCTAGTATTACAGTAAGTAATGTCTCTGCTTACTATATGTGCAAAAAACACAAATGGCTGAGAAAGGATGCTGAAATCTGATAATGCCCTAACATTAGTACAATTTAAGCTACTTATGTATTTCTTTCTTCTAGCTACCTTTTCAGCACAAGTGTACAATGTATCTGGTTGCCATGTGAACTTTATGCACTCACTGCTGCTCTTTTGTTAAAAAAGCGCTTGAATATTATATAGCCTATGGAGTTACAATCATTTTAGGTGTTATCATGAATAAGCAGACAAAAAGCAACACATTTCCCAACACTTTTTGATATAAAATTACGCCAATGCTTGTGTGCAAAGGAACGGATGGAACAGACATAAGAAATTGTGTTTGAAGTTTCTGCCAAGGAAGATCATCTCATCGTCTCAGATCAACTGAGTCTCACACTCACTTTTCCTCTCTTTCACCCAGTGAATAAAAATAATGTTGTCTCTCAGTAGAATCCTCTTTGCAAGGTCAGTGTGCATGTCTTACTGTAGGTTAAAGGAGGGTAATCGATACCTGAGAAGAGGAGTTGAGCTGCCTCACTCTCTCACAAGGACACACAGGCCAGAAGTTATTTACTGTGGAATAAAAGTGATACATTTAAACAAATGCACTACTTAAAAATTCATTGCTGTCTCAGAAAAACATCAAAGACAGAATTAAGTTTTAGAATTAAGGCTGAATATGGGAAGTTTGATTCAGAATGGTTCATCAGAGCTGTGTGGAAACACGAGTTGCATGGTGATACTCCAGATCAGCGTCTTCGAAAATCTGGTGAGATATGGTTAAGACCACTAAATATTTTAACATTTTTGGCTAGGCCCATTTTTCTTTCCCAGGAGTGTGTACAAGTCAACACTGAGTCTGTCTATCTCTAAGTCAACACAAGCACCAGGGAAACTCTATTTAAAGTGACACCTGTACCATCATAATTACTATCACTATGCTAACACTCTTATATCGTGGGATATTTGCAAATGGTGTATTTTTTAAAGCATTGGATTCCTGAAGGCTACAGTAATGTGCCAGTAAAAATGCCGTGACCTGAAACATTTGTTTTATCATTCTGTGATTTTTGTATTTATGTGGGATGCCTGACAGTTGCCTTGAGCTGTTACTTTGTGCAGCAACAATAATAAGAAGAGAAATGTCATGACCATGGAATTGTCTATGAATGTTTGTGCATGCATATTTTGGGATGTGAAACTATACAGTGGTATGCATAATGTGTTTTTATAAATGAGTAAAATCAATACAACATGTCTCATTCTGAATTCCCATCAGCAATGCAATGAAAAACCGAACAGTTGCTTAAAGTTCAAATATAATCCAATATTTATATATATATATATATTAAGTATACATTATGCATTGCAAGCAGTTGTGTGAAGTGTGGGCTTCTAAAATGAGGAGGCAAAGTCCTCTCTCTTCATTTGTTTGTGGTTGCTAATGCTAAAAATATTTAAATTCCAGTCCTTATTGACGTTTACACAGCTTCCAGATTAAATGTGTAGGGAATAGCATGAACAAATAAATGTGGACACTTTTTTTTCCATCAAGATGAATAAGAAAATATGGCCCAAATATCCTAAATTAACCCTATATATACAGTATTTATAAAACGGTTAGTTCCAGACCAGTCCTTGATCCTGATTGGTCAATAGCTGTGTTTTATTCATGATAAAACATGGTTATGGCAGCTTCACCCATGGTTCTATGTATCACTACACAACACCACTAGCAACCACTCTTAGAAATGTAAACATATGTTTGTTCTTATAGATATTGTTCATTGAGTAGAGAATTGTGAGAGATTGAGTAACTGAGTATACCTGCATTTACAGTAGATATAGCAAAAATGTCCGCTGTGATATTTTGTTCTTTTAACAGTTAAGGGTTTTTCCTGTGTGCGTCTTGCTTCTCCGTGTTCTCAAAAAGTTTCAGCCTTTCAATATAAAAGTCTTCTCTACTTACTGACTGACTGACTCATAAACACAGTCTTTGCTGCAATCTAAAGGCGAAATAATGTAACTTCTGTTGCTGTTCACGGTCAAGGACTATTTTTTTTCTGCGGAAGACAGGCTTTTAGTGATTTACTTCATGAAAGTTGCATTGATACATATTTTTTGGCTTTAATATTTGTATTGTGTGCTAACCGTTTTATAAAAGCAATAAGGTATGAGAGAGGCTGTGCTGTATTGTGAATAAGTCACGGCTGAAGGGCGTTGTTAGGCACGACATCTCACAACATTCCTTTTATCATTACCATTTTGGATTTAGAATGTCTCAGTATTTTCTGTTTCTTCATGTAATCCCAGACAGACTCAATGATGGTGAGATCAGCAGATCTCTGTGTGGATCATACAGGCTTTTGTCAGACTCCTTGTGCATACAAAACTGACATTTCCACACTGACACACAAAGATATAAAAAAATAGATTGAAAAACATTTTTTTGGGTGAAAATACTAACGTGCCTGAAACATTTGCACTGTAAATATATTCCCTTGTGAAAAAGAAGTACACTTTATCACACCTTTAAAAATAATACTTATTTCATAAACAATGTACTTTAAAAGACTACAATTATTTGAAGTACACTACAACTGTGCAACTGAATACTATCAAGTGCACTTCTTTTACACAAAGGTTATTAGCCTAAATAGGCTTATGTTGAACTTTCTTCATTTTGTCGTTCTTCTAAGCTTCCTATTCCATGAAAAATGTAATGTGCATGCACACAATTAAAATGATTTCAGAAAAATATTAAACAGACATTTGAATTTTAACACTTTTCCAACTTGACGGGTCCGTTATTAACTCCTTCCCCGAACACAGTGGGAAATTCTTACCAATCAGTCCATGCCACTACAGGTTGAAACAACTTGAAAATAAAAGGAAAATTAAGACTAATTACAAACTTAACAACTCGCCCTCTCAGACATCACCACTTTTGGTCCATGAGTGATGCAGCTGTTAGCGAATAAATTAAAGTTTCACTTCTGTACACACTCTGTTCACTCTCACAATCAATATTTATGCAGAATCTGATGACTTCTACTAATATTAACTGATAAACAGTTAGTAGTTATACATGAAATAAGCTATGGTAAATATGTTGTTACTGTATGTGTATTGTAATAGTTATTAATTTTGATTATTTATAAAATATGTAAAAATGCATGAGTATATATCCCATCATGCCATGTTTCAAGTCAGATGTCATTCGGTCAGCACAGCGTTGCATGAAGACAAACACACCTATTGCCTCTTCTCAACCACTGTTTTGATCATTGTTTTCCCCTTATTTGCACTGTGCTTAAAGAGAAAACAAGAGAGCAAAAATACTTTTCATCTTATGTGAAAAAATGCCCCTTCTTCTTTCTCATTCTATGCGAGACAAAGAGAGTTTGCCCACGCCTCAACCTGAAGCTTGAACTTCTCCCTCCATAGCACAGCACATCTTTTCAGTCCTTTGTGACCTAGTTCACCTTTTTTTCAATTTCAGACAAAAATAAAGTCTCACAGAAAAGGGGGGAAAAAATGCAGTAGAAGACTTGAAAAGAAACGTATTAGCTGCTCACCCGAGAATCCTTATTTTTTTGAGACCCTATAGAAACTACACAGACTTCTTTAGTGTTGCCCCAAAACCTTGCCATGAATAAATGTTATCATGACTTATTGCTCAATTGGTACTGTAACGTACAATTGTGGTCAGAATTAATGGCACTCCTCATAAATATGATCAAAGATGGCAAAATCTAGATAAAAATCGAACCTTTCATTGAAGTAAAAGAATTAAAAGTGAGGGGGAAATCACATTATGAAATAAATGTTTTTTCTAAAGAAACATGTTGGCTATAATTATTGGCAGCCTTTTGTTAAATACTTTTTGTAACCTCCTTTTCCCAAGATAACAGCTCTGAGCTTTCTCTGAGTCCTCTCCTATAATGCCTGATGAGTTTGTAGAACACCTGACGAGATCAGAGACCATTCCTCCATTTAGAATCTCTCCAGATCCTTAAGATTCCCAGATCCATGTTGGTGCTTCTTCTCTTCAGTTCACCCCACTCGACTTCTATAGGGTTCAGGTCAGGGTACTGGAACAGTCATGGCAGAAGCTTCATTTTGTGCTCAGTGACACATTTTTGTGTGGATTTTGATTGTTGTCCTGATGGAAGATCCAACCATGACCCATTATAAGATTTCTAGCAGAGGAAGTCAGGTTTAGATTTTTTTTTTTATCTGTTGGCATTTGCTAGAATCCATGATACCATATATCTGAACAAGATGTCCAGGACCTCCAGCAAAAAAAAAATAAGATAAAAAAAAAAATAGGACCAGCAATGTATGTAACCGTGGGCATGGGGTACTTTTTTATCCCTGTTTGCACCAAACACATCTGGTGGGTTTGCTGCCAAACAGCTCTTTTTTAGTTTCATCTGACCACAGAATCCAGTCCCCTTTGAAGTTCGTCTTGTCTGACAACTGAATATGCTGGAGTTTATTTTTGGAGGAGCGAGAAGGATTTTTCTATAGGGGTTGAATATAGTTTTTTTTTTATTATTATTATTTTATGGGGGGGCTTTCTGACCCCAAGACTCAACTAATCTCTACAATTTTCCATCTGTGATCCTTGGAGAGTCTTTGGCCACTCAAACTCTCCTCCTCACTATGCATTAAGACAATATAGACACACGTCCTCTTCCAGGCAGATTTGTAACATCTTCAGTTGATTGGAACTTCTTAATTATTGCCTTGATGGTGGAAATGGGGATTTTCAATGCTTTAGATATGTTCTTACAGCCACTTTCCATTTTGTGAAGCTCAACAATCTTTTGCTGCACATCAGAACTATATTCTTTGGTTTTACTCATTGTGATGGGTGATTATGGGAATTTAGCCTTTGTTTTTGGCCTTTGTGTTTTCTCATATTTATACTCCATACACTTAAGTCATACACTGTAAAATCTGTTGTTTTCACAGCATTATATTGTTTTTATCAACAGTTTCTTGCTGTATAACCTATGTACAGTATGTTACTGTAGAGTTTGTTGATTTCACAGTATTATTTTGTATTTTCAACAGTTATGTACTATGCACACAGTTGACAGTAGGCTATGTTACTGTAGATTTTCAATGCATTCTGGGAAATTATCAGTTGCTGTAAATCTAAATACAGCAGTGTAAATTAGCCGCGAAAAACACCACACACAATTCCGCAGGTAAAATTGCTAGCCTACTAACGTTATTCTTATATAAAACATTTTCAGGACAGGGTGACCATTAACAGTCTTAATTTTTGTCAGGGGGGGTGCATGAGAGCGCATTTGAAAGAGTTTTTCTGTCGTGTCAGTGCATCGTGTCTAGGGTTGCCAAATGTCCTGAATTAGCCGGGACGTCCCGTATTTTGTGCCTAATTTATTTGTCCCGTACGGGACCTCCCTTGTCCCGATTAAATAGACTGCTACGCTGATCTAACCACTGACCGATACAACAGCAACACGCACAACACCGGTCATCATCCAATCACAGCCCACACTCACGCGCATCAGACCATATGCATAACAAACTCTAAATTGAAAATTAGCCTAATTATTCTTTTGGGACAAATCATTATTTGATTTGCGAACAAAATCTTCTGCTGTCTGGTCACTGCCGGTTTGATCCGGACTCGCGCTAACGGCAAATCCCTTTCACTGTCCAGCCGGGTTTTGATTTCGGCAAATCAGTTTTGGTGAATTCAAACAACGTGATTATTGTTCATGAGTCCAACATCCAGCCACGCAAGAAAACATGAAATCTTCCTGAGGGAATAATATGCTGATGTGATTTGCTGCCCAAGAAGCATGTCTGATTATTATTAATGTTTTTTTTTTTTTTTTAAGTCATGATGAATGGTGCAAAGTAGATTTATGCGAAAAAAAGAGCATTTGTAACATTAATGTCTTTACTGTCAATTTTGATTACTTGAATGCGTCCTTGCTGAATAAAAGTAGGCTATTACTTTCTTTACTTTCTTTAAAATGTAGTGTATAATGTTACAAAAGCTTTCTATTTCAGATAAATGCTATTATTTTGAACTATATGGTTTGTTTAATGTGACTTTTTTGTGTGACCTTAAAATTCGTTTTAGAATGAAATTGTACATAAATAGGTTATGTACAATTGTGTTTATGTCTGAAAACCTTTTAAACACATACGAACCTGAAATGACACATAGCTAGCCTACTGTGTGATACAGTACAAATATTTTGAGTGTCCCTTATTTTCCTGTAAAGAACCACGATTGTCCCGCATTTTTCTTTTCTGAAGTTGGCAACCCTAATCATGTCTGTCTTTTCTGCCAACCTGGAACTTCGTCATCTGGTAAGTAATAAATCTTAATATTTGTATGCATGTGTAGGGGACCCCTAAAATAAATATGCCTTTTATTTTGAAGTATTTTTGAAATATTTAAATGTGTGCTTTTCATTTTATTTGTTTATTTCAATAGGCTTGTTTGAGATGCGCCTTGCCTCGCCTGAAATGCAGTCGAGAGTAGGCGGCTGCAGTGAGAAGAGGAGTGAAAAAAGCGCAGACAAGCCGGACAGTTCTCGCTTCTAGCAGTGGATCTGACACCTGCGAGATATTGCGGGACTCACGGGATTCACGCTCGTGCACAGTGTTGCTAAACTGGGTGTTATTTAAAGGAACACTTCACCCATTTGCATTAAGCTTTGTATTGTTAGAAACCCAGTCATATATTATAATTATCGTGGATTTTTCCTGTATTTTTCCCTGAGATGGGAGAAATAAGGATTTAAGTGTTTTACTTCCTGCTTTTTATGACGTAAAAATCGTCATTTTGCGTCATAAAAAGCAGGAAGTCCCATTTCATTGAAAATTGTAGAGACTACAAACACAAGCTCATCATTTATTCAGGGTGTGGGACCCACTCACGCTACAGACCTATTACAGATCAGTGGGTGGGACTTCATTTGCAGATACAGAAAGCAATATCAGCCATCTTGTTTGGAAGCTAAGCTAACAAGCGCTGTGGAGATAGGAAGTTACGACAATGACGGAAGAAACTAAACATGATATGGAAGAAGAGGATTTAGAAATTCTGCTGCTCGAATCCGGTGTTCGTGGCTATCTTTACGAGCCACGATATAGTGAAGAGCAGCTGAGGCTGATGGAGGAACAGGAGGCGTTCCTCAATTTAATTGAATTTATTCTCAACATTTTACTATAAGCTGTGTACAATTGTCACGTTTGTGTCTGTTTTGATCTTCTGTTTTCATTCTTAGTCACATGTCTTTTGTTTTCCCGCCACTCTTTGGTTTCCATGCCTACTGTCATTAGTTCATTCTCATCACCTGTGTCCTGTTAATCACCTTCATCTGTATCACCTGGTTATGTTCATCAGTGTCTGCATTTAGTTTCAGTTCAGTCAGTCTTCGTCGGTTGTTAGTCTTGCATAGTCGTGTTTAGTGTGCGTTATCTACCTGCCTGCCTGTGATTATATTAGTAAGTTGTTGCAATTGAAGCCTTTTTTGACTCCGTCTTCTCCTTCAACCCACACACCCCGTGACAGAACAACCGACCAGGAAAAGAAAAGATAATGGAGTTTGCAGCAGTGGAGATTCTGCTTCTCTCCCAGGAGGATCTGTCCCTCGAGGCTCACACACTGAGGTATTTGAACTTAGTACCATATTTTCATTATGATGACACCAGCCTCAGTGTGTTCTTCCGAGATGGGCCTCGGGGAACTTTGTGAAGTATGTGCAGTGGGTGTTGAGGCATAATCGTGAGTCTCATCCCGCTGAGACCGTTTCAGCACTGGTCCCGTCCAGCCCAGAGACTTCTTCGCCGCTGGTCCCGTCCAGCCCAGAGACTTCTTCGCCGCTGGCCCCGTCCAGCACAGAGCCGCCTTCGCCGCTGGCCCCGTCCAGCACAGAGCCGCCTTCGCCGCTGGCCCCGTCCAGCACAGAGCCGCCTTCGCCGCTGGCCCCGTCCAGCACAGAGCCGCCTTCGCCGCTGGCCCCGTCCAGCACAGAGCCGCCTTCGCCGCTGGCCCCGTCCAGCACAGAGCCGCCTTCGCCGCTGGCCCCGTCCAGCACAGAGCCGCCTTCGCCGCTGGCCCCGTCCAGCACAGAGCCGCCTTCGCCGCTGGCCCCGTCCAGCACAGAGCCGCCTTCGCCGCTGGCCCCGTCCAGCACAGAGCCGCCTTCGCCGCTGGCCCCGTCCAGCACAGAGCCGCCTTCGCCGCTGGCCCCGTCCAGCACAGAGCCGCCTTCGCCGCTGGCCCCGTCCAGCACAGAGCCGCCTTCGCCGCTGGCCCCGTCCAGCACAGAGCCGCCTTCGCCGCTGGCCCCGTCCAGCACAGAGCCGCCTTCGCCGCTGGCCCCGTCCAGCACAGAGCCGCCTTCGCCGCTGGCCCCGTCCAGCACAGAGCCGCCTTCGCCGCTGGCCCCGTCCAGCACAGAGCCGCCTTCGCCGCTGGCCCCGTCCAGCACAGAGCCGCCTTCGCCGCTGGCCCCGTCCAGCACAGAGCCGCCTTCGCCGCTGGCCCCGTCCAGCACAGAGCCGCCTTCGCCGCTGGCCCCGTCCAGCACAGAGCCGCCTTCGCCGCTGGCCCCGTCCAGCACAGAGCCGCCGGTCTCCCCGGTCTCCACCTCCAACCTCCGTGACCAGAACTTTGCCTCAGCCCATAAGTCCATTCACGTCCCCTTGGCTCTTACGTCGGTTGTTACTCTTGTATAGTCGTGTTTAGTGTGCGTTATCTGCCTGCCTGAACCTACCTGTTTCTACCTGCCTGTGATTATATTAGTAAATTGTTGCAATTGGAGCCTTTTGACTTTGCACCTTCTACCCGCACCACACCTGTGACAACAATATAATACTCTAGGTTTCAATGTTGTTTCGGACATGTTACTGTAAATTCAAATAAAGAAGTACGAAATGACCGCGAAAAATAACCACAAGCTGTGCCATTTTATGAAGAATTCTTCAGTTCCCTGAGCAACTTTGAGAGCACCGGCCTTTGCATCGCATCACTGTGTCTGTCGGCAAAGTCTTCGCCATAAATATCTGGTTAGTGATGAATCTTTTTTTTTTTTTTTTTTTTTATGCAAACCAAATATCCGTAACAGGTTAACATTAGTTTAGAAGAACTGCCCGCGGCTAAATGTTTTATCAGGTCTGAAAGTCAGAAGCGGATTTCCTTCAGGTAGATAGCTTGTAGCATACTTGATTAGTAAATGTGATTTTTATAACCATAGATTGCATATGTATCCTCTTATAAGGTCAGCATGATCTAATCATTTTGTTATTTACCATTTTAAGTAGGTGGAAGCACCTGCGCGTTCATTATTTTATATATCATAGGGTGGGAATTGAAAATCGATCAATGTATCCTGAAATCGGATACCTAAGGTTAGGATTCGGATTCTTGTTATAAAATTAAAAGGTTACACTTTATTTCGACAGTCACTTTAGACATTCTGCTAACTATAAGTAACTTTTCAACTACATGTCAACTAACTGTCATTAGAGTATTAGTAGGCTGTAGTAGACTGTCAATAGACTTTTAGGTTAGGGTTCAGGTTAGGAGAACAAGTTGACTTGTAGTTGCTAAGTTACTTATAGTCAGTAAAATATCTGTTGGGGGACCAACAAAATAAAGTGTTAGCAGATATTAACCCATTTAATCCCACCGGTCAGAATAGTGACTGTAAAAAATGTTTCATTTCTAAGGCTATAAAAATGTTACTGAATGATCTATCAATGCATTTCCACCAGATATTGAAATAATAAAGGGTCTCAATGAAATATGTGTAGTGTCGCATGTTTACTGTAAATTGTCACATGACCAGAGCTGTTTATTTCCTGTTTGTGCCAAGAGAAGAGGATGGCAGCAAGAAAGCTCCCAAAGAAAAGATAAGTAAAGTATGTTAACATAAAGATAGGACATAGATTTTTGGTACACATCATGTTTAAGGTGTCTAGTATTGATATATGCATTTGCAATTACTCAACTTTGTTTAATGTGGTCATAGACCTCACAAAGATGTCACCGGCAACAATAGTGACCGGTGGGATAACCCATTGTATCTACATGCTAATACACATAGGCTAACTGTTCTACCTTACTTTCTGCTGCTACCTCACTATCTACCTAATTTTACACACACACACACACACACACGGACACACACACAAAGACTAGCTAGCTAACTAATTCTACCTAATTTTCCACACACACGGGCAATTACAGGTAGGCACACACAAGCACACCACACACGCACCTGCACACACGCACACCCACCACACACGCACACCACACACACACGCACACCACACAGACCCCACGCACACCAAACACCCTACACACACGCACATCACACACCCCACGCACACCACACAGCCCCCACACACGCACACCACACACCCGAAGCGCACCACACGCCCCACACACCACACACCCCACACACAAACCAGACACCCCACACGCACGCACACCACACGCACCACACACCCCACACGCACGCACACTACAAACCCCATGCACACCACCCCACACACAAACCACACACCGCACACCCCACACGCACAAACACCACACACAACACACCCCACACACACGCACACCCCCCCCACACATACACCAGACACCCCACATACACCAGACACCCCACACGCACGCACACCACAAACCCCACACACACCACACGCACACCACGAACCCCACACACACAAACCCCGCACACCCCACACGCACGCACACCCCACATGCACATGCACACACGCACAAACACACTGCACAGGTCCTATTAGGGCTGATTATGGAAAATAATCGAATTGCGTTTTTTTTTTTTTTTTTTTACCAATATTGCGATAGCGATTTAATATGCGATTACTTTAAGTTCTTTATCTTCTGTATAAGTCGACAAAGACAAGCAATAAATCATTGTACAGTAGGGATGGGAATCTTTAGGCAGCTCATGATCCGATCTAATTTTTTTCTTAATTAATCTTAATAACACTTAAAATCTGTATATAATTAGATGTGTAAATGTACATGCATATATATATATATATATATATATATATATATATATATATATATATATATATATATATATATATATGCACATTTAATTAAACCAATTACATGTTAATTTTAAATGGGCTATAAACTAATATAGCTTCAAAATATAAAAGCTAGTAAATAAAGAGGAACAAAAAAAAAAAACAATACAAGCAATAAACAAAGAGTGCTTTCAGTATTTAAAAGTAGGCTGTCTGAACGTTTTCCATTCAAGAGCTGGAGTGATTTTCCCCCTATACTATTAAGCTGCATTCACACTAATGCACATATCTCTTTTGAAATTGTAAATGTGGTTTGTCCTGTTGGTTTACGATATAACTGACCGTGTTTACATTCATTTCGCGTCAAAAGCATTTTGAGATGCAAGTACATTTAACCAATGAGTCGCTCACAGCCGCATGCACGAGCGCTCTTCACAAAGCGCGCGTAAGTATTTTAAAATGAAAGCAGCTTTCTCAGTGATTTTCATATTTTTAATATATAAGCCAACTGCATTCCAAAAGACATAAATAATGCCTTTGTGGAGCATTTGTAAGGAAAATTCCGGCGGCCAAGACCGCGCACTGCAAGAGTAACATCAAAGCGGCAAAACCTGTGCAATGAAGCCCGCGACTGTCCTTGTAATTCGCTTAAACCCCGAACTTTATGAAAGCTTATTTTTCGGAAGGTTCGAGCGGTGTCGTGTGCGTGTGTGTGTGTGTGAGAGAGAGAGAGCGAAATTAGAAGCAAGCAGAATATGGTTGTTTCTAAAGCACGCGCAGCGTCATCACGCATCTGTGTTTAAAAACTAAGCTCAGACTCCATTCCGAAATTCTCTGAATCGATCCAGAATTGTTGGAGAGAGAATAAATAACACAATATCACATACATAAAAAATAAACGGTTCTTTCCTGTATGCCAGACCTATGCGTAGCGTGCCAAGTTGATGCCTGATCTGAAGACTGCTTTTCTCTCGCGTGTCACGTGACCAGTGTAATCGCAGCTTTTGCTGATTGATTGTTTCAAAGGGATGCTAATGACACATGATTTGGATATTTTTATGTCTGGGAAAAATTTGGGATTAAATGGTTTAAGCAGACAGTCTACTAATACTCTAATGACAGTTAGTTGACATGTAGCTGCAAAGTTACTTATAGTTAGTTGAATGTCTAAAGTGGACTATTGAAATAAACTGTTACCAATTAAAATTTCGATTCCTCTTACCGATTTGTTTGCGCTTATTTTCGTGTAAATCAGAATCTTCTTTTACACGTCTGTGAGGACTTGACCTGGCGATCTGTGCAGTTGCGCGCTCATTTACCTCAGTCTGGACCGCGGAAAGCGCTCAAAAGTGTGCATTTTTGTCCGAAGACAAAGCTAGGTGTGACATTTACAGTATTGTCTGCTATTATATCGTAAATTGTTGTTTTAACTATGTGCAAACTGACTTGTTACTCATCTGAAAAAAAGAAATGACGCCTTGAGTCAACAAGCTTAAACTGCGTGATGAAGCCTATTAGAATGCAGTTATAGTCAGACTATAATTAAAGATATGGAGGCAACAATGCCCCGTAAGGCCGTGTGTCCACCAAAGCGTTTTTAGCCAGCTGAAAACGCCTAGCTGTGGGAGCTTGAGAGTGTTTTGGCAGAGCTGCGTTTTTTTCAGTTGAGACGATTCGTTGCTATGATACAGAATATCCGCAGCACAGTTTACTTGTAACTGATTTCGTAGATAATTTGTTCCATACTACAAATTTTATTTTTCATCCATTTTGTTCGGTTAGCTCTGCTGGTTGACGTCGTTGTTCAGAAAGAATGTTGTGACTGTTGGTCGGTGTGATATTTGTCCCGCCCCTCCTCCACTGTGTTTGGACGGCTGTGTAAAAAGTGACAGTGATGAGCGCAGCGTTTTACCCAAAGTTGAACATTTTTCAACTCTCGGCACCAGTAAAAAACGCCGGGCGCTCAGCGCTCGTTATGCTCATGGTGTTTAAAAAACGCGGCGCTCTCATTGAAAACAATTAGAATTTTACGCCAGGTGTGTGAAAAAACGCTTTGGTGGACAGTTTTTAGCCAGCTGAAAACGCTAGACGCTCTGCTGAAAACGCCTAGCTGTGGGCGCTTGAGAGCGTTTTGGCAGCGGTGCATTTTTTCAGTTGAGACGATTCGTTGCTTTGATACAGAATATCCGCAGCACAGTTTACTTATAACTGATTTCGTAGATAATTTGTTTCATACTAAAAATGTATTTTTCATCCATTTTGTTCGGTTAGCTCTGCTGGTTGACGGTGTTGTTCAGAAAGAATGTTGTGACTATGGTTGTGACAGTTGGTCTGTGTGGTTTTTGTCCCGCCCCTCCTCCACTGTGATTGGACGGCTGTGTAAAAAGTGACAGTGATGAGTGCTGCGTTTTACCCAAAGTTGAACATTTTTCAACTCTCGGCGACCAGTAAAAAACGCCGAACGATCAGCGCCTCGTTATGCTCATGGCGTTCAAAAAACTTGGCGCTCCCATTGAAAACGTACTCGGTTACTAACGTAACCTCGGTTCTCTCTAGAGAGGGAACGAGTACTGCGTAATAGCTTACGCTAGGGGAAAAACTCTTTTCCGCGAGATATTGAAGCCAAAAATTATCCTTAATTTTTTATTAATGTAAAACGCTTTGCAGCAGCAAGCAAACATAGGCGAAACAGCTCGCGCGCCTATTGGTTGCTCTGCAGCAAATGCAGCAGCCTATCGAGAGAGACTTTGCGTGACGTAATGACCAATGGGGGCAATTCGCGCCCATATCGTCACGTTCCGCCAGAAGGGGCGTGGTCTCGCCCTATAAATATGCTCGTTAGGCTGATACAAGCTGGTTTTTATCGCTGAAGCGAACCAGAGCGTATTCCACGCACGGCAAGATACGCAGTACTCGTTCCCTCTCTAGAGAGAACCGAGGTTACGTTAGTAACCGAGTACGTTCTCTTACGAGAGTATCTCTCGTACTGCGTAATAGCTTACGCTAGGGGAACACAATGCAACACGCCGTGCGTACAGGGATCCAACACCAAAGTCCCAGGGGCCGAAGCCCAGGGCTCATGTAGTGCATAATCACCATAAACTCACATAGAGTAGAGAAAGAGAGGCTGGAAGCGTCATTCCCTATAAAAAAGCACCCAGCGGGGCTATTATATGAAAATCAAACGCGCAGCCAGGGTGAAAGCATTCAGCCTGATCTGGGTGGCCATACGTGAGTCAATACTCATGGGGCTGCAGTAAACTCAGCATCTGGGCCGCACAGCGGGGCAGATAGCACTGAATTTAGACCGCCAAAAGCTTAGCTTGTATGGCGGGTACCTCCAGGTTATAGTATTTTATAAATGTAGACGGCGAGGCCCAGCCCGCGGCCGTACAGATATCTTGCAGGGAAACCCCGCTAGACCATGCCCACGAAGAGGCCACGCCTCTCGTGGAGTGCGCCCTGACACCCAAGGGGCACTGTAAGCCCTTCGCAGAGTAAGCGAGCGCAATGGCATCCACTATCCATCTGGATAGGCTCTGTTTTGAGGCGGCGAGTCCCTTGGAACGCCCGCCGAACAAAACAAAAAGCTGCTCCGTCTGTCTGAAAACAGACAAGCGTGACACATAAGCTCTTAATGCCCTGACGGGGCAAAGGAGACTTGCATCCTCCTCCTCACTGAGAACCGGAAGGGCAGACAGGGAAATTACCTGGGCCCTGAACGGCGTATTGAGGGATTTCGGGACATACCCGTGCTTTGGTTTGAGAATGACCTTCGAGTCATTAGGCCCAAACTCCATACACGACGCGCTCACTGAAAGCGCCTGTAAGTCCCCTATGCGCTTCACTGAAGCGAGAGCCATGAGAAACACTGTCTTGAACGACAGGTGTTTCATGTCCACCAGCTGGATTGGCTCGAACGGGGCGCCTTTCATGGCCTCCAGGACCGTGGAAAGGTCCCACGTCGGGACTGAAGGGGGCCTTGGAGGGTTCAGCCTCCGAGCTCCCCTAAGGAAACGCACGACTAAGTCGTTTTTCCCCAGCGACTGGCCAGACACCGGTTTTGCAAACGTTGCTATGGCCGCCACATATACTTTGAGCGTGGATGGGGTCCTGCCCTTATCCAGTAGCTCTTGAAGGAAGGAAAGCACTTCCGAAACCCCGCACTCCACAGGTGAAAGGCTCTGGGCCTGACACCATGCAGAGAAAACAGACCATTTCGAGGAGTAGAGCCGCCTGGTAGACGGAGCTCTAGCCTGCGCGATCGTGTTTAACACTCCCTCTGGGAGGCTAGCGGGTACCCGTTGATGGCCCATGCGTGCAGGGACCATAACTCCGGGCGAGGGTGCCAAATCGAGCCCTCCGCCTGAGAGAGGAGGTCTCTCCTCAATGGTACAGGCCATGGGGCAGTGCTGGCCAGCTGCATCAGGGCAGGGAACCACGTCTGGTTCGTCCAGAGCGGGGCTACAAGCAGCACTGGGCATCCGTTCTCCCTGATTCGTTCCAACACCTGAGGCAGGAGCGAGACAGGAGGAAAAGCATATAGGGGGCAGCGGGGCCAAACATGAGCCAGCGCGTCCTTGCTTTTCGAGAAAAACTCCGGGCAATGAGCGTTTTCGTGGGACGCGAATAGGTCCACCTGAGCTCTGCCGAACGTTTTCCACAGCAGCTGGACCGTCTGCGGGTGCAGCGACCATTCCCCTGCTGGAACATTGTTCCTGGACAGTCTGTCTGGTCCCACATTCAGGTGACCAGGCACGTGCGCTGCTCTCAGTGAGAGCAGGTTGTGCTGAGCCCAAACCAGGAGGCGTTCCGTCAACCTGTAAAGGTTTCGTGACCTGACGCCACCCTGGCGATTTATGTATGCCACCACCGACATGTTGTCCGACCGGACCAAGACGTGGTGGCCTGTTATCTGGGGACAAAAACGCCGTAGCGCTTTGTCGACTGCTATCATCTCCAAGCAGTTTATGTGAAGGAGCTTTTCCCGTTCTGACCACAGGCCAGCTAGCGGTCTGCCCTCGAGCAGCGCTCCCCACCCCGAGGTGGAGGCGTCCGTAGACAGCACCTTTACACTCGAAGCGGTCCCCAGGCTCACACCTAACTGATACCAGTCGGTTTTTCTCCAAGGTTCCAGAGCTGACACACACTGAAGGTCGACCCTGAGGCGAAACAGACCCGCTGTCCATGCCCTGGGTGGAACCCGCGCTTTCAGCCACATCTGCAGTGGGCGCATGCGGAGCAGGCCCAACTGGAGTACAGAGGCTGCTGAGGCCATCAGCCCCAGCATTTTCTGAAACCTTTTGAGCGGGACTATCGCGCCGTGGCGGAAGGATTTCACGCCGCGCTGAATATTTAGTACGCGCTCTGGTGACAGGCGTGCTGTCATGGACAGCGAGTCCAACACGGTTCCCAGAAAGGAAATTTTCTGACTGGGAGACAGTGAGCTCTTCACCCAATTGACTGTGAGGCCCAGCTTCTCGAAGGTGCTCGAGTAATGCGGCCCTGTGTTCTATGAGCTCCGATCACGATCGAGCTAGAATCAGCCAATCGTCCAAGTAGTTCAGGACTCGCATGCCCTGAAGTCTCAGGGGTGCGAGCGCCGCGTCCATGCACTTCGTAAATGTACGAGGTGCTAGGGACAGGCCGAACGGCAGGACTGTGTATTGATATGCCTGGCCCTCGAAGGCAAATCTCAAGAATCGCATGTGATGGGACGCTATTTGTATTTGGAAATAGGCGTCTTTCAGATCTATCGACACAAACCAGTCCCCGTAGCGCACCTGCGCGAGGATTTTCCTGGTCGTAAGCATTCTGAACTGGCGTTTCACAAGCACTCTGTTCAGCTGTCGCAGATCTAAAATGGGTCTGAGACCCCCATCCTTTTTCGGAACCAGAAAATATCTGCTGTATAGGCCCCCTTCGCTCTGAGCCTGAGATAAAGGTTCTATAGCCCCTTTGCTCAGTAGTTTCGCTATTTCGGCACGAAGTAGATGAGATACTTCGTTTTTCACCGTAGTTTCGACGCGCGCCGTATAACGGCGCGGGCGTCGTGCGAATTGTAGCGAGTAGCCTCTCTTTATAGTGTTCAGCACCCATTCTGATACCCCGGGAAGCTTTGACCACGCATCTGCGTGAATAGCTAGAGGCAGAATGAAATCCGGGCTCTGGCCGCGACAAAACGGCAGCTCGAGAGCCCGTGCATACTGGGAACACAACACCGTGTTTACAGCGTTCGAGGCGGGGGGCGCGCTGATCACAGCGGGCGACCTGGCCGCGCTCAGCTTCTTTATGGCAGATTGTGCAGAAAAAGCGAGCGGGGAAGATCCCGTGGGAATCGGCGTGTCTGTGAGAAAATGTGGGCGCGGGGCTGCGGGCACATTTAATACACTGAAAACACTGTCGTTCATGGCCGACTGAATGTGTGTTGGTTTCGTTTTTACAGAAACCATGGGACACGCAGCATGTAGTGTGAGCGGGCATGGTGACATGGGCGCTTGCACTACATTGTTTGCACAATCGACCGGAGTCGATTTTATTTGTGCTAGCCCTGCACCGTGGCGGGCTGTGTTTGTGTGTGGGAATGGGCACTGGGTGGGCATTCTTACAACACTCATAACACCTTCGGCCGTGGCCGGAACACCAGAAAATGCACTCTTTATTGGATTTATCTGGGTAGCCGTAAGAACGGCTTTTGTGTGCAGGCAAACGGGCTGTGACACCGGCTGACTCTCTGCGAATTACCTTGGGACAGTCGCGATGTTTGGAACTGACCGAGCGAGAAGTTTCAGTGAAAATCCGGCCGCAGCGGGATTTGAACACCGTCGTTTTCCTAGAATGGCTAGGAAGATTTTGAGGCCTCGGGCTTGATCTCAATCCTCGGCCGGGGCCCGCGCTGAGGGGGGCGGCGTCCAGCAGAGCGAGAGCGCGGTCTTTGGTCTCGGGCGTGGCGGCGCTGTGAAGCGGCGGGCCTTGCAGGCTGCGGCTGAGAGCTGCGAGCAGGCGGCGGCTTAGAGCGACCTGCGGCGGAGCTCGAGCGCTTCGGAAGGAAGTGCTTCATGGCCTGCGAAGTTTTTTGTACCTCCATGAATCTGTCCGCGAAGTCTGTGACGGCAGATCCGAAAAGGCCCGCTTGGGAAATGGGCGCGTCGAGGAACACAGAGCGCTCAGCTTCCGTCATCTCAGACAGCGTCAACCATAAGTGTCTCTCAGCCACGGTGAGAGAGGCCATGTTTCGTCCTATGGCCTGTGCAGCGGCTTTAGTAGCGCGAAGAGCGAGGTCTGTAGCGCTTCTCAGGTCCGCCACGCAGATCGCTCCGGGTCCTTCCTCGTCCAGTTTAAGGAGAAGGTCGGCCTGGAAAATCTGCAGGATAGCCATAGTGTGCAGCGCTGAAACTGCTTGCCCGGCGGCGGTGTAAGCGCGACCGTGCATGGATGACGTCACTCGGCAGGCTTTAGAAGGAAGCGTCGTGTGCGCGCGCCGTCCAGCGGAGGGCGGGCAGAGATGAGACGCTACAGCTGGTTCCACAGGAGGAACAGAAAGGTATCCTCTTTCCTTCGCGCCATCCACAGAGGAGAAGGCAGCAGAAGCAGAGGTACGCAGCCTGGCGGAGAAGGGGGCGTTCCACGATTTCGTCACTTCCTCATGAAGTTCCGGGAGGAAGGGCGCGGGCCGCGATTTCGTCGGAGCCTCGTCATTTCCGAGAAAGCGTCCGTCCATTCTGTTGCGCGGCGGCTGCGCGGGCGCCTCCCAATCGAGGCCGATGCTTTCAACGGCCTGAGAGAGCAGACGCATCAGCTCAGTCTCAATGCCGGCTCTCTTACCAGTGGTCTGGCGGGAAACGCTAGCGGAGGGGAGATCCACAGAGCTCGCCCAATCCTCACTATCGGACGCCAGAAGAGAACACGCCTCGGAGGGTTCGTCAAGCTCGTGGATGGACGCGGCGGCAGGCGGCGGCCGTTGTCCGTCAGTGAGCGACTCGAGCGAAGCCGGCGGGCGAACCGGCGAGCTTTGGCGGGCTGGAGAAAGCTCGGGAGCGCGCTGGGCGCGGCGCTTCTTGCGGCGCGGCACCACGGCGGGCTGCGGTGAAGGCTCGGAGAATGATGCCAGGCGCGTCCTCAGAGTCACCATGGACAAAAGCTCGCAATGAGGGCATCCGCCGTCAGCGAGCGCGATAGCCGCGTGATCCTCACCCAGGCAGGAAACACAGATGACGTGTCGGTCTCCATCGCTGAGCGGGGCGCGGCACGAGCCACAGGAAGGCATCTTTAAAAAGACGCTCCTCTTTTGAGAGAGAAGTGTAAGTCGCGTCAAG
The DNA here is from genome assembly GCA_026230005.1 of Gila orcuttii. Classification (NCBI taxonomy): domain Eukaryota; kingdom Metazoa; phylum Chordata; class Actinopteri; order Cypriniformes; family Leuciscidae; genus Gila; species Gila orcuttii. Next base: position 53,020,003 of record JAPDVR010000005.1, on the reverse strand, counting down.
TAAGCGAACAAACACTTCTCAACAGAGAAATACACAGAGTGTGAAAGGATATATAACGCCGGAAAGCGCAGCAGGTACGGCAGTTGAAGGCGGCGAGGCCAGCGACTCCAGAGCTCGTCCCGCTGAAAAGCTTGCTTCGACGGCGCGGCTTTTCACTCCGGATCCAGCGATGCGTGTGCTTCGCTGAAGAGGTAAAAATCAGCTTGTATCAGCCTAACGAGCATATTTATAGGGCGAGACCACGCCCCTTCTGGCGGAACGTGACGATATGGGCGCGAATTGCCCCCATTGGTCATTACGTCACGCAGAGTCTCTCTCGATAGGCTGCTGCATTTGCTGCAGAGCAACCAATAGGCGCGCGAGCTGTTTCGCCTATGTTTGCTTGCTGCTGCAAAGCGTTTTACATTAATAAAAATTAAGGATAATTTTTGGCTTCAATATCTCGCGGAAAAGAGTTTTTCCCCTAGCGTAAGCTATTACGCAGTACGAGAGATACTCTCGTAAGAGAACAATTGGAATTATATGCCAGCTGCGTGAAAAAACGCTTTGGTGGACACACGGCCTAAGAGTTGTTGTTTTTTATATATGTTATAAGATGTAGTTAAATATCACATAAGCAAGAGTGACGTTTTCCCCAATAGTGTGATCGTAAATGAATTGATTTTAAACAGTCCGACTCCAACAAACAAATATGTTAGTATTAAGTGCATTACATTTAAAGACATGATTTCGTCTGTTTTTGCTGTTTCGCCAAAAAAAAAAAAAGTTCAAACAAAGCTGGAGCAGAACTTAGAGCAACACTGCGGTGTTTCGTTGTAACTATCTTTTCCCTAAGGCTGTATTAACTAAAACGCACAAGGGGTTCTTTCTGAAAGATTGACCAGATTGAACATAACCAACTATAACTAATGACAAACAATATATTCGGTCTACCAGCATAAAAAAAAAACATGCATCAAACAATAAACCGGTTATGCTCACAGTATGGTGCTTTATATTTTCACACATTAATGACCCACACAATGCCACCACAGTTCAATGTCCTTTCTGTTTTTTCCTCCCAGCCCCACAGTTAACCTAAAAGTCCAAACTAAACGACAGATATTTTATCCTTTACCTTGACGAGTGCGAGGAAGTGTATCCAAGGCTGATGCCGGTAAGTAGTCCCATGACGTAGTAAACAAAAAAGACAGTCTCATCAACTCCGGGGAATAATCTCACCAAACTCCGATGAGTAAATCCAGCCCGCTGGCCGGGAAAGTTTCTTTTGACGCGTCCTCTCTTTGGTAACGCACTCGATTTCCCCGTTTCCCCACTACAAACAACGTTTAGATCATATACAGTTCCCTTTTTCCCAGTTGGGATCTTTCCACTTTTTATTTTCCTCTACCACCACGAGAAAACAGTTCACAATCCCTAATCACATGCAGCACCCATTACGGCCGCGCACCCTCTGGACACACTCACAACTCCCTTTCCTTCAGACCACCCCCTATATATATAAGTTTGGGTGCGCGGTGATCAACGGTAACAGGCGTATCGGCCGAACAGTGTGCTTATACAAAACACCCATTCTATACCATCACACACAGTGGAAATGCACATGAAAAATACATATAAATAAGTACATATACATAATCACTCCGATATTATATGAAACCTACATCCATATATGCCATCAATTAAATACTTAAACTCATTGATGAATTTTAAGTAATGGTACCTAAACTAATGTGGCAGTGTCACATCGTTTCTGAATAAATCTGTTTTTGAAAAAATCATTTGAGTCAACGATTCAGTAAACCATTCTTAAAACCGTCACTTTCTCAGTTTCTAAGAGAATCATCAGTTTTGAACGAACCGTTTGAATGAATGAGTTAATGAATGAAATCGTAATTCATATGTGAATCGATTTTCCCCCACCCCTAGTATAGTCCATATATGCTAGCATATCCATTTATGCCACACGACATTCAAGCAGTATATCCACCTTATTTTTCAACTTCGGAGCGAAGTAAGCTATTTTCTGTGAATGTGCGAGACTTCCGGTTCATTAGCCGCTATAGGGAAATAACGAGATTAATAAGTGCTGTAAATGGTAAAAATATTTGTGCTACAAACTAGTTTACAATTATGACACAATCAATACATTAAAATAAGAGGGTAAGAAATACCAATTTGCAATATCGAGAATCATAAGCTTTTTTTGTACAGCTAGAAACAACTGTAAGCGGAAGACACCGTAAGCCAGACACATTCATCCTCTCCTGTCTTGCTTTCTTTCTAAGTTTCTATTTGACCTGTTCAGGATAATTTTTACCTTAATTGTTCACTGATTTGAATTATTAATTATAAATTGTTTATTAGTCTTGTTTTAATTTAAAAATAGTTTAAAAATACACCTGGATGTGCAGTTAAAGCTTTAATTGTTCTTATTTCTATTTCCCATTTCTAAACAGTAAAAATAATATTTCTACGGATTTTCTACATATTCTACAGGTTACACACTGTAACTGGTTTCTGTAATTTGAACAGTATTTTACTGTAATATGTACTGTAAGATACTGTCAAATGTTTATACAGTATGTTACTGTAAACCGCAAAGGATTATGGGAAAATATATGGTCACTACTGTAATTATTCTCTACTGTAAATCAATTTACAGTAGTGAACTTGCCCGCGAAAAACTGACCAATGGCAAGAGAGATTTCTTTTGAATTTTTTTGACTGTATGGTTGAAGTGGCAGTTAATGTGGACAAAAGATGTACCGGTAACTCCAAAAAGGCTAGTATATTATTTCTATTTTATGTAAAACAAACATTTGCAAATGTTTTCATTTATGTTAACAGCAAACTAACATGATTTGTCTTTTTGTTTTGGTCGGAATGGTTTTGGTGCCTTTTTTTTTTCCTGACAGTCGGCCGGATCTCCGTCACGGTGATAATATTAACTGGTAAGTAAGCTAAGTTCACCTATATTATACGAAATATTCTTTAGTTAAAACGATAACAATAAAGTTTGTGCATATCTCTGCCTCTTTAACGTAAGCTCGCAAGGCGGAGTCGTCGGTTAGGCTACTTAACGTTAACCGCAACGAACTAGCGTGTCGTGGTGAAATACTGAGGTAAAGTGAGATAGACGAAACCCTTGTTTAAGTGAGGTTTTTAAACAAGATTGTCAAGTATATGCTTTGATTTATTGTCAGGTTTGTAATCTGTATAATGTCTGCAGTCTGCAACGATGGAGGTGTGTGTTGGAGCCTTTTCATTGCCGTCATAACATCAACTGGTAGGTTAACTTCACCTAAATAAGCCGAAGTAAACTTATTAAACAGAGAATAATAATACCATATGTATGTTCCGCGAACTTCCGTCCCCTATTTATCACAACTTAGCTAGTTAGGCAGATGTAACAACGTTAAGTGAGCTAACGTGAAAAAATAAGTTAAAGGAATAGTGCACCTCAAAAAGAAATTCTGTCATAATTTACTTGCCCACAAGTTGTTCTAAACCTGCATGAAGTTCTTTCTTCTGAACATAAAAGAAGAAGTTTTGAAGAATGTTGGTAATGGAACAGTTTGCTGGTCCCCATTGACTTCTATAATAAAAATAAAAAAATACTATGGATGTCAATGGGGACCAGAAACTTGTTTGGTTACTCACGTTTTTTTAAATATCATCTTTTGTATACAGCACAAGAAATAAATGAATACAGGTTATGAACAAGTTGAGGCTGAGTAAATGGTAAATGGACATAATTTTAATTTAAGTAAACTAACCGTTTAAGCGACACCATTGTTAATTACATCTTTTGTTTTATTTTCAAGTTTGTGGCCTGCAATGTCGGAGGTGTGTTTTGGAGTCATTTCTTGTGATTTCCGTCCTAATGGTGATGACATCTACAGGTGAGTAAGATAACATCAACTAAATTAGCTGAAGTATGCGTTAGTTTAGCAGGCAGACATAATGTAACTGCCGATGAAACCAACGGAAAGGGAGAAAACGGGTTTACCAGGCAGCAGAGTTAAAGTGCTTTTAAATAATCATCCATCAGTTTCTGTTCTTTATTTTCAATTTGCAGAAGCCATTCCCTCCGCCTCCGGACTGTACATCACTGCTGACGCTCTCCACTAATACACAGAACAGGTTGACGTTTGAGGAGGAGGAGGAGGAGGAAAGGGTTAGCAATTACCATTATCAATATAGCAAAATTTTGCTAACTAATATTTAAATGTTGTTTAATTTATTACAAAACTATAAACACCATACAACATCATATCTTACATTATCTTTACCCCTCATGTCGTTGTTGTTAGTAATAAGTTCTGTTATTGTATTTTATTTCTGTGAACTATAATAACACTAAAAGGCTGCTGTGACTTTGTCTGTTTCAGGAGAGTCTGTTCTCTAAGCAAAAACATGGATTGCTGACTATGAAGAATCATCATCCAGTTACAACAGCTAACAGACTCTTCTTCAGCATTAACTGTCCATTTTGTCGAATGCAGAATTAGGTAACCCAAAATAAATATATTTTTTTACATTTACATTCATGCATTTGGCAGACACTTTTTTCCAAAGCAACTTACATTGTATTTAAGTTTAAAGGAACACGCTACCGTTTTTTGAAATAGGGTTTTTTCACTGTCTCCTCTATATTTAGGTAAGTGGGCAAACATATTTTTGTCTCAGTGCATGCATTGTCTTATGGTGCGTTCACACCAAACGCGAATAGAACGTCTGGTGCGAGTGATTTAAATGTTAAGTCAATGTAAAGATGCAATTACGCACCTCTAGTTGATGTCAATCAACATCAGCCATCTTGCAAACAGACAACCGTCTAGCACTTGCCCCTCCCACAGGAAGCGGATTTTTGCCTCGGACGCGCGTCAATTTCGCTTCAAACACTTGCTTTTTACGCGTGTCAATTTAGCTTTGGACACGCGAATGGGTTCAAAATGTTGAAGCGTCCAACTAGACGCGGTAGACGAGAATTTTACGCTCTATTCGCGTTTGGCAACGCCGCCGGATAGCATGTCTGGATAGCATGTCCGCCACCGACTTTTGGGGACTTTAGCTTATTCACCGTATCCCCCAGAATGAGATACATGCATAACTTTTTCATCTCTGTACGTGCCGTAACTCTGTCTGACGCACCCACCACTAGCCTACAGTAGCTTAGCCCAAAGACTGGATGTAAATGGCTCCAGCTAGCATACTAATCCCAATAAGTGACAAAGTAACACCAACATTTTCCTATTTACATGTTGTGATTTGTATAGTCACAGCGTGTACAAATAACAAGGTCATATGAGACACAGCCATCTTTTAACCATATAAATACTGGGAACTATATTCTCAGAAGATGAAGTACTGCTATTTCTGTGGAGTGATTACCGCAGCTCTGAGCAAACTCTGCTCCTCACCACAGGGCTTCTCTGGTGCTGCGAGCAAATCACTCCACAGAAGTAGCAGTGCTTCGCCTTCTGAGAATATAGTTCCCAGTATATATTATATGGTTAAAATATGTCTGTGTCTCATATGACCTTGTTATTTGTACACTCTGACTATACAAATCACAACATGTAAATAGGAAAATGTTGGCGTTATGTTGTCACTTATTGGGAGCAGTATGCTAGCTGGAGCCGTTTACCTCCAGTATTTGTGCTAAGCTAGGCTAGCGGTGGGTGCGTCAGACAGTTACGGCAAGCACGGAGATGAAAAAGGTATGTATGGACTTATCTAACTCTGGGGAATACATTGAATAAGCTAAAGTCCCAAAAAGGCGTGTTCCTTTAAGACTAGGTGATTTCCTAGGCAGATATTGACTTGGGACTATATTGCGGTGAAGCACAGGCGAAGCACTGCTACTTGGGCACAGAGATATCACGCAACACCTGAAATCCCCCAACTTCCGTCAACATACCGGCGTGAATATTAGTTCGCTATTTTTCCTACAGAAGACATAGTGAATGGCGATGAATATGGCGGATTTTGTGAGAGACAAAGAGGATGACTTCTCAAAAAAGTTGAGGACTGCATGATGGATCAATGCAGAGAAATCCTCGGTAGCTGAGACACAACTGCAGGCACCTCATCTTGACACGTTGAGCCTGGTCATCGATGGCAGTACCTTGTCCCACTCGCCACAGCACAGATACTCTATTTCAGTCGGCATAGGCTGGCATATTCCCACACTCACTCCACCAGTTAGTGTTGGCTCTCCACCTCATGCCCTCAGGCTGTTGAGCAATCGCAACCTCCCTCTTTTGTCTGTCTATTTCCAAAGCACTTAGCTCCTCTTCTGAAAACTCTGGTTCGTAGAGTTATGGTTCTGGATCTTGACTGTCTGAGAAGTCACCTTCTTCGTCTCTCACAAAATCCGCCATGTTTATCGCCATTCACTATGTCTACTGTAGGAAAAATAGCCAGCTAATATTCACGCCGGTATGTTGACGGAAGTTGGGGGATTTCAGGTGTTGCGTGATATCTCTGTGCCCAAGTAGCAGTGCTTCTTCGCCTGTGCTTCGTCCCAAGTCAATCTCTGCCTAGGAAATCGCCTAGTCTTAATCTGCATTGCTATTTGTACTCGTTGTGAATACGCAGGCCACAAGAAGTAATTGAGTTTTTTTTATCCCAACATGCTATCCGGCAACAAAGGGTTCCATTTATTATGCTAAGCTAACGGCGGCACTGCCAGACTAAGACAATGCATGCACTGGGACAAAAATGTGTTTGCCCACCTGTCTAAATATAGGGTAGATGGTGAAAAACCCCTATTTCAAAAAACGGTGGCGTGTTCCTATTATTAAGTTATCCATTCCCTGGAAATCAAACTCATTGTTTCAGCATTCTTGCATCTTTCTCTACTGTTTAAGCTACACAGGAATGTATTGTGAAAGAATGAAGCTTAAATGATTTGAATGTAATGGATTATGAGGTAATTATGTACCATCCCTGTAGGTGCATTCAGAATCAGATGTTTTGCTTTTATCAACATACAAGTACATGCAGCATCAAGTTTGAGAGTTAGGGCAAATTCTCACAACACCGTTCTCAAAATTAATGTATTTTTTCCCCCTTTGTGCTTGCAGGTTCATTCTGAGAATCAACTCTGATGGCACCAAACACTAAAGGCACAGAGCAGATGGAAATCTGGAAAGATCCACACAAAAAAAAAGCATCAGCCTGAACTCCTCAGTGTTTCTCATCAGAGAGCTTGTCAACTTTGACTGGCAAAATTACTGAAATGTAACAACACAAACTGACTTTTACGGTATTTTATTATTTTAAGGCCTGTTTTGGTTTTCAGTGTGTGTACGTTTTTGCCATGCTACAGATACAAATGGTCCCCAGGAGATTAGTTCTATGGACTTGGTGATTTTTGCCTTTTTTTGAGGTCAAGATTTGTAATTTGTACTTCTAAAAACAAAATGTTCAACGATTAAAAAGAATATTTTAAGGACAAATGTTCATGAGTTGTTGTAATTTTTTGGGGTGGGGAAAACATGTAAAAAAAAACCTCAATACTAATACTGTAAATGACAATACGGTAACAGAGAAAATACAGTAAATGATACAGTATACTGTAAGTGAAAATACATTAAAGGTATAGTGAAAATACAGTAAAGATACAGTATACTGTAAGTGAAAATACAGTAATAATACTGTAAAACATTTTACAGTAAATTACTGGCATCCAGCTGCCAGTAAGTTACTGTAAAATTTACAGCAATCTCTTTACAGTGCACAGTAGCACTATAAAATAAATAAAATAACATTTCATAACTGTAATACTATACAGTGTTAAAAATTAAATGTAATACTGTACATTAACTTGGTAAAACATTACAGTAAAATAATGTATTTAATTTTAAAGTATGCTTACAGTATGTTGAATGAATTCTAGCAACTACTGAATAATTGTTGCCAGTAAGTTACTGTTTATTTGACAATATTTTTTTTACATTGTAGCTAGACAATTTCATGTTCTTAGTCACCCTGGTGTGCTAAAAATGTAAATATTAATGTGAACATACTTCAGAGATATTTTACTCATAAACATGCGGTCAATGAGCAGCAGCTCGTGGTACCATCACAGAGAGCCACAAAATCACTCTCCAGAAAATTCTCATTCACGGTTCCATGCTGGTGGAATGATCTTCCCACCCTTGTCCGGAATGCAGAGTCCCTGACAACATTCAAAAGACAACTGAAAACTCATCTCTTCCGTGATCACTTAACATAGAAAGAAAAAAAAAAATCCTTTTCTTTTAAATCCTCCCTTGTCTGGTTTATGCTACTCTGAGTAATGCCTGAACTTTGTATTTTGAGCACTTGCGTTGTTTTTGCCTCTTCACGATGACTTGACTTGACTTTAGTCCTCAGTTGTAAGTCGCTTTGGATAAAAGTGTCTGCTAAATGACTAAATGTAAATGTAAATAAACAATGCAGATTTATTTTTACAGCCATCTGTGATCAGATTTACCAGGGGTGTCGATGATTCTGACCACAACTGTACAGCTTTTGTAATGTGAACAAGTTTACTATTTCTGATCAAAGCAACACTGTTTTTGATTGACATCTTGACATAGCACTGCCTCATTCCTTTGTATCCATGACTATGAAGTGGCACTTTGACCTGCTGTGGAAAATCAGGCTTAAACCCCACACTATTTGCCCCAGGAGGTTGATTAGAATAATTGATATGTTGATGAGCAGACTACCGTTAAGTTCCCTCCAAACAAGATTGCACAAAACACACTCGTACACCGGCACACACATTAACAAAGCCCCTGTACAGCTAAAATGACATTTACATTCAGACCAAGTCAACTTCCTGTAGAGTTAACGTCAATTCAAAGTGTGTCATGCTGCACAAGTTTTATAGTTTTTAAACTGAATTAGAAGCAGATTAAAATCAACATTTGAAATTGATGTGAGCTGGAGATGAAATATGAATGTTGGCCAAACACTCTCCCTGGCCACTGACATGTCTTGTAAGCAGTCTGTCAAACGAATCTCGCCTGTAGCGCTTGAAAGACCCCTCACTCCCTCTACATCACCCTGTGCGCTTGTCCTGCTCTGTAAGATTGATTGACCACATATCCCATGATATCCAGTGACCCAAAACATCACACAAGCCTATGTTAAATTCATTGAGCCCTGTCAATTCACATGCACTTTAGGGCAGCATGTGGACTCTGAAGTCAGTCAGTCACTGAAATTTCTTCTCATTTTGCAATGTGTCTGGCAGGACATGACAAAAGTCTGGTACCTCATTGTGTGAGAGTACATTTCTTGGCATAACATGCTTACCTGAGGCCTGAGCCAGCTCTCTATTGATCCGTTGATATACAAACAAGCTGTTTTTCAAGCTTGATTAAATAAATGCCTTTTTAATAATGAGGAGGATGTTTTAAGCTATGAAACTTGCAGGATGTCTTAATGGTACCTTATGTCAAAAGATCAAGAAAAGATTATTTCTAATGTCATGACCCCTTTAAATAAAATAAAATATAATATAATGTAATAAAAATGTATGTAATACATAATTAAATAACAATATAATGTGGGCAAAAAATATATAAATGATCTACACAAATTCATAAAACTTGCACACATTGCACATATAATTTGCATTCTTTCTTTAATATTTTCTGTTTTTGCTGGTTTAACAAATTAAAATCTTTCCACTGACCCCCAGAACCTCGTTGGAAATATTTAATTTTGTTTTAATATTTTAATTTATTTCAGATAAATTATTTCAAGCAATGTTTTTTTATTGTTTTTTTCCAAAGTGATAATAACCCTTATTGTGTGCTGTTACATTAGAATGTTGCCTTAACACTCAATATCAGGATGGTATCAGAAACCAAACAGTATTCAAGACACTGGAATGCTATTCAGACAAGAAGTATTGAGTGCTTAGTTGTTAATATGCCGTCATCTCAACTGAAGCAATGTAGTTTGTTCCCTTTCGAGGGAAGTCGAACTGCGTTGATGACGACACTTTGGGAAACCATACACGGAAGATACAAAGAAATGCCGGCACACAACATATTTAGCTTTTTGCTCTTCAGCAAGCGCTCTGTGTCAAACTGTCTGTCCTATTTGGTGTTGTTTGTCCAGTAAGAACTTCAAATAAATGTCTGCATTGCAATATAGAATCTAGTGGATCGGATCTCGCGTTTGCAGAGGCAGCGCGAAGATTACGGGTCTACTCTACAATAAAGATTCTGTGGCTGGGATCTCGTGTTTACCAAGGCAGCGTGTAGATTAAAGGTCTGCATTGCAATACAGAATCTATTGGCTCGGATCTCGCGTTTGCCGAGGCATCAGGCAGCGCTCGCGTCCGCACATCGAGAATCAATTCGACCAAACCCTGCCGGAGAGCCGCTTCGTGGGATTGAGAACGAATCTCAAATAATACCCGAAATCAGTCTCGAGAGCCTGGTTCCCTTAGTAGAATATTTCAAAGCATGGTAAGACCTGCCAAATATTTCTCCTTGGGTCCTGCGCACAATAGAGAAGAGTTATAGGCTGCAGTTCGATTCCGCCCACCAAAATTCAGCGGGGTGGTGTGGACTGCAGTCGACCCAGTGCAGGGTCAGGTATTGGAACAGGAAGTAAACTCCCTGCTGGTAAAGGAGGCCATAGTGTGTTCCTCCGCCGGACAGGGAGTCCGGGTTTTACAGCCGCTATTTCATAGTTCCCAAGAAGGATGGGGGGTTGCGCCAATTTTAGATCTAAGGCACTTGAATCGGTCTCTGAGGAGATTCAGGTTCAAGATGCTCACTATTCCTATCATCGTGAGTCAGATCATATCTGACGATTGATTTGTCACGATAGGTCTAAGGGATGCATACTTCCACATATCCATCCTTCCATCTCACAGGAAGTTCCTGAGGTTCGCTTTTGGGGGTGAAGTGCTCCAATATTGGGTTCTTCCGTTCGGCCTAGCTCTTTCCCTTCGCACGTTTACCAAATGCATGGATGCAGCTCTTGCTCCGCTGAAGCTTCATGGTATCAGGGTGCGAAATTATATTGACGACTGGCTTATTATGGCCCAGTCACAAGAGCTGGCAGTTCGGTATCAAGATGTTGTCCTTGCCCATATCCAGAGCCTGGGGTTGAGACTCAAAACGAAAAAAAGCGTATTGGCACCAGCCCAGAGAACCACGTTCCTGGGAGTGGTCTGGGACTCGGTCACCAGGATAAAGCTAGGCCAAGCTGTCAATGTAAAACATTTTCAGAGAGTGTTAGGGCTTATCGCAGCAGCGTCCAACGTCATTCCATTCGGCCTGCTGCACATGAGGGCCTTATGGTGGTGGTTGAAAACCTCTTTCGCCCCGAGGGGGAACCCGTTCTGCATGATCAGGGTTACGCGCAGATGCCTTTGTTCCTTATCCTCCTGTGGTCCCAGGGGAAACTGTTATCTCTGAGCTATGCACATCCCAGGGGACAAGAATCAGAGAGCATACATCCTGCCGAGGCAGGGGCTGAGGCCCGGGGAAAGGAGACATCACACCGAGGTGGTGAAGTCGATATGTGAGAGGTTCGGCCCAGTGGAAGTGGATTTGTTCCCATCTCGAGGGACGACCCACTGTCCACTGTGGTTTTCTCTCACCCATCCAGCTCCATTGGGGTTGGATGACATGGTACAGACATGGTCGAGGCTATGCCTCTACGCTTTTCCCCCGATCGCTCTGCTCCCTGAAGTTTTGGAGAGGGTCCGTCGAGATGGGATCAGCCTACTTCTAGTAGCCCCGTACTGGCCGGCCCGAGTATGGTTTTCAGACATCATAGCACCTCTGAGGAGGGACCTGGTTCCACAGGCTGGGGGCTCAATTTTTACTCTCGACCAGACTTGTGGAAACTTTTGGCTTGGCCCCTGAGGGGGCTCAGTACCTGGGGACTGCCTTGTCGGCTGGAGTTGTTGAGACCATTCTCAGTTCCAGAGCTCTATCCACGAGGAGATTGTAAGGCTTAAAGTGGAATGTGTTTCCACTTGGTGTAGAGAGCATGAGGTGGACGCAGTTAACTGCCCTGTTTGCTTCAGTGCTGGGGCTACTTCAAGATCGCTTCTCGGCTTGTCTTACCCCGTCCACACTCAAGGTGTACTTGGCTGCCATTACGGCTTTCCGCGCTCCTCTGGGTGATGGGCCTCTGGGGAGACACCAGCTGGTCGTACGTTTCCTCCGTGAGGCTCGGAGAATGAGACATGCGGCTCGTACCAGAGTTCCCACATGGGACCTGGCAGTGGTTTTTGAAGGGCTAGTCAAGGCCCCCTTCAAACCTCTGGAGTCGGCTGAGGCCAAGAACCTTTCCCTCAGGGTAGCTTTTGTATGAGCTATTTCTTCTCTGTGGAGAGTAGGAGACCTTCAGGTGCTCTCTTTATCTAATGTGGCACAGCCTACTGTTCTGCAGGGTTTTTATCCTCCTCCTCATGTGACGGCGGATGAAGAAAGACTTAATTTGCTCTGCCCTGTCAGAGCTCTCAAGATTTATGTCCAGAGGTCTTCTTCATGGCGGAAGTCAGACCAGTTGCTGGTGTGCTTCGGGTCACTCAAGAAGGGACTTCCCGCATCCAAACAGACCATCATTAACTGGATCATTCAGGCTATCTCTATATCCTATCAGGTGCGCAGCTTGCCTTCACCTTTGGCCGTGAGGGCTCATTCAACCAGAGTCATGGCGTCCTCTAGAGCCCTCTTTTCAGGGGCCCCAATCCAAGATGTGTGCGATGCAGCAGGATGGACCACCCCTCATACTTTTATTAGATTCTATAGCCTGGACATTCCTTCTATGCCAGGCACTCTAGTGCTCTCGTTCTATGTGTGCCTGTGCACAGCTTCACACTGGGACAGGCAGGGCTCGTTGTGGCATAGTGGGTACTCGTTCCCCCAAATGTCGTCATCGACGCAGTTCGAGTTCCCTCGAAAGGGAACGTCTCGGGTTACGACTGTAACCCTTGTTCCCTGAGAAGGGAACGAGACACTGTGTCCCTTCGCCACGCCTTCCCCTGCCAGGGAGTGATTTGCTTCATCGCAGAAGCTAACTCTGTTGTGTGCCTGCGTCCCTTTGTAGCTTCCGTGTATGCAGTTACATGTTATGTCATGACACAGCACCAATCAGTATTGCATTAGTTTCATTCATACTTCAGATGCGTTCCGCTAAGAGCGTTCCCCAAAGTGTCGACCTCGACGCAGTGTCTCGTTCCCTTCTCAGGGAACAGGGGTTACAGTCGAAACCCGAAGACGTTTTCCAGGCTAAAGTAGATGTTTATATGAAATAAATAACAATACATACAAGCAGTGTTTCCCAGACATTGCACCTGCATATTCAGCAGACACTTTTATCCAAAGTGACTTACATTGTATTGAAGGTAGACATTTGATCAGTTCATGAATGCATTGCCTGGAAATCAAATTGCAGCAGCAAAAAAGAAAATAAATGAAAAGAAAAGAAAAGAAAAGAAAAGAAAAGAAAAGAAAGAAGTACACTTTGTATTTAATACACTTTGTTTTAAGGAGATGTAGAGGGAGATATTGACCAAGCACACACACGCTAAGTTCTTGCTGAGAAGGGAATAATTAATGCTTATTCCCTTTGGATCACACTTTATTTAGATGCTCACTGGTCCTCTGACATTTGTGTAGGAGTGTGTGTTCTTAAGATGAGTGCTGGCTATCATAAATAGAAACAGCCAAAGCTCTGTGGTCACAAGTAGGGAGGACAAGATCATCGTTTGCAAAAGAGAGAAAATGAGAGTGCATCTCTTTAGACCTCTGCCTGTGAAGGTTTCTGTTTTTCACTGTCATTAAGGTTTAAGATAAATATATGAGCGATAACATAAAAATGATAAAGGACCTTATGTTTGGCGTTTAGTGTGGGTGGGAGAGGAAAGGTTATTTTTTTTTCAGATATGGAATACCTAATAAATTTTACTTATGTGTGTCTGGACAGAAAGGAATGCTTTATTCTTTCATTTAATGTTTGGGAGAAATGTACATCCAGTATTTTGTTCTAATGAAACTACTTCTCTCTTATTTAGACACTTAATAAAAAAGAAACTGTCAATGATGAAACTGCCACTCATGAATAATAAATATTGAAAAGGTCCATTAGCCCTGTTCAGCGCATGAAACACTTTAAACTGCCATCGATCATCTAAGCTCTGTCAGAATGAAAGAATGTTAGTTATCAGTTCAGACCTATGGAGGCAACAGCATCTGATGTTGAAATCATATTCCTCACTTCTTTCTCTTTCGACTCCGCTGGCTTCATAAATAATTCTGAACTTTACACATGTGCTGTGAACAACTGTATTTGAGTTTCAACTTTTCTGAAAAACCTGTTGTACACAATCTATTACATGCCTTTGATTGATACTTTATACTTTTAAAAGGGTACTTTACTAAATACTTTACTTTTACAAGTAAAAGGGCTTTTTGTATAATTGTAAAAAAAAATCCAAGGTTGTGGCTCACGTGTCTTTTTGCTGTGAAATCTTTACTGATTTGTATAAACATAAAAATAACTTGTACATTGTTAGTAATATTAAAAAAAATAAAATAAAGATGAGCCTACTGCTCTGAGGGAACTCACGTTTACTTTATTATCCATACAGCATAAAATCATCATTTTCATTGCATCATATGTTTTTCTCCCACAATAAAAACTACAGACCTTTGATCATAAAACTAAGCATTTTAAATATCATATTACTAAGACATATTTGTGGTAGTTATTTGACAACTTATGCATTTTATGTAAGTAGTCTGCTAAGATTTCATTGATTTACATTACAATATATCAGAATTTTATCTTACTTTTTGGCCATATAAATAACAACAACTTCACCAAATAGCATATTTTTGCTAATTTTGGGTTTCAAAATTATTATTATATATATTTTTTTTTGCTTTGAGTGTGAGCTACATGTTCTTACTATATTATATGAGCCATAAAAACCTGATGTATCAAATATAAAATTATACTAAAATACTAACAACCTATATGCAAACCTTTATATATTTTTAATTATTAGTTTCAATACTGTCACAGAGTCAGCCACACCGTCACAGCCCCAATCATCACTCAATTACCAGGACCCAACCACTCGTTCACAATCACCAGAGTACTGACTCATCAACACACACACATGCCCCGTTCACCTATCACTCCTTGTCTGGTCTCGTTGCAGTATACACTGCTTTATGTCAGACTCCTTACCAATCTACTTACCTGAGATCGTCTCGTCCTGTATCCAGTGTGCCTCCGTCCGTCCGTCCTCCTGATCCTGATCCTGATCCTGATCCTGATCCTGATCAGGTCCCCTGCACAGAGAATCCACTTCAGTCATCGCCAGCTACGTCACCATTCTACAAGTTACCATCCTCTGGTTCCTGTTGTTCCACCACCACTCTGCTTTTAATAAACACTGTGTGCACCGAAACCTGTCTGTCTCCTCCTGTGTTTGTGATTGATTGATTTTAATTCAGTTAAAAATCTGTATAAATTACATAATACTCTAAAATGCATCACGTAGCACATATGCTGCATACAACTTTTAAAATTATATTTATATTTCATTCAACAAATAATAATTTAATGATTCACTCTATATTGGTTGAATTAAATATAAATACACTTTGAAAGATGGCAAGTTATAAAAAATGTTTATAAAACTTTGAAAAATGTCAGAATGCATTCTGGAATTGCCTTGATCTCAGAAGATAAATGCAATGCTGTCTTAAAAATTCAGAAAAACAAGGCATCTTTGAAGGCAGTCCCTTTTGGAGCATCATGGTGACATAAAACGCACCCTAGAAGCTCACTAGTTTCTGGAACAGAGCTTATAGGCATTTTTCATCTGCATCCACAAAATGGAATTTTCTACAGTCTATCTCTTCTCTGACATCTCCATTTTCAGAAAGTACACATAAGGTAATTTATTCTGTAGCATTATGAAAAGGTTCAATGCTTTGCGCTTCAAACTCAGCACGACCTCAATGAAACGACTGAATTTTTCTCTTATAGTTCATGAAGTGTATTCGATTGTGTGACAACCCCACACGCCGAACGCATCATCATGCTGATCACACCACAGAAAGAACACAGGCCTCATTTCCTGTGAGTAATGGATCATGGGATATGCTGACAGAGTGACATGTGGCATCTGAAAAACTTTGGCTGTGGTTTTAAGCCTGGGTGAGAAACAACAAAGCGTGATTTAAGCCCCGTGACAGAGTAAGGTGCTACATATGTCAATGCAAAGGTCTGTTACAGAGAGACGAAGGCTCATCTGCCAGTGAGCATGTAGATTTAAAGTCGTCAGTCACCGGCCCACGGTGCTGATCCACTCGCTGGCCTTTATGAGGTGAGAGAACGAGTCAGTGTCTGCTGGGATATGAGACAGGATTTGAAAGTGTCTGGTTGGGTGTAAATACAAGCTTTACTGTTCGTGTTCACACAATTTCATATCGGTCATTCACTCGGTGACTAGCAAAGTCAAAAGCGGTTGGGTTGAGCCTGTCAGGATTGGGTTTAGGAAGAGGGAAAGAAAGAGTTGCTCTTCAAGCACAAATCCAGGCACAAAAAGCCATTCACACTGGTATGTCATGTTGAATTTCATTTTGGTGAAGAATTGCTGCTAGTTTCATGGAAAAGCTATATCAAGTATGCCATTGGAGACAGACCCAAAAATGCAGCCGGATATACACAAGTGATCAAAAGTTTGGAATAATTGGGATTTTTTAATGTTTTGATAAGTCTCTTCTGCTGATCGAGACTGCATTTGTTTGATCAAAACTTCAGTAAAAAGAGTAATATTATAAAATATGTTTACATTTTTAAAGAACTCTGTTCTATTATATGTTAAACTGTAATTTATTCCTGTGATCAAAGCTGAATTTTCAGCATCATTACTCCAGTCTTCAGTGTCACATGATCCTTCAGAAATCATTATAATATGCTGATCAAATAAATGCAGCTTTGGTGAGTTTTTTCAAAAGATTTTTTATTTTTTTTACAATAATTCATAAATAATCCATAATTCTCAATGGTAGTGTACTATATGCTCTGAAGAAGTGATGTTCGATTCGATCACAAATCACTAAGGTGCTCTACTATGGTTCTTATTATCATCAATATCATTATTATCAATATCATCGTATTATCATTAATGCTTGTGGAATTCATTTTCAATTAATCATTTGAACTGGATTTATTCATGAATCAGATTAAGATTATCGGTTCTGTCCCTTACTAACATGACAGATTAATTAAATATACACACTCTGAAAATCTCATTAGGATCCATTAAATATATATATAGGCCTACATATATACATTTTTAAGAACTCTGTATGTGCATTTTAAAATGTCTTTTTTTGTTTTCTTTTTCATAGAAACTCTAATTTTTCATTGATCCACAAAATTACAATAAACACTAATACAAGTAATTATATTAATACAATTAATTATAAAAAAAATTGCAATATGTTCCCACAAATTACATTATTGCGGCATTTAAGTTTGTGTTATAAGTCACGCTGTGATGTCATGGATTTTGTGATGATGTACAAATCCACTGAATCGTTTTTTGAACTGGTTCATTGAAAGAAACTTTTCAAAGAACCAGTTTACAGAAATGACTTGCTACTCTGAAGTAGATCTGAAGCAGAATCCACGGAATCGGCAGCAAGGATGCAGGTGTAAAAGGCAAATCCCTCTTCTGTGTGTTAGCCAATTTAAGTAGAGACTTTCTCTCCGGTTGCACAAGGCTGAGAGGATTGAGGGACAGACGCAACACTCTTGAGTTCTCTGACATCCATTCTGCCACAATTCCCTGGAAAGACATATGAACCCACACGATATAAAATTGAAAATCTAATATTTGCAAGAGATATTTTTCTTGGAATATGGGTCATTACAAGCATGTTTGATTGGTTTACAGGTTTTAATATTTGGTATTTACTCACAGGGTTAAGAAAAATGTCTATTTTTTGTGTGTCAATGAGGGGAGTCAACCCCCTTTTTTTATATAGCGCAGATTACGGCAGATTTCATCATGTTCTTATCAACTGGCATTTTCCATCTCTACTAACATTTTTATCTAGTGCACAACAATAGCACCCCCTCTTCTCCCTCTACATGTCAGTCAATCAGCATCAGAACCAATCTACCCCCCACCTCGCATCATCTTTGTGTACTACGCTCATCTTGTGCTTTGTGGAGGGTTGATGGTCTCTGTATGGGTCACCAGTGCCCTCTCTTGGACCGCATGAATAATAGATCTGTGAAAGAACACAAGAGTAGTAGCAGTTGTGACTGCTGTTGCTACTAATTACCCTGCATGCCTCATTACGCTACAGCATTTGAAGATGAAGAAGAAGGAAAAAAAACAAAGCAGGAGGTTTGAAGAAGAGTGAAAAGGGGAAGGAGGCGCATGCTGCAAAAAGAAACAGTATATCCCTGTAACTGGTGTCTGAATCAGATAATCAAGGTTTCTGGTATCTGCTGTTAAATGTTAAATAAATATTTTTATTCACCCTCATGTTGTTCCAAACAGGTTTGCTGTTTTTTTCCATTGTACATAAAATCCTTTTAGAAGTATCTTCATATGGTGTTTTCCATTCAATGACAGTTTGCAGTAAATATGGCAGCCAAAAAGGACAAAAACCAAAAAACATGAAAGTAGTCCATATGACCATTATGTTGTCACGGTGGAGGTTGTGGTAACCACAGAAGAAGATGAAAGCAATCAGATAACATTTACTCAATCCAACAGGGTATTCCACAAAACAGAGCAAACACAACACATCCAAAACTGATGACACCGGACACTGAACTGAACATACATTATATACAGGGGATAATGAGGATGACTGATGAGTGCACAGCTGAACATAACTAGTGTCCGTGACAACAAATGAGTGATGAAGGGAAGACGATGTCGAAACATAACGAGAACATAACTAACGTGATTGTGAAAGAACGCCCCCTCCCGGTAGGCGCAACCTCGTGCCGCGGAGAAGAGGAGACGAAGAGGATGGCAAAGGGATGGTTAAGGGGCCTGGTGAAGGGATGGCAGGCAGGAGGAGGCTCTGGAGGTGGATGGACGACGATGAAGGGAGCTATGGAGGAATGCTGGTGAGGGCAACCATGAGGATGACTGGAGACAATGACGGCGAGGATAGAGCCCACGTGCAGCCGATGAGCTGAAGTGGTGGAGAGATGGCAAAGATCTAGGAGGCTGGAACAGGGAGCGAGATGGGCATCTGGAGGTCTGAGGCCGAGTTGGAGCGATCGAGGGCAGAGATGGAGCCTGATGTAGGGCAGAGAAAGCCACAGCCAATGGGGAGGAGGACCAGAGAGCAGCGGAGGCAACGCAATGTCTGACCCAGGTGGAGCCGACGTGGTGAGGGAGTCCGGCAAGGCCGAATGGCCGATAGTCCACGCTGAGGTCAAGGTGGCATATACAGTATATATACACTCACCTAAAGGATTATTAGGAACACCTGTTCAATTTCTCATGAATGCAATTATCTAATCAACCAATCACATGGCAGTTGCTTCAATGCATTTAGGGATGTGGTCCTGGTCAAGGCAATCTCCTGAACTCCAAACTGAATGTCAGAATGGGAAAGAAAGGTGATTTAAGCAATTTTGAGCGTGGCATGGTTATTGGTGCCAGACGGGCCGGTCTGAGTATTTCACAATCTGCTCAGTTACTGGGATTTTCACGCACAACCATTTCTAGGGTTTACAAAGAATGGTGTGAAAAGGGAAAAACATCCAGTATGCGGCAGTCCTGTGGGCGAAAATGTCTTGTTGATGCTAGAGCAGTGGCGTGCACAGGGGGGGGGGGGGGGGGGGGGGGGGCGGGGGGGCTCAATTTGCCTCTCTTCGTCCTTGCTCAAATGTAACACTTTGACACTTTTATTTGGACCGAACTGAATCTACATTGTATTTTTATGCTTGGAAAACTCATTTACAGCTTTCCAACTTTTATTGAATCAAGTTTAAATTCACTTCTTCCATTTGGACAAAAGCTCTTTACAGTGCTAAATTTAAAGTCCGCGACTCAGTATGAAATCCAAATAGATTTTTCTAATGCACACTCCTGGTCTTATTGTGAACTATTCATTGGTGCACATTATTCCAAAATTCTCTTTGTAATCTTTTTATAAAAATGTAATAACTTGCTGCTGCTTTTAAGATTACTTCCCTTTTACAACATCAGGAATCCCTTTTACATTTCATTCACTTTTCCATCACCTCCAAACAACCACTAAGTTTTTATGATCCAATTAATTCCTGATGGATGAAATCAACTCGCGTCCTATATATATATTTGCTGACTGTTTCTTGTCGTATCAAACTTTGCCAGTTATTTGAGAAGCCACAGCTGACACAAACCTTTCAACAACAGACTTCCTCCTCATCATCTTCAACACCTTGCTCTGGCCTCTATAGTGAGACTTCCACTGCTTGTTCACCCATGTTGCCTGATCTCTCGGTTATACTACTGACACCTTCCTTTGATGGAGTGCTAAACGGTCCTTCACTCAGAGACCCTATTCCTCTGTGTCATACTGTGCTGTCTCAGGCAGGCTTCAGCCTGGCTCAGAGCAGATGGCAGATTGTCATAATTATATCTCAGAGTCCGAAGCTCAGCGGAGTGAGAGCAGTCTGGAGTCTGTCACTGAACTTCCCCTCCGAGCATTAGACGTCTACAGCTGCTCCCATCTTCTTCACCATCCCTGATTTAAAGGCTTAAGGAGGCACCTTTGACTCTTGAAGGACTGTAGCAGAAATTGAAATCTATAAATGTGTTCATTTAGAGGCTCACGTACAATCCTCCATCCAAATGGCTGAAATCCAGAGCGAGGGAGCCAAGGTATGGGATGTGTACCACTTCACCGGAGAGCTTTAAATGACAGTATTATGGTCTTGGAGAGAGAGGACTTTAAAAGGAAGAGCACCAGCAGAACTCTGTCGCTAAAGGCATCTTGAAGAACTGGTGCAATATCGCAGGAAATAAAGCTAAAAAGCAAAGTTAAGTCATGTCATGACAGGACCTATCCAAGCAGTGCTTTTGGGAGTTTATTAGTAGCATAATTTTCATTTCCTTTGAGAAACTTCATGCCTTCTGAGTTTTTTTTTCTTTTACTACTTTCTCCCTCTGGGTCATTGCTAGTCTCTGCCTCAAATGTCAGGTTCACAGGCCGTGAAAATATCGCGTACAGCACTTTCTTGATATGGCTAGCTCTAATCTGATTGGCTGACACACATTCCAAAATTAAGGACAGTTTTCTGTCAGTTTGCTTGGAAACAAAGTTATTTCTATAATACAGTCAGCACTTTGTAGGATGAAAAGAAATCACTGGATTTGTCAATGTATACAAGGTTTGTGGCTTCAAATCTTTTGAAAAATAAAAATAATTAATGAATAGAAACATAAGATGAATAAGATAAATAAGGAAATTTAAAAAACCATAGATGCAATTTTTAATTTGTTTACTGCTCCAAATCCAATTTGCTTATTTAACTGCCCTATTATGAAGTGATTGTTTTTGTTTATCAAATTGTGAATTAATATAGTCTATCTATTTATATCCAATTTCTTGGTTGATGTATTAAATTCATAATTTATTTATTCATTTCTCAAATGATTACTAGGGTCTAAACGTAGGAGAAACTTACTGGAACAGGTTAAAGCTGAAAACTCATTTGGAAATAAGGCAAAGTGTTGCCATTTGTGAGGAGCTGCCATGAAGAAGAGACAGCAAGACACATGCATAATCACACACAATCTGTGGGAAATGGCAGTTTGCCGTTAGTGATACTGGTGAGGACACAGAGGGGACTTCCATCTGGGGTTTGAAATCACTTTTATTCGTACAACTATTGACCAGTCAGCTAAGCCTTGAGTGTGTTATTGTACAGACAGAAGCCCATTTATACTTCTGAGGTCCACCTGTTCCTCTATCAAACAGTTTCGACTGGAGCAGCAGAATGAACACCATCTCAGCGAGAACATTCTCATCAATATCAGTTTCACCTTGTCAAGTCACATAAGGTTACATTGTAGCAGAAACATTGACCCTACATTACCCAACTTATTTCACAGCTATACCAAATAAAACACATGGATGTAACAAAAAAAAAAAGATTTCCTTTTAAATTACTTTATTAGTAAATTAGATTAATGCTAAATAACAGTCCATTAATATTTACAAAACAATCAGCCTTAAAAAAATTAACAATGCAGCAATAATATTTGTTTATTGATACAAATGTAATATAGCTAACATAATGTAATTTAATATAATATAACTAAAACTTTAGCTACAATACAATATGACTCTATTTTAAGTTATCTTTCCTCCAGCTCCTTGTCATTTAGTGATTCCTTGTCACTTTTTTGGAGACTTGTGAGCTTCTATTTCTATCAAAAGTTTCACAATAGGAATAAGTGGACATGAGAAGTATAAATGGGATTCACTTTGTACAATAACACACTTGAGGCTTAGCCGATGGTCTATAGATATATGGTATATTGTCTTTATATACTTTGAATAAGTAATAGGTTGATACATATGTTCTATAGGCTATTGGTTCCCAACCCTGGTCCTGCAGTACCCACAGCACTAATCAAACACACCCACTTCAACTCATCAGCTTGTTAGTAAAGACTCCAAGGCTGTGTTCAAAATCGCCCCCTATACTCTTAAATAGGCCATTATTTGAGGGGACAGCCATTTGTAGTGGTGTCCGAAACCACAGTGGACATTATCGAGTGCACTCATTCAATCCCACAATGCACCACAATAAAGAGTGTACAACTGATGTATGCTCAATGGCTAGAGAATACCCACAATGCACTGTGAGAGTCACGCACCAAATGACTCATTCATCCATCCATTTTCCAAATCATTGGTCCAATGTGGCTACAGCGTAATATCATACGGGTATAAATTACTTTTTATTTGATTATTAAATTGTTTAATTAAGGTTTATACATATTTATCATGACAGTGCCAGTGTGTAGATGAGGTACAATGAGTCACTGACACCAGAGACTTTAATGGTGATCGCATACACAACAACCTGTAGCCCACGCTCATGCTCCACACGGGTCTGCACGCTTGAGGATACTCCAGGACCAGGGTTTGGAATCACTGGGCTATAGTATGAATGTGTAGCAGGAATGCAATCCAGACATACTACATTCATCATGTTGTCATGTGACCTACCAGTGTTTCGTAACTGGCATTCACAACTCCTCTCACGTGACCTCAACTAAAAAGTTTCAGAAAAGACCAGATCAATAAAGACCAGATAACTTTAAATAAACATCCTATTAAAGCCAAATGACAGTGCACTGAGAGACACTTCGTCAGGTTTTGACGGATCAGTGTGTTTCCCCTGTCGGTGTCTGCCGGAGCTTGTTTTCACTGATTGAACATGCTGAATCAGCACTTGTTTGGTCATGGAATGTCTTAGAAGTGATGAACTGTAATCTGGTGATTATCCGCGTTTGTTGGTGCTGTGTGAATTGGATTTTAACATTACTGGAATAATGTTTATTCATAACTTTGACAGAACCTATAACTGCCACAACGTTAGACAAAGTTCTGAGAACATTCCTAGTAGATGCTAAGTTAACGCAGCTTATACTGTACCATCTAGTAGGAAAGTATGCATAATCAGATTCAACCATGTTAGAATAGATTTAGCTGCCATTATAGGCTACACATATATTGACCAATCAGAAGCAAGTATTCCAGAGAGCTGTATAACAAAGGCTCCATTTGAAAAACACCTACACAGTACGGACCACCTTATCAATCCCTTGTCCTCATTAGCGTGATGTCTGGGAGAATATTTAGCATGACGTGTCTCATTCAGCCTCTGTAGGAAGGATTCCTTTATTCCGTTCTTCGACACGAGACTTAGCAGGCGTGCGAGAGGAGGGAGGACGGGCCCGATGGCGTTCAGCTCTGCCTCAGAGCTGCAAGCACAGTAATTGAAAAGTGCAGAAAAGAATTCCTTTCAATCAGAATGTGAAGGCTGCAGCTCATTGTACATCCACGGCACATATCCAATAAGACACGCAGGAATCACTAAACAAAACATGCCTTGTTTCACAGCAAATAACTACCAAGGCCTGTCGCGTCTGACACGGATCTATGCAGAAATGATTTCTTAAGCATTCCTTTCCTCCCCCTGTCTGTTTCCTTTCCCTTTTCGTTCTCTTCTATTCTGTCTTTTATCGTGAAAAGCCTGCCGTAAAAGAGGCACTTGGATTGAATAAACAACTTTCTACAAACGCAGCACTTCCTTCATCCTAAGACCAAGACAAACAAATTCATCTTTGCTGCCGCTTTAATCGCTTATAAATCCAACAATGCCAATGTACACGCAGTACTTTAGAGTCTTATGCAAATTAATATCCGCAGTGATTTATGAGAAAGACATAATTTAATGTGAAAATGAGATATTTGTTTGCTAAGTGCTCAGCATTGA
This sequence comes from Gila orcuttii, assembly GCA_026230005.1. NCBI lineage: Eukaryota > Metazoa > Chordata > Actinopteri > Cypriniformes > Leuciscidae > Gila > Gila orcuttii. Next base: position 52,995,463 of record JAPDVR010000005.1, on the reverse strand, counting down.
TGAACCATTCAGGAGTGTGACAAGAAAAATTATGAATCTTTGAATAAATAACCTCGCAAATGACTGATACATTTTGTTAGTTTTACATATCTCTCTTCCTCCGTCATCTCATTCTGTATACCTGATTCTCGTCCGCGGTGAACCAGTAAGCTGCTGTCAGAAGACTGAATAAGGACCTGATGAAACCCAGGCGCGCTCATGTGCTTCTAGCGTCATCTGCTGGCGACGGAAATAACTGCGCTGTTGTCCTTTTTTTTTTTTTTTAACTGCGCTGTTGTCTTCTGGCACCTTGTAGGGATATGTGATGCGGTTTGTAATTACACTGCCTCGTAGGGAACAGCTGTGTTTCTGCATTTGATGTTCACTATTCTTTTTAATTTAAATAAATCTGAAGCAATTAATGCAATGCCTAAACTAAACAAACCGGTAAATAGCGCCAATTTGTTCATTGAGACAAGTTAGTAAAACAAGCATATGCTAACACAGTAAAAACAATCACTCATCTTGTTAATGAACAAAAAGCCATCAATACTAGTAGCTACATGTCATTTTAACATGTTTCTTTTTTTTTTTTTTGTAAATTAGTTTAACACTTAATCATGTCTGTCCCTAAAAACTGTATCCCTTCATATAGGATACAGGCTATTTATTTTCAACAATTGCAGAACTATTTTATTAAAACAAAACATAACAAAAGTAAATACAATCAACAAACAGGAGATTCCAACCATGAGATAAACAAAAATAAACTAAACAGAGCACGCATAGGACAACACCAGACAAGAACATGGGAAACACTATATACACAAGGGGTCATTGGCAAACAAGACACACCTGGGAACAATCAGAAACTTATCAACAAAACATGGTACTAGGATAGGAAATACAACAAAAGTCCAGACAAAACATGTAATATGCTTCTCATCTCCTCATATATCAAGACACAAAGGATTTGGATGGAGTTGGCTAAACCTGGTAGCATTGCAGGGAGAATCTGTGTAATAAATGACATACAGCTACATTTCACTAGTAGAAATCTCTGAAAAAATCTTTGCAACCCCAATTTAATTTTGACAATTTTGTCTTATGGTATCAGGACAATTTTTTGAATATTATGTGCAAGAAGTTACTCTTGTGTTACATCATGAAGCACCATCAGATTCTACAGAACTTTTTCTGCATGTTATAGTTATCATAAGGGAGACATATGGTTTTAATCAGCTGGACAGCATGGACCCTGACTCATCAAACATTGGGACACTGATGGTGACAAGTACAACGTCACTACTGGTATAGGCAGGATAACATATTTTTTCTGACATTTAATTTTCTTTATGTTATTTAAGGTACATTATGATAAATACTTATAAATGTGCAATATTTCAGCTGTAAATTAATTATAAATGTTAGCTAGATTGTTCACTACCTGTCTAGCTGTAGCTGTGTTTATGCTGAAATATAATTAAACATTGTTTTGTTTTTTCCCAAATCATTATGTGTGGTGAGCTGACTCACGTGATTTATGTTTCTCGCTTCAGAACTTCCAATAAGGGGGCAAAGTGAGCATTGTTGCTCCCTGGTTTTCGTGGTGCATTGGGGAACTTTTTAGGGAGTGAACATTTCTGGAAGGATTTTGCGATTGACACAGCCCTTAAAGCGGTCATGAACTGAGAATTCAAATTTTCCTTGATCTTTTGACAATTAAGAGGTCGTTATAGCCTATTATATATAAAAAAATATCCTGTAATTTTCAAAACTCAAAACTTCCTTGTTGTTCCAAAAAAAAGTTCTTATTGAAACCGAAGCCAGAAAATAACAGGATCTGAAAAATTTGGAATTATGACGTCATAGAAAGACCACCTTTGCAGGAAAAGATAGACACCTACATCTATACATTACCGCATTAGTATAGTGACATGATAACGAGAAACATGATAACGCCACAAACATGTAAGTAACCATGTTTATTCTAATGCCTGATCTGTGATCAGTAATGTCTGATGTTTAATTATTCAAGTTCAGACATTTTTTTTTTGTCTCAAAATCATTCAATACTATGTATGCATGCAGTAAATCAAGCCAGTGACTAATGATCAACTTCACATTGTTTCTCTTGGTAGCATGAAAATAATCTGCTTTTTAAATTGTGGTTAAATTATATTGGTAAAAGCATTTGTGAGAGTCCAGAAATCGCGGTAAAATGATGAGATCACTGCATTCACGTGATCACGCGGTCTGTCATCTGCTCAACGTTCATCTTTCCAACCTTTCATGTGATGGGGCATAGATTTAAATATAATGCTATAATCAACACTTTTCACATGTGGAGAGTGTTCCACATGTAATACTTTGCTATTTCATATGCAAAGATGTCAGCTAATCACAGCGGTGGGCGTCTACACTGAAGTCTTATACAGACACGCCCCTTCAAACAGAGTGCTAAAATCAGAGGGCTAATATCAGGGTAGGAAAAATGCTAAATTATGACAATGTTTTGATGTAAAAATCATATTAACCTTATAAGTGCACCTCAGGAAACATTATGAAATAATAAAAAAAGACGCACCCATTTTGGAAAAGTAAATTTGGTAGTGACAACAGGAATAATAATGATTCACTCTTAAAAGAAAAGGTTCTATATCGTCCCCTTGGAATTATAAGGTTCTATCTGCGTTCTGAGCAGTTTTGAGATATTGAGCTTCAAAGTTTTTGCATTACATATAGGAAAATTTATATGGGGAACAAGTTTCTTTCAAACATGAAAATAACAGGGACCCTAAATGTATTCTAAATATACAATATCAAAATCCTCTCAAATTTTTAAATGTCTTTTTTTGAAATGGGTCAAATGCAGATAGAACCTTCTAATTCTAAAAAAACACTTTTCGCTTAGAATTATAAGGTTCTATCTGCCAAAACATTATTTGAACATGAAATATAAAATTAATGTTGTAACAATATCTCAACATGTGTTAGAAAGTTAAATTGTATCCTTTCTATGACATTTATTTAATATTTTTTAGCACTTCCATGTATTTAGGACATTTCAAATTAAGCAAGGTAGGTCTAAATATTTTGTCCAGTGCAGAATCTTAATTTTCGTTACCAATTTGGTGGGTAATTAAACACATTATTGCAGAAATTGTTACTTTAATCTTTCTTTTGTTTAGACAGAAAGCAGCTACTGTAATACATCTGAGCAGGACTTTATTCCAGCTAAAGTGGGCCAGGTATAATGGCTTTCTCTCTAGACATCAGTATGGCTGAAATAACATGCTAACGTTTATTGTTGTAATTAAGACTCCATCAATGAAATTGTTAACTATTTGACCTTTAAGGCTTAATATTGTAAAAATTAAGACATTTTAAGACTTTAAAAACTACAAGAAAATCGACATGCTTCAGCAAATTAATTCATAAAGTTTAATAATCATTGAAAAATGATTCACTGACTATATGATCATAAAAAATATCAGACTAATTTTTTAATCACACACACACACACACACTGTCACACACTTTCACACACACACACACACACACACACACACACACACACACACACACACACTGTCACACACTTTCACACACACACACACACACACACACACACACACACACACACACACACACACACACACACACACACTTTCACACACATACACACACACACACACACACACACACACTTTTTCACATTAGCGCACACACACACAAATGTTTTTTTTAAATATTCAATTTACTCACTGCATATTTGTATAATTTAAATAATAATAACTATAATAATAATAGTTATTAATAATAACCTCATTGATAATTAATAATAATAACAAATACACTATAAAGAAAATGGCCAAATTGAAGCCACTTCATAACACTACACAATTTAGTGAATCTTTAATTTACTGTAAATGTATAGCATTATGCCTTTATGGGGTTTCTTTTTGTCTTCAAGGAAAAAGCTGGCGACATGACATATAAAGTTGATTCTGATTGGTCCTCTTCTGTGCATTCGAAGTGCTGATTGGCTCACGCAGATAGAACCTTATAGAGCCAAGTTAGAGTTCGATTTTGTAGATAGAACCTTTTTGTTTTTTCAATAAAAAGTCCCACAATGTACACAACTTAAAAAAACACATCACATAATGTAAATAAGTTGTCACCGAATAAGAATATGTGAATAACTCAATTTTGACAAAAATGTCAGATAGAACCTTATAATTCCAAGGGGACGATATGGAACCTTAAAGGGTTCTGTCATGTGCTTCATACTGTATAGAACCTTTTAGGGGTTCCCATCATGATATCATTTTATGGATTTGTTTTATTTTATGTTATTGTTTTATTAAATTGTATGAATTAAAGAGCTTGTAGACATACTTTGTCATTAGAAAAAAAACGAAATAACCTGTGAATAAAAAAGCATTATGATATTTATCCTTATATAGAACCTGTGTGGCTTACAGTCAAGAACCGTAGGGTTCTATATAAAACCCACTGAACCTTTTTTAAGAGAGAGGTTGTTCTAAAAAGTGTATTTGTTCTCATAAAAGTTAACATTTTGTTTACAAAGTTCCTACAATGCCTTAATTGCATGTATGCTCTCGGGTTTAAATTGATGCATTGAAGCAAGGAAATATAAATAGATTCCACTATAATAGTGTATTTGCCAGTGCAGGCGGTGTACATTTCCAATTAAGCTACTCAGGTGCAAATGCAACACATCTGTTGATAGTAATTATATGTGTTCACTGAACAGTGCACAGATGAGATTACTGCCGTATTATATGATACACTAATGAACACGTCTTCATGACCAAATTAATTTGCTCCTCACTGGTGTACGAGCTCTATTGCTCAAAGAAACCTTGTTTATGCTTTTCGGTGGATGCTCTACTCTCAAAACAATTCACAGTGGTTGAAGCAAGAAAAATAGAATAGTGCATGTCCTTAGATATTGCTTTCAAAGTCATGTCTTATTTTTCACTCTTATATTTGTGGTTTTGTTTGTCTACATTAAGGTTTTTTTTTCTGCTGTAAGAAATGTATTATACATTGCTCTGAAAGAGAAAATACTGTCTGTGACTCCATTGTAAAGCAGAGCCAACTATAAGTAAGCCATGCATACCTTGATTTTTCAGAGATTGTAAACACTGACACTTTCGTTCAGCCAGTGGCTTGAGGTTAGACAGGACTGTTTGTCCAAACAATGGAGGACGGGAGGTGGGATGGCAGGGGTGGTTTTATATTTTAGATAAACATTTCTTATTATTATCAATGTTGAAAACTGTTGTGCTGCTACTGATATTTGTGAATACTGTAATACACTACCATTCAAAATTTTGAAGTAAAATAAAAAAATAAAAAAAAGAAAGAAAGAAATTAATACTTTTACTCAGCAATGATGCATTAAATTGATCAAAAGTAACAGTGAAGACATTTATGATAATACAAATGATTTGTATTTAAAATAAATGCTGTTTTGAACTTTCATAAATTTCGATGAAATCGCATTATCCATGTAAACGCACTTAAACCGACTTGGCTTATCACGATTATCCAATCCACGATTAACGGCTGCGATTATCTTTTATGCGCAGCAGCTTGTCATTGATGATCGGCTCTGTAAACTCTGCTCCTTGAGTCACTTATAAGGTGCATTTGAAAAAAAGCAACACGTGTCAAACATTTTTCCAAACATGAGAAGCACGAACCTCTTGTCCAACAAAAGACAACATTTAATAACATGCTTTTACTCATGTTACTCACTTAATAAGCCATGTTTAATCAATCAAAGCGTTTCAATCTTCTGTTTATTTAGTTACAGCGATGATGCGCTGATTACAGGGATTTCCTGGAATGACGTGTGTTATTGTACTTCTGCTGGGCATATTTGGCGTGTCTACGTGAGACGCCCTCTGGTGTTCAGATGGAGCAGCGTTTACTACCGATCAGCCGCACTTCCCTGACAAGCTGCGCAGAAAATAATCGCAGCATTTGCCATATCGCGTGCGGTTTCATTGCGATCAATTGTTCAGCCCTTCCTGAAATCAAAAATTTTTTTTTTTTAGCTTTTATTATGAATATGTTAGCGTTAAGGTTATGAATAAACTGCTGTGTTCCAAAACAATGACAAAATTAGCATTTAGGAGATATACGTATTCAAAACTTAGTCTCTCACTTCCACTAAAATGGATCACAGATTTTTATGACATCACCACGGACTTCAGCTTCTCATCACATCTTCTGTCCAATCAAATGCTTTCTATCTAAAGTGTCCTGCCTCCTATGCTATAAACACCACCTGGCCAAAGCGACTGTTCACGGAGCAACATGAGCTGGAGATGTGTGTTCGGTTGCTCAAACGCTTGAGTTTCAGTCCATTTTCCAAATGTACGTCGGTTAAGAATTAAATGGCTAGAATTTATTCACACCTCTATGATTGAATCCAACGTATCATCAATGTTAGTAACATTGCACCTTCATGTCTACTAACTCTCATTAGAGTGTCAGTAGAGTATTAGTAGACTTGTAGGGTTAGGGTTAGAATAAGTTGACATGTAGTTGCAAAGTTACTTATAGTCAGTAGAGTGTCTGTTGGAGGACCATCACAATAAAGAGTTTGCAGATATGAAGCAGATAGTCCACTAATACTCTAATGAGAGTTAGTTGACATGTAGTTGCAAAGTTACTTATAGTTAACATAATGTTCAAAAGGGACCATCGAAATAAAGTGTTACCGAGACTTCTTTAAAAACATTTGAATAAATCTTAATTTTTCCAAACTTCTGACTGGTAGTGTATTTAGGCCTAAATGTTATGTATGTATGTATTTATTCATTTATTTAATGAATTAATTATTTAGTCAATGATTCAATGTTTGTGTGCAGAGAGCAAAGAACTACACAGATTTGATTCAGATATACACGCACACAAAAAAAAAGAAAAAAAAGAAAGAAGAAGCTGATCTTCGCGGCCTGTCTGAAGAAAGCCCAAGAGTCCTCTCTCTCTCCGAGCAGCTGAAGATGGCGAGTGGGACTCTCCTTCCCAATGGCCACTGAATGACAGACTTACTCTGTGGGCCATAAGTAGGCCAATTAGTCTTTTTCCATAGCAGAGGACACACTCCAGTGAACAGGCCAGACGTGAATGAAAGAGAGAGGCCAAATGGCACAGCCTGTGTGTCACGATGACAAATGGGTCCATCGGCGCAGACTTTAATCCTATTAAAAACAGCTTGAGGTATCGGTTTCTAGTGAGCAAGTTTCAGGAGGCCTACTCTCTAAAACCACTCCAGTGTTCGTGCTGCGATGAGCACAGTTGAGTGTGTTATGAGGACATTTGTCCAGTAGATGGCATCAAGGGACCAGTTGTTTGAGATCTGTTCCTGCCATACAGAGACTTTGTTTTTGTTGTTAAGTTTGTGTAAAAAGGGAGAATTATAGAGTAGCAGAAGGTATTGTAATGTGGAGGTATATTTGTGTATTTCTTCATGTCTCGGGAAAGTAATATTTAACAGAGTAAATCAATTCTTGCTTTTAATATTGTCTGTAGATACTCTTGGAAACATTGTAAAGCATTTTGTTTTACTGTATGAAATAAAGACAAAGTTGACTCAAAACTCAAAATTACTCATCTTCATCTCAAGCCTATTATGATTTAATTTATAATTTCCAAAGAATTATGTGGTTATATTTTTCTTTTTTCCTTTTTTCTTTTTTTTACAACAAACAGCATGGAAATTCTGGTTGGTTATTTGCGTATTATAAAACATTTTAATTGTGAAAATGAAGAGTGCTTATGTTTTGAAAATGACCTTGTAGTGTACTTAAAATATTAAGTATGTTTACTGTACTTGAAGATAATATAACATTAAAGGCCATTAAAGTGTACCCAAAGAGAGTACGCTTTCATGAATGTTTCTTAACACACTTAAATACACTTTTAAAAAGTGCACTTTGTAATAATATAAAAAAAAGTTTCAATTCATTCATTCTTTTAAATCATGCCTTACTGAAGCACACTTATTTTGATGTGTTGACTGACATGCTGAAGCACGTTAAGCACTCGAGTATAATTGAACTAGTCTTATTTGATATTACATACAGAAATTGCAAGTTAATATATTACACACATTTTCCAGCATATATTTACATTTATTTCTAAATTGCAACGTCATCATTATATTAAATACAAGTTTCAATAGAAATGACATTAAAGTATATTTTAGTTTAACTTCAATGTGTGTCAGTACATTCAGCAGTACACTTTAACCATTTTTTCAAAGACAATAGAAGTAATTATGAAATTAAAGATGTACTGTACTTAAGTCCTATAGGTGGGTCAAAAAACAAATCATTGTATTTCATTTTCATTTAATTGTAAATAACATGTAATTAATTGTCTGAAAATGTTACATTCTGTTTGCAGTTTGCACTTACAGTAAGTATATATTTTTAAGTATTGTATTTCCATACTAAGTACTCTTTACATTATTTTCCATAATAAGGACTACTTTTAAAAGTATGCTTCTTTTTCACAAGGCTTCCAAGAGGCTGATATACAGTGCAACTGCACTAGGACATTGAACTGTTTGTATCACTCAGATTATCAGTCAATCAGTGTGTATTGGTTGTGGGGATGTAACTCTTGTAACTCTTTCTGCAGGTTACACAATTACCCCAGTAGGTGGCAACGAGTGACTATTTTTATGAGTCATTGATTCAAACGTTTTTTGAATTAATCAATTCAATGATGGACACTTTACTATCTCATGAGGCCACAGGAGAGGATTTGTGAATGGCAGTGAAGCTTCGTAATTGACGCTAGTAGGTCACATGACAACATGATGAATGTATGTCTGGATTGCATTCCTGTAGTACCCTCAAATTACATTCATACTACACACATTAATATATTTTTTTAGCGGCCGTGTAATTGCTTATTCAAATTAAGTACAAAGAGAGTATGCGATCTTGGACACAGCCACTGCCTTTTTAAGTGAGTCATTGAATTACTGACTCAACCATTTGTTCAAGTACACCAAATTTACTCAGGAACGAAACACCTGTTTGTTGCTTGGAGATGCCCAACCTTTAATTCTGCTGTGGATTTGTTTGGAACTATTTTCATCAAATAATAGACAATAGTAATTGGCAATTTTGTATCTTAAATATAAGTTACTTAAAGGGATAGTTCACCCAAAAATGTGAAAATTTGTCATCATTAACTCAACCATATTTTGTTCCAAACCTGTATGATTTTCTTTCTTCGGTTGAGCACAAAAGAAGATATTTTAAGGAATGTTGGTATCCAGACAGTTGAAGGCACCCATTACCATTGAACAACATGAGGGAAAGTAATGACAACATTGTAATTTGTGGGTGAACTATCCCTTTAATTTTAATTTTAATTTCTTGTCCATAGTACTGATGGTCTGTGAATCGGCCATAAGCAATCACACAAATGAACATCACTCTTGCTCATGTGATTCTGCTTAAAAGTAACTGTATTTTTAATACATATAAGCATAAAGGCATGTCAGTGGGATGTACATCATGGCCATTAAATTAATCTTTACAATAGTTTGGTGATGTGCTCTTGCTTGAGCCTTGAACAGTGAAAAGCTCATGTCACAAACCTGATGTCTGACTCTAAACCATTCACAGGATAAGCTGAGAGCCATGACATCGTTGTTCACGTTTGCAAGGATCACAAGCCGAAAGTGCACTTTTGAACTTTGTCTGTTCCCCCATTTGTAGAGGGATGGACCACTGCCAAGTAAGCGAGCAGCATTTGGTCACTTCGGTCTCCTCCCACTTTATAGCTTCTGTGCTGAGATCAGATGAGAGAAGAACCCTGCAGAAGCCACACAGTCGCATTCTGGGGATAGCAGCTCGCACTGGGGGACGCTGTGATTGAGAACCGAAGAACTGGGTTTGACCTCCCCACCAAAAGCCCGATTACCATCAGATCCACGTCAGGGGTTGGGGGTCCCTCGGGGCCATTTGCGTACAGTCTCACCATCGCTTTGCATGATCAAAATAGCATCTGAAATGTCATATATGCGCCTTGTGCATTTACACTTCAAAGAACATCTTTTTGGCATGCGAACAATAGTTTTTGTAGTACAGACCTATTTAATTTGCCGGCCTAATTCGGTCTGTTTGACAATTTCAGTGCTAGTGTGTGGCTGCCAGTTAACAATCACATCCAAAAATAAACGTTCATTAGATTACAGACATATTAGAAATTGGGATTCTACCCAAATATTGGCCAGAACCCAATACACTCTCAGACAACGTATATGTTTTGTTAGCTGGGAAGGTGTACCACCCCAGTGACAGCATTTGTGCCTTTTTGCTGAGGTAATAGCATTTTCTCCCTTATGCTGCAGCCACATTGGAACAGTGGTTTGTAAAATGGATGGATGATTCAGCTGCGGGCGCCATCTTCTGGTTTCTGGTTTTCAATTCATTCACACACAGTGCGTTATGGGTATTCTCTAGCCGTTGAGTGTAGACTGGTTGTACACTTGTTATTGCAGTGAATTGTGGGATTGAATGAGTGCACTCAATAACATCCACTGTGGTATCGGACACCACTGGCTGTCCCCTTAAACAGTGCCCTATTTAAGGGTATAGGGGGAGATGTGTGCCGCACATGTCCTGAAAAGTGAAGCCAAAATATTTTGATCGCCCCCTGGTGGCTGGGTGCAGAATACGTCATAAGCCCCACCCCCTCCATGTAATCAAATGAGACAGGAGCCAAAAAAAAATAAAAAAATCTAATTACACTTTTGTGTATTTTTCTAAAGATGGTTTCTGTGATTTTAGGTAGTTCTTCTTACGTTCTACATACTGTATGTGTAACGTCATGATTGACAGCTGTGCTAGCGATTGAGTCTGCAGGAGCATAACCAATGGTTATTTGTTGAATATTTTGGCTTCCTTTTTCTATATTGGAAGGTGATCAATGTCTTTGTTGATCCAGGAACAACATTCCAATCAAACAATAAGATTTGAGGGATAAGTTTACAGTTTATATCAAGTTTAGTCTTACAGATTAGGCTTACAACCAGGGTTAGGCGCACCTACATCAGTGTTAATCCACTATCATTTCATTCTCTTATGGGAATCGGTTAGGTTTACTTCATAAAAATATTTCTAGATTATAAATATTATGCATATAATATTAATAATGTAATATATTTCCCCCTACAGTATGGGTTTATGGGTTTGTAAATGAACATATAAATGGCTTTTACAGTATTTAGTTGCAAGGGGATCCTCATGTTTAGGTCCTCTGTTCCTCTGTGTCATCAAATATGTTGACATAAATTTGTACATGTGAGTTTTTCTGTGGTTCCTCCTGCTAGACTTTTAATGTTTTTTTCAGATATTATAAACTGAATTGTCTAATTGTGATTTCAGTATAAGCTTGTAAGAGCATGACAGCTGCTTAGTTATTTGTCCCGGTGGATCGTCTCTCTGTCTGGGAGGTTGAAGAAAGTAGACGCACGGCCTTCACACCCTGGCACATGTTCCCCTGACCCCACAGGCTGCTGCATCAATCCCCTCCAAAACTCTCCCTCCACAAACCATAATATTTCCCCCCAGAGCAGAGAGACCCTCACACTCGAGAGACAGCCACTCCACCTGTCAGAGTTCAAGAGTTAATGCCAAGAGCTTAGAGCTTGTTTCCATAACGACTTGAATGTAACTTTTGCTTTCTCTGCCACACTGGGCCGTTACATGTGTTGAAAATATCAATCAACAGCCTGGAAGCTTGATGTATTACCAGAAAGTGAGAGGACTGATGGCCAGCCAGAACAAACATCAAGACCAGTTTGTGTTAAGAAAATACAATAAATGGCATTGATTGATGTCCTGTATATTTAATGTTTTACTGTTTTGTTTTGTTTTGTTTTGTTTTTTTGTTAATGGCATCTTTAATTAATTTGCATTTTTTTTTTAAATGATGTCCTGCAGTTTTACTTAAGTAACTTAGTTTCTACTCTATTACAACTTTACTCCAGGACATGTTCCAGTCCATAAACAAAATTCCAGGAAAACATATGTGTATATGAATATTTATCCAGTCTGCTTGTGCCCTTTTTTTTTTTTTTGCTGAAATTTCAATTTGCATATGGATTGTAATTGGTCAATGACAAATTATACCAATGCTTTTAGTTTTCTTTTTGTTTTAGTTTTCTTTGTTTACCCTAATTGGTTTCACTTTATTTTGATGGTCCCTTTAACACGTTCTGTTGACTTTTAAGTAATGTGGCACCTACATGTCTACTAAATCTCATTAGAGTGTTAGTAGAGTATTAGTAGACTGGTAGGGTTAGAATAAGTTGCCATGCACTTGCAAAGTTACTTATAGTCAGTAGAGTGTCTGTTGGAGGACCAACACAATAAAGAGTTTGCAGATATGAAGCAGATAGTCCACTAATACTCTAATGAGAGTTAGCTGACATGTAGTTGCAAAGTTACTTATAGTTAACAGAATGTTCAAAAGGGACAAAATAAAGTGTTACCCGATAATTAACCTCAATAGTTTTTGACAATGACTCTGAATTGGACATGATGTTATTATCAGTGAAAATCTTTTGTTCAGAAATACAACAATTAAAAGCCTCTGTTTATGCAGGCTAAATGCCTTTGTGAAAGGCCAAGGCTCTGTTCGTCCAGCCAGTCCATCCCCTCTGAGGCTTCTGTGCATAGCATACGCTGGAAAAGCTAAACTGGCAATAGCAATAAAGATTAAGTGGACCATCTCTGAAAGCTCTCTGACAGCACAAACAACTGCCGGCCGGCTCCACGCTCTCGCCTCTCGCTTGCGGTCGAAGTCCGATGGGATGGCTCCTGAATGCCATGGACTTGTAAGGTTTTCTTTCACAGAATCGGACTCCTCTTTTAGCAGTCCTGTGCTTCCCAGACCGCACCTCAGATGCCCAATTAGACTGAAAAACTATAGCTCCCTGATCATCGTCCCATTGTGCTCCCTGACATTGTCCCCGCGGCTCCTGTTACAGCCTGACGGTAAACAAGGGCTAATTTAGACATGCAGTTGTTGCTATTGTCCTGCTCTCCTTGATACCCAAACCCCTCTGTCTTAGCGGGCCAAAGCTTGTCCGAGTAGTCCCTGGTGGAGAATAAGTGTTTGGATCAATGACAAGATGATGGGCTTTCGGCTCTGACTGAAACTACAGCGGTCAAAGTAATTAAGTCAAAGACTGAGCGCACGGCAGCGGTCTGCATATAGGCCTTAATGGTATTCAGATGGATGGCGTCTGAAGCGATTTCTTGGGGTGAGAGCGGGGCAAATTACATGACAGCTGTTGTCCAGGCTGAGGGGAAGGCCGGTTCCAAGGCTCTGCTGATAGAGGGACTTTGATTTATGCCTTAATTAGAGGGACATTAATGGCTGACTTTCCCAAAGACAATTGTGAAGTCCCACACGTATGCTGTGCAGTGCGTTCCCACTTAGCATGAGGCAGACAGCGCAAGAATATTGGAAACTGAATCTGACCGCTGCTAAGTGAGCTGAAAGGTTCAAGAAGTGTCTTGCAGTAGCTACTTCAGAGGAAATACTTGAAGAGAGAAGTACGCCCAGAAAGAACATTAAAAGGCTCGTCTTTTCAAGTAGCTAATGAACATATTAATGGCTGATGCTGTGTAATGCTCTCTGATTTCACTCTATTATGCAAATTATCTAACTGATCTGCAAGCAAAGCGTTTGAAATATTCGGCCTACACTGATACTTTTTTTGTTTTGTTTTTAGAACATTTAATCCAACCGTAATCCTATACGAAGCCCATTTCCACAACATAAGCTTTAGTAAATCTTAATCATGACATACAAATTCAAAATTATGGGATAAAGTCGAAATTGTGGCTTTATATCATAATTAGAACTTTTTTCTAAGTCATAATTTCGACTAATGACATAATTTAAACTTTTTTGTCATAATTCCACTTTTCATCTCATAAGAATAAACATTAATTAGTATGTCATAATTTCAACCTTTTGTGAGATAATTATTTGTATATCATAATTTTTTTAAATTTTTTGTACTTTACATCTCATAAAAATTAACATTTACATGTAATAAGCATGATTTTTTTTTTCAATGTGGCGAAAATGGGATTCCTATGGAAGCTTGTTTCCGCCATTAAATAAAACAAAATTAAAAGAGAATAGAGACTTTTTATCTTGCAATTCTGACTTTTTTCTCACAATTCTGACTTATTCTCAGAATTGCGGGATATAAATTCGCAATTGTAAGTTAAAAAGTCCAATTCTGAGGGGAAAAAAGCTTCTCGCAATTGTTATATAAACCCACAATTCTGCCTTTTTTTCCCTCAGAATTGCGTGATATAAAGTTGCAAATATGAGGGGAAAATAAGTTAGAATTGCAAGACACAAGCTGGCAATTGCGAGAAAAAAGGCAGATTTTTTTAGATAAAAAGTTACAATTAGGCCTACCTTTTTATTTTTTATTCAATGCAAATTGAAATTACTTTTTTGAGTGATATTTTTCGAGTCGCCAGTAGGTGGCGACAAGTCTTAATGAGTGAGTCATTGAATCCTTTCAAATCTGATTCTGTGTTGCTGAGAGAAACGCAAGGGCTCATTCGGTTGTCATCGACGGCGCAAAAGCAGACGGTCAATATTGTGTAGGCTAGCCTATAAAATGTAAGTTGCTCAATTTAAACTTGTTAATTGAACTGTTGTGTGAAAAAAAAAATATATATATATATCACATACATAGTAGCCTATACTCGCAATCGTGCTGAATTGTAGCAGCCTGTGGCCTTTCCTACGGATAGCGCGAGCTCGTGTGATATTGCTTAATAATATTCTTATGTTTACAAAAGAGCCGAGACACACAGAAACCGTATTACATGTTTTTTACTGAACTTCCTTTCTCTCCCACACGCATGCGCACCATAAACATCGCGCAGCTGAATCTATAACAACCAACACAGCTAGTTTACTTCATAATAGTAACCCCCTTGTTATTTTCCTAGCAGTGTGTAAATAAATGATTTTAGTTAATTATGTAAACACAACATTTCCCCCTCCCTCCCAAGAACTAAACTTATGCATAACTGAGTCCTTGCCAAAACAATTGAACAGTCCAATACCTAGTGCAAGGCCTACACTGTCACTCTGTGACAAAGTCCTTTAAGTAAGCAGGGCGGACCCTGGCCCTTACGGGTCGGCCCTGCTCAACCTCAGGCTGCGGCCATTCCAGAACCGCTGGGCAGTTCCCCATAGCTGGACTTGTGGCACAGCCCGGCCCTGGGTCTGACTGACGGCCAGGGGAAAGCAGGTGAGATTGCAGGTCAGGGGCAGGTTGCTGGGGCGCTGGTGACAGTGCGGCCCGAGGAGTATGGGAAGCCTGCTGTGGCCCTGTACATATCGGCACCGGTGGAGGGGGGGCCGATGGCAGTGGAGCCACCATTTCCTCTCCTGGGTTCCGCACTTTCCTCAGTCTTTTAGCATGCCATCGTGATCCGTCATTAAGCACGAATGTGGCTGGGCCCAGCTGGCGGTGCACCTGACAGGGCTGGCTCCAGTATGAAGCCATCTTGTTGCCCCGATGCGGCCTACGTGCTCGAACCCAGTCACCTGCGGTAATAGCCGTGGCCTTGACCCTGTGTTTCCGGTCAAAATACTGTCGCATCCGTTGCTGGTGTGTGTTTACAGCGGCTTTGGTCCGAGCCTGAGAGCTGCCGGCTGTAGGCACTGCCATGCCTTGTGCCTTAAGTCTGTCCAGTGGCAGTTCCATCTCCCGGCCCAGCATGAGGAGTGCTGGAGAGGCCCCGGTTGTAGCGTGTTGGCTGGCCCTGTAGTGCATTAAGGTTTGGTTGAGTGCTGTCCGGAATGTACACCCCTGAGCCAGGTGGGCCCGGACGCCATTCTTTAGGCTCTGGTTGAACCGCTCCACACCCCCATTTGCTTGTGGATTGTAGTATGCTGTGCGGATGTGTTTGATTCCCCTATCACTGAGGAACTGGGAAAAGTCTGCAGAGATGAACTGGGGTCCATTATCTGTCGTGATGGCGCGAGGCATGCCCCAACGCGTGAACACGACTTCTAGAATGTCTGTGATTACCTGGGTTGTGACGGTTCCAGTCGGGACCACTTCAGGCCATTTCGAATGGAGGTCGTACAGCACCACAAGGAAACGCTGATGATGGGGAATTCCACGGCCATGGATCTCTCCACAGATGTCAAGCTGGAGATGTTCCCATGGACGGGACGGCCATGGAACCGGCTGCAGAGGGGTTGGCACTGGAGGTCCAGTTTTCCCACTAAGGAGGCATGGCACACAATCTTTAACAAGGGCTTCAATATCGCGATCGATGCCTGGCCACCAGATGAGATCTCGGCATCGCTGTTTGAGTTTAACAATGCCTAGGTGCCCCTCGTGTACCATGGATAGCACACGGGCCCGCAGGCTACAGGGCACCACGGTGCACGAGCCCCTGGAGACACAAACATCACCCCAACATGAAAGTTCATCACGCACCCTTGTGAATGGCATGAGCTTGTCACAAACCTTTGCTGGCCATCCAGAGCGAATGTACGTGCGTAGCGAGGACAGTGTGAGGTCACGCTCCGACTCATGCTGCAACTCCTCCAATGACACGGCTGACTGCAAGGGCGTGTGAAGCATGTGAATTAATTCAGTCTCTGTGTCCTCGTCAGGGGAGACCATGGGTGTGGGGGCATCGATGGAACGAGAGAGTAAGTCGGCGACTACATTGTCCCTTCCGGGGGTAAATTTCAGCACATAGTCATATTGCCTCAGCCTTTCCCCCCATCTGTGCAGGCGCAGGGGTTTATGACCGGATCCAGATGCCGTCAGCAATGCGGTCAGAGCCTGATGGTCGGTCCTAAGGGTGAAACGCCGTCCGTAGAGGTAAAGGTGCCACCTCTCTGAAGCCCAAACACAGGCAAGCGCCTCACGTTCACCCACAGAGTAGCGCTGTTCTGTTGGTGTTAATGCCCTGGAGGCGAAGGCTACCGGTCTCTCCACCCCGTCCTGCACCTGTGAAAGGACTGCACCAATAGCCCGATCTGAAGCATCACAGGTGACTAGAGTCAGACATTCAGGGTTGAAGTGGGCTAGTACAGGAGGTGTTGTGAGCTGGGCTTTCAGTGTTTGTACGGCCTCAGAACATGCTGTAGTCCAGTGCCATTGCTCTTCTTTTTTAAGCAGCTGGCGGAGGGGTGCAGTGGTCTGTGAGTAGTGGGGCAGAAAACGGAGGTAGTAGGCCGTCATGCCTAAAAATGAGGCCACTTGGGAGGCTGAGGTCGGCTCTGGAATCCTGTGTATGGCATCGACATTGGACTGTAGAGGGGAAATCCCTTTGGCTGACAAGCGGAACCCAACAAAGTCGATGGCTGGGGCAGCGAAGCAGCATTTTTCTGGATTCAGAGTCAGGTTGTTCTGAAGAAGGGCTTGAGCCACCCTCTGGAGGTGCTTGTTGTGTGTCTCGATGTCTTGAGCATGAATAACAATGTCATCCAGAAAGACCGCTACCCCAGGGATGCCAGCCAGTATTGTGCTCATCACCTTCTGAAAGCAGCTAGGGGCGGAGCTTAATCCAAAGGCCATTCGAGTGTACCGGAACACCCCAGCATGCGTCACGAAAGCAGTGAGGTCCCTGCTGGCTGGGTGGAGTGGTACCTGCAGGTAGCCCTGACGTAAGTCAAGCTTTGTGAAGACTGTTGAGCCGTGAAAGTGTGCGGTGAGCTCCTCTGAGGTGGGCAAAGGATATCTGTCTGGAATAACTGCCTTATTCACCAAGCGTAAGTCCACGCATATTCTTATTCCCCCAGATTTTTTCTTTGCAATGACTAGGTTTGAAATCCAGGGAGCAGCGTTGACTGGTTCAATAATTCCCATGTCCAGGAGTGTCCCAAGTTCGCGGGTGACCTCGTCTCTCAAGGCAAAGGGGATCCTGCGCAGGGGCTGGATGACAGGTGACACGTCCGGGTTCACCAGAGGCCTGTGTGTGAAGGCTGAAAGACAACCTAGGCCATCGAACAGAGCCGGCCACCTTTGCTGCCAAGTGGAGGTGATGTGGTGAATGTCGGAGCCCGCATCATCCCGGAGCGTGAACCCCAGGCCTGTGAACAGGTCCAGGCCTAGAAGGTTGGCTCCCCTCCTCGCAATGTGAAAGGGAAAAGATGGTAGGTGCTTGGAGCCATAGTGGACCGGCACGTGGAGCACACCTAGGATGTCAATCCTGGAGCTGTCATAGCCGCATAGCGCGGTGGCAGGATGATCTAATGGCAGGTGAGAGAAAAACTTAAAGTAAGTGCTTGAATTTAGGAGCGATGCAGCCGCACCAGTGTCCATTAATAAGGGTAAGGTTACTTCGGCTAACTGGACGGTACATGTTTTGAACGCCACCTGACCAGCAGTCACATTTCTGATCTCTGTATAGTTGTGCTGAGCTGGTGGAGGTCCAGTGTGTTGTGGGAGCGTGGCCGGGGCTGAACGGCACATCTTGGCAAAATGGTTTTGCTTCAGACAATTTCTACATTGTTGTCCTTTGGCAGGACAATGCTGTGCCTTAGAATTGTGTGATTTAGAACCACAGTTACCACATACCTCTGCAGTTCGCCTATTGTTCTGTCTCTGTGTGAATTGTACTGGGAAACCTTGCTCTGAACCCCGACTGTCATTGGCGGAGTGCATGCTGGTGTGATAGGCAGGCTGTAACTGCTCTGTAGCTCTGTCCGCGAGTGGCCGCGCGCCTGCTAGCTCAGACGTGCATTCCATGGCTGTCTCGATCTGCAGCGCTATCTCCACCGCTCTGCTTAGAGTCAAATCGTCCGCTTCTAGTAACAGCTTTTCTCTTGTTTTCTCACACGATGTCCCCTCAATGAACTGGTCCCGAAGTATTTGATCTTGCAAAGCCCCATAATCACACAAGCGCGCCATGTCTTTCAAGTTTGTCACGTAGCTTCGAACAGACTCACCGGGTCGTTGCAGGCGCTTCCGAAGTTTATACCGACGGAGTAAAGTCCTTTGGTGGCCAGTGAAATGGGTCGTCAAGAGGGCAACTGCAGCATCATAGTCGTTGGGCGTCCCGAGATTGCGAAAAATGCGTTGCCCCTCCACTCCCAGACAATGGCGGAGGAGCGCCATTTTCCTCTTGTCGGTAATGTCATCAAAGCCTAAAGCGTCCAGGTAGACTGTGAAACTCTCCAGCCAGTTTGCCCATGGAACTGGAGGATCTCCGGGAATGGCAAGAAAGTGTGCAGGTGGGGGTAAACCAAATTCAGCCATCCTCGTCGCCAATCTTATGTTTACAAAAGAGCCGAGACACACAGAAACCGTATTACATGTTTTTTACTGAACTTCCTTTCTCTCCCACACGCATGCGCACCATAAACATCGCGCAGCTGAATCTATAACAACCAACACAGCTAGTTTACTTCATAATAGTAACCCCCTTGTTATTTTCCTAGCAGTGTGTAAATAAATGATTTTAGTTAATTATGTAAACACAACAAATATGATTCGCCTATCAATGTAGTCTACTTCGTTTAAGCGGAAGATTTAGCCTACTAATAGTCTCGAGCAATTTCCATTGTGTGGTTTTGGCGCGTCTCATGGATCCAGCCCATGATATTTTTGGCAGGTTCGGATTACTTGGGAAATAAAACATTAATGTGTTGTTGTAGTTATAACTCTTCCTGTTCCAGTTTTTATTTATTTATTTTTTTATTAGTGGAAATATTTATCAGGTTCTGTCAGGCTTCAGCTCATAAAACGACGGCTGAGTTTTTATCACTTGTTTGAATGCTTTGTAGAACAACTGCATTAGTCACATGAGTGGCATCGCCCTACTATTGCTCGTGCACGTGAAGTGGATCATATGATGACATTCAAATTATGAAAACTCTAGCCGTACAAAATGTAGGCTAGCTACTCTTAAGCGTTATTGGTGTTTGCTTAAAGTTCATCTTAATGTGCTGTTCTAAAAGTCATATTCTAGGAGAGACCGGGGCGAGTTGTCACATGCAGTCAAAATAACTTTATTTCAGTAACTTTGAGATTTTAACTTGAGTTGGGGTCAAGTTTTCACATTTCTATTGGGACAGCTGTCACAGTGGTTTAATATTTTGGTGAACTTTTTAGTTTTTCATGAATATATTATGTGCTTAATAATTATTTAGCTTTTTAAGTATTTCATTATGATGGAAATATATAGGCTAAAGTGATTTTGTGAGTCTATATAGAAATTGACATTTTAAAAAATAAACTTGAGTAAAAAGTGACAACTAGCCCCGTCTGCCCTTGCAATCAGGTGTGTTCAACAAATCACAATCTGACTCTAAATTCTTGCTGAGATGAAGTAAATTACACTGTATACAGAATGACTCTGTAATGCATCTATTAAAAGCTGTCATAAGTATTTATTTAAAATTACAGAATGACTCAGAGCTTTGGCGGCTGTAACTCAGTACAGTGATACCAGCGTAATGTGTGTGTGTGTGAGAGAGAGAGTATTTATACCACCCTTGCTTCAAAGAATAGCTTACACAAAGTCTTGATTGAATTACACGCTGCGTTATAGAATGCTGATATCATTCTGGCTTTGACACACTCTGCGTGTGTGTGTGTGTGTGTCTGTGACAGAGGGTCACGGCGAAGGAGCTTGTTAATAGTCCGAGGATTGTGCTGGGACCACTGAACTACCCGTGGCATCCTTCCCTAAGTCCTCTTTGCATGCGTTCAAAGAAAGGCTCTCTCACTTTTCCTTATTTGTTGCTGCTGATTAATTATGTCTAGCACTTGCAAGTCAAGACTGCAATCAGTCATACAGACTCCAAAAATAAATAAATCAACAATAGAAAAGTGGCATTGATGACTGTGTGGCATTTGTCACATTATGACACATACTTCTACACAAATCTTCACGTATTGAAATACTTATATTAGAATTCTATTGTAATAGTGCACAGCTTCCACTTTGTATAAAACTCTGCATTAGGGATCTCCCGATACCTCTTTTTCACTTCCGATACCGATGCCGCAGCTTTGGCTATTTGCGATACCGATATTAATCCGATATTTTTATTTTATTCTATTTTATTCTTGAACTAATACTAGGCCTAATAAAATATATGGAAGCACTTTGCTCAATTAGCAACCTAAAAACAAAAACAAATACTTCTCCAGTATATAGTCCACAACAACAGTTAATTATGAAAGACTGCCACCCTTTATTAAAAAAAAAACTAATAATACAGGCAGGCAGGCTACTTCAGTAGGCTACTTAAGCTACCAACAGGTTTAAAGTTAATCATTAACAAGCTTTAAAATTACCCATTGGTCCGTGTACTTTTCAGAATCAGAATCAGAATCAGAAAGAGCTTTATTGCCAAGTGTGCTTGCACACACAAGGAATTTGTTTTGGTACTGAGGCTTCCAGTGCACATATACAAATACAGATACAACAAGTAATAGTAATACAAATAGTAATACAAATTCTACGAATAAAATTATAAAAAAAATATGAAAGTACTATAAAATATATGGTCACAGTTGGGTTTTGTCAGAATAAACATTTACAGATAATGAACATATTTACAGTATTTTGTATAGTATGAATAAATATAAATATAAATATCACCTGAATTTTAAAGATATTGCACTAAACAGTGGGAGTATTGCACTTCAGGCATATGCCTTGGGAGATATGTTAACTGTTCAGAAGGGAGATGGCCTGTGGGAAGAAACTATTCCTGTGCCGAGATGTTCTTGTGGCCAGTGATCTGAGTCGCCGTCTTGACGGTAACAGATCAAACAGGAGGTGTCCAGGGTGAGTGGAGTCTGTGATGATTTTACCTGCTCTCTTCCTCACTCTGGAAGAGTACAGGTCCTGGAGGGTTGGCAGGGGGGCACCAATGATCCTCTCCGCAGTCCGGACTGTCCGTTGTAGTCTCCTGATGTCTGATTTGGTAGCTGAACCAAACCAGACAGTGATGGAAGTGCATAAAACAGACTCAATAACGGCTGAGTAGAACTGAATCAGCAGCTCTTGTGGCAAGTTGAACTTCCTCAGCTGGCGAAGGAAGTACAGTCTCTGCTGGGCCTTTTTCACAGTGGAGTCAATGTGATTGTCCCACTTCAGGTCCTGAGAGATGATAGTGCCCAGGAACCTGAATGACTCCACTGCTTCCACAGTGCTGTTCATGATGGTGAGTGGGGGGAGTGCTGGGCTGTTCCTCCTGAAGTCCACGATCATCTCCACTGTTTTGAGCGTGTTCAGCTCAAGGTTGTTATAACTGCACCAGACAGCCAGCTGTTCAACCTCCAGTCTGTAAGCAGACTCGTCACCGTTTTGGATGAGACCGATGACAGTGGTGTCGTCTGCAAATTTCAGGAGCTTGACAGTGGGGTCTTTAGAAGTGCAGTCATTAGTGTACAGGGAGAAGAGCAGTGGGGAGAGAACGCACCCTTGGGGGGCGCCAGTGCTGATTGTGAGTGTCTTGGATGTGTGTTTCCCCAGTCTCACTCGCTGCTGCCGGTCCGTCAGGAAGCTGGTGATCCACTGAACAGATCGAGGATGGCATGGAGAGCTGGGTCAGTTTGGCTGTGAGAAGACCAGGCATGATGGTATTGAAGGCCGAACTGAAGTCCACAAAGAGGATCCTTGCATAAGTCCCTGGTCTGTCGAGATGTTGCAGGATATAATGCAGTCCCATGTTGACTGCATCATCCACAGACCTGTTTGCTCTGTAAGCAAACTGAAAGGGATCCAGCAGGGGTCCGGTGATGTCCTTCAGGTGGGCCAGCACCAGTCTTTCAAACGACTTCATGACCACAGACGTGAGAGCAACAGGTCTGTAGTCATTAAGTCCAGTGATTTTGGGTTTTTTGGGGACAGGAATGATAGTGGAGCGTTTGAAGCAGCAGGGAACTTCACACTGCTCCAATGATCTATTGAAGATCTGCGTGAAGACCGGGGCCAATTGGTCAGCGCAGGCTTTTAAACAAGCAGATGAGATGCCGTCTGGGCCTGAGGCTTTCCTAGTCTTCTGTTTTTTGAAGACTCTGCTCACGTCCTCCACACAGACCTTAAGCTCAGGTTGGATGGCAGGAGGGGGGGGGGGGGAGTGGGAGTGCAGGAGGTGATGGTGAATGTGTGAAGTGCAGATCAGACCGGGTGTGTGGTGTGAATGAGGGCTTTTCAAACCGGCAGTAAAATGAATTTAAATCGTCAGCCAGGTGTTGATTGTCCACAGATCGAGGGGATGGTGACTTGTGGTTGGTGATGTTCCTCAGGCCATTCCAGACTGATGATGGGTCGTTGGATGAAAACTGGTTTTTCAGTTTATCAGAGTAGTTCCTTTTAGCAACTCTGATCTCCTTTGTCAATCTGTTTCTGGCCTGGTTATACAAGATTTTATCCCCACTTCTGTAAGCATCCTCTTTGGCATGACGAAGGTGTTTGAGTTTCCCAGTAAACCATGGTTTATCATTAGTGAATGATAAGAATGTCCTGGTAGGAATGCATGTATCCTCACAGAAACTTATATATGATGTTACAGTATCTGTGAGCTCATCCAGATCGTTGGTAGCAGCTTCAAAAACAGTCCAATCAGTGCAATCAAAGCAGGCCTGTAGATTCTGCTCTGCTTCATTAGTCCATCTTTTTACAGTCCTTATTACAGGTTTAGCTGATTTCAGTTTCTGCCTGTAGGTCGGTATGAGATGAACCAAACAGTGATCAGAGAGCCCCAAAGCTGCCTGTGGGACCGAGTGATACGCATTTCTTATTGTGGTGTAACAGTGGTCCAGTATATTACTGTCTCTGGTGGGACATGTAACGTGCTGTCTGTATTTTGGTAGTTCACGGGAAAGATTTGCTTTGTTAAAATCCCCAAGAATGATTAAAAGAGAGTCTGGGTACCTTTGTTCCATTTCAGCTATTTGTTCAGCCAGCTGTTGTAGCGCCGCGCTCACGCACGCGTCTGGAGGGATGTAAACATTCACGAGAATGAAAGAGGAAAATTCCCGAGGCGAGTAGAAGGGTTTACAGTTTAAGAAATGTGCCTCTAAATTAGGAGAGCACATCTTCTTCAGTGTTGTTACATCTGAACACCAACTTTCGTTAATGTAGAAACACAATCCACCACCTCTCGTTTTCCCCGTTAGCTCCGCGATGCGATCCGCTCGGAACAGCTGGAAGCCCGGCAGATGTATTGCGTTGTCCGGTATGGCTTCACTCAGCCAGGTTTCAGTGAAGCACAAAGCAGCAGAGTTTAAAAAATCCTTGTTAGTGTGGGTGAGGAGAAGAAGTTCATCCGTTTTGTTAGGAAGGGATCGGAGATTCGCGAGATGAATACTGGGGAGTGCAGTGCGCAGGCCGCGCTCGCGGAGTTTAACCAGCACGCCGGCTCGCTTCCCGCGTTTGCGTCTGAACGCGCGTTTGAACAACAACGCTGCCCCTCCGACGAGAATGTCCTGCAAGACGTCCGAATAATCAAAAACTGTAGAAAAGGTTTCTGGTGTGTGTTTCCTAATGTCCAGTAGTTCGTCTTTGGTGAAACTGATTGGAAAAGAATGACTAAACGCAGAACAAACGAACAAAAACAACACAATAGCTGGAGAGCTCCACACCGAGGCAGCCATCTGCGGCGCCATCTTGGACGCCATCTTTTGCGTCCATTCCTTTTTCCTTTTTAACCCGTAAAACGAAAAATTAACGGTTGTTGTATTTTTAAAACGCAAAGTTGAACACCAAAATTTTAATTTGAACTGTATGCACACCAAAAGCTGGAAAAAAAAAAAAAAATATTGACGTAAGTTATATATAAATAAGTTATTTTCTGTATGACCAGAAATTATAGAGTATTTTAAGTTGTTTCCACTGTTGAAAGGAAAACGGAAGTGTTCGCGCCCGCGCTCAGTGCCATGCAGTGCGCGCTCCACACACTTGCTTGGATATGCGTCAAAATCCTGTGTAGCCTACAGTTTACAGCCTACGGTTTATAAACTGAGGAGACGGATTGCAAAACCGTGTTTATAGTACACCGAAGGTAGTGGGATGGAGTGTCTGTTGTGAGTTTAGGGGGCACGTCAGCCAGAGATGTGTGTGTGCGCGTGCGTGAGTGAGTGAGACAGACTGCCAGCTGAACGGGTCGCCGAAAGAAGGATCTGAAGTGCCGGTGTTTCGGCTACAAAAACCCGCCGAACTGATCTGAAACCAGCCCAATTTTTATCCACCTGCCCAAACCCATTTTTTGCCCACAAAATAGATTGCAAAACCGCCCAATATGCGCCGCTTAATTGGATGTCGCAGCAAGGGAAATGCTATATTCAAGCATTGTTGGATAGGTATCGGATCATATTTTTTCTCCTCTCCGATCTCCGATCTAGCGTTCTGGGCCAGTATCGGCACAATACCGATGCTGTGGATCGGATCGGGACATCCCTACTCTGCATATAATATTTTGTCTCAGCTTTATCAATTTCCTTCTTATTACATGCAAAGTAGAAGACTGACAACTGTTCACTGAAAGATGTGGTTGAATTTGTCCTGTTCATACACATATTGTGCCTTTGCACATTTTGACAGTGATAAAGTAAATATCAACGATGCTGACTTGGGTGATATTCAGTGCCATATTGGCTGCTGGCTGATATTTGAGTTTTTTATTTCATTAATATCTGTTGATAATGCTTATTTAATTGTAGGTGCTCATTTGTAGTATTTGTATATTTAGATTACGATACCTAACACTCACTTAATGTTCATCTTTAAAAAAATAAAATAAATAAACACTAGTAATTCAGTAACACTGTTAAATGTAATATTTAGTAAAACTCTAAATGAATATAGCCTACATTTTTCATACTGTACATTATTAACTTTTAGAATGATTGATTGATTTGATTTGTTGGTGTTTTAGATTTTATACATTTTATTTCACTTACAGAAGTGTAATGCTGTAGGCATTTATCGGTTATCAGCCAGAATTTTAATATCAGTGCGTTCCTAATGCGACTTTAGTAACATCTGAAAGTCTTATCATAAATCATAAGTCAATTGAGTACAAGTTTATCATCTTAATTTTTACTTCTTTCTGCTGGCATGTAATTGCTTTGGCTTTTATCCTACCGTGTGTTCTTCTTAGTTCTTTTTTATTTGGCTCTATGGAAACAAGTTTGTTTTCTTTGCCAGTCTATATAATAGATTTTAGCGTCAATTGTTTTGATAAGTGTGTCGCAATGAAGCGCACATCTGGAGTTCAGACTGTCCGACTCAACAGATGGTACATCATAACTGTTCACTGATAGCATCTTCATTTTAAGCATACAGACTGAACAAAGAACAGTTTGCATAGTCAACACAGCTGAGTATGAAGTTGAACTGCCATGGTCACTAACAAAGTTATCAGTCGTTTCATCACTCTTGTGTTCTTTAAAACAATTTGTGCCAATTCAAACACTTTAAAGATAATGTTATATCCATGCCAAATGGGAAACAATGAAGGTGATTTATGAAATAAGCGCACAGGTGATATTCCATTGCATAAGATTATACATTCCATGGTAAAGTATAGTTTTATAGTTCAGTTATTGTTGCTACTTTAAAAGTATAATCTGCGCAAATATGGAAATTACGTGGTTACACATAATCACTTAAGGCAGATTATTTATTTATTTATTTATTTATTTATTTATTTAAAGGGTCTATGTGTAGCTTTTTACTTAAAAAAAAGCTTTAAGATAGAGTTTTCATTTGTACATTTATGAGCCAACCATAATGTAATAGAAAGAATGACACCTTAATGTCCACCACGGTTGCCTCTATCAGCCTGTAGGCTCAATTGTGTGGGGAGGATTCGGGTTCGAATTGGCGCGAAAATTCACAAAATGTGACGTCATGCGCGTTCTCGTCTACTTGGGCTTACATCCGGCAATCGCTAGCAGTAACGTTAGTGTTTCAAATGGACTCTGCGGACGGAAAGAAGCGACCAGCCTCCAGCACAATCCAGACACCCACGGAAAGTCCTCGTAAGTAAAAAAAAAAAAAAAGCCTTATCTGGTGCGGCCAAAATAGAGTGAACGGCGTCGGGCAAAGACAAGACAAGAGTCAACATCGGAGCGGCATTTGATTCTTGGAGGGAGCTCCGGTCAGCGCTGGGTATAAAAACAGACCCCGAGCTGGCTTTCTTTTTACTGCAAAGGTAAGACATAGTTACAACTCTCTGCTTGCTGTGGTCGTGCTCATCCGAGCGTGCGCACCGAGAACGAGCATGAGACTGGCTGCAGTTTCTTTAACGGCCACTGGTGTCAGTAACGGTTAGAAAATTCAGAACCTATGCAATGCTCCTTTAAGTCACACGTCATAATTTGAGCCATTTTTTTTTTTTTTTTGGGGGGGGGGGGGGTGCATGATTAATCGTTAAAAGGAGGAAAGCTGCATGATTAATCATTAAAAGATTGCGATCTCAATTCAAACACCCACGCGACCTTCTTCCTAAATGACAATGATTTGGCTGTGTCTATTAAACTTTAGGCAAGTACGATCACAGCAAACATTCAAATCTATGTTGCCGCTGCCGCTGATCCAGAGAGAGCAGTTGTCATGTATGTAAGTATGAAACAGCTTCAGAAAAAGTCTTCAACCACACAGTATCAATTGAAAAGTTAAAGGTGCCATATGTAAAATTTTAGGTAAAAATATCCAAAAAATTAGCTACACATATCAGAAGAATGAGAAGAAATAAGTGCAATGATGTCATAAAAAAAAATGACAAGTTATAGTGCTGCCGAGATATAAACCTGAATTAGCATGCTAAATTACTAGCCCCGGCCCGGCCGGTGTCTAATACCAGTTTCGGCCATGGGAGGCGGTATGCGGGCAACATACATAACCACCAGCCAAACTGCAACACACGAATAACTCGCACGGCTTGTATCTCTTTAATCTCTAAAAATCTCCAAATGCTCCACGTGAAACTGCGGTCTTACTATAGTGTCAATTGATTTGATTAATATGCGCGAGGGAGAGAGAGCAGGACCGCGCTCGTGTTGTTTGTAGACGTGAGAGTGCGTGCGCGCGGCCGAGCTCTCTCTCGAGCTCTCTCTCTCTCTCTGCTCGTAATGCGCCCTGTCAAGCGCAGCGGCAGCAGTCATTCTATTCTACATCCCTCACCGATCAAAATAGGCTTTGGCGGGACAAAGCGGACTATTTGACGGTTTTAGAAGATTAACAACCTGAAACTAAAAAACAGACTAGAGTAGGCCAACTTTCTGGAGGTATACTGCCCCCATCTGGTATGGAATATGTGGAGTATGAATAGATTTTTTGACATAAGGCACCTTTAAACATTCATATTATCACAGAAGTACTGAGAGTGTAAATAAAAGTGTATAGTTCTATGAAAATAAGTTTATATTTCACATATAAACACTGATGTCTACGGTAGCAAACAAAATAGAGTAAACCTTTTGAAAGTATCTTTACAAATATTGTATCAATTACATTGTTACACCAGTAGGTGGCGACAAGGGAACTATGCATTGAATCATTCATTTATTCATCATTCACCATTTAAACCAACATTTTTTAATAGACTGCAGCAATTAACATAGTCAGAACCCCTAGTAAATTACATGTTATTTTGTTTCGTTGTCTATTCAGAATCATGGGAGAATTGGGATCTCAAAAAAAATTGTTTCTCAGTTTCTTCAGAATTATGTAGCTCTAGTATAGGTGCTGGTCATATAATTAGAATATCATCAAAAAGTTGATTTATTTCAGTAATTCCATTCAAAAGGTGAAATTTGGATATTATATTCATTCATTACACACAGACTGATATATTTCAAATGTTTATTTCATTTAATTCCTTGTTTTTCATGCTATCCAGGTTTTCTTTTGGTACACCAAAGTTTAAGATAAAATCCACAGAGGTGTCAAGTCCAGGTTCAGAAAGTAAAATTCCTTCTCAGGGGGCTTTCACACTGGCAGTTTAGTTCGGAACGGGGCACGGTTCGCATGAAAAATCGCTAATGTGAACGCTGTCATGGGACCCGGGTGCGCACTGGGGTACCGAACCCGAGACTACCTGGAGGAGGTGGTCTGAGTTCGGTTGCTCCCGAACCGTGCTGCGGTTCGCGTGTATGTGAAAGCAACACGGACTCGGGTGCGCACTTGTTCAGGAAGTAAAGTATCCTGCGCATGCGTTTTAGCCGATTATGATGTATTTAGTTAAATAAAACACACGTAAGGGATGAAGATTTACCCTGGATACGAACAAGAGTGAGTCTGCAGTGTATTCGCGCATAGTGCGTGCAATCAGGACAACAAATTAATGGAAATCCACTGTCTCCTCAAAAGAGTCCATTTGCAAGCAGCGGAAAGACAGCTTATGTGAAACACACACACAGTTAACCTGCGTTGTTTACTCCGCTACGAATAATAGCACCAAATTAATAAAAAACACAATATATTGACCCGCGTCGTGTTTATCATGCGCCGTGCACGTTTGCAATGACGTAAGATGCAGGCAAACGCACCAGAGTTCGATAGAATCAAGTTGAGTGTGAAACCAGACCAACGCTGCGGGGGGCGCCGGGAACAATCGCGCCCGGGCTCGGACCGCAGCAAACGAGCCCAGTGTAAAAGCCCCCTCAGTATTTTGTTCCAATCACCTGGATTTGCTAATTAGTACAGTTTTTCAGTCAGGAGATATAACTAATTAGTGAAATCAGCTGGCTGAGTTCATGGGTGGAATAAACATATGGCAGGACTTTTACTTTCTGACCCCTGGAATTGACACCTCTGAAAATCTAATATGACTCAAGAAAAAAAAAATGGAGAGAGAGAGAAGCCTTTTGACTAAAGGTGCGGTTACATTTACGGATGTTTGGTGAATTTTCACTGCTGAATTCCAATCATCCAGTAATTTCACGCAGATTTGCTGTACTGACCTATAGTATTCAGCTGCAGACCCGCAGCACCACCAGTTTCAGAACCCCAGCGCCAGAACAGGAAGTAAGGGGCGGAGCTTACGTTCTAAACCGAGTAATGCCACCTAACGTTTTGAAGCGTAATTTGCTTAGACACGAAACGGCATCCTTGCAACGGGGGGTTTGAAGTTGCAAGCACGGTAAACTTCACAATAATAATTGGGAATGTGCTAATTAGACTGGAGTGAAACCATAGACGTCTTTCGGGCTGTAGTGATCTGTGATGAATGAACTCAGGGCTCGACATAACGCTTGTCCGGGAGGAATTTTTGAAAGGGCAAGTGAAAGATAATTTTACTTGCCCAACCAGCCAATGATTGTGATTTTATTACATTCAATGTAAACAGCGATTGATAATCGGTAGTGTATTGTAACAACGTCACATTGTTTTTGTTCTATTTCACAGACGAAAATAGTTCCAAAGGAAAGCAGTGCGTGTTTAGTTACTGAATGATTCTGATGATCTTTTGTATGAATGATTCACTAATTAAAACGGCGACTTGCCGCCCCCTATTGGCGGTTTAGTTTCATGTTTAAGTATTGCATTTTTTTCATTTGAATATTCAAACATTTAAAACATCAATCTCATAAGATTATTTATTGCAGTTGTAATTTTGCAGTGCAAATTATTTAATTTGATGGGTAACAGCCCTATAGTGTCACAAATATGAAGATTTAAGTATGTATAATGCGAAAATATTGCTTCAGAATAAATATATTTACACCAAAAAAGAGAGGAAAAATTCGGCATTGTTTTAAAAGAAACAATAAAAATGTATACAACAAATGACCAATTAACCCCTAGGCCCATTTTATCACAACAATCCTGTACAAATTTAACTTACAATGTATCAAATGAGGAACTCACTCTCAGGCCAATTTTGTCCTTACATTCTCGCAAAAATAACTACAATGCAATAATAATAATTCCGCCCCTCCCTCACTTCCGGTTCTGGCGCTGGCAGCTGGATATATCTCGTACTGACCAACAGAAAACCTCTTGATTTAGTAGTGACTTCTGTGTGAGCTATCCATCATACACTATTAAGACTTTTGACAAAGTACAGGTTTTCCTGTAAAATTTTGTAGAAATGTCAATCACACTTTTAATGAGCCTCAATTGGTCCAAATAATTTTAACATAACCTTTTTTACGTTTTTTTTTTTTTTTTTAACCCTGTGCCAGATATGCTCAGATCATGGTAACAATTAAATAACGTCAAAATTTGGCATCCACAGATTCACTGTAGTACTAACTATGGTATTTTTGTGGAAATTGCGGCTGCCATGGTAAACGTATGTTTTAAAAATATTTATATTTGAAAACTATTTACTAAATATATTTGATGCAGTGATATTTCTTTAAAATACAACTTCATTCTTTCTGTCCCATGGAATCTGTGGAAGTTTACTTTAACAAGCAACATGCCTTAACTTTGTTCTTGCATTTATATACTGTTTGCATACTTATATTCTTTCTATGTGTAATATTGTTGAAAACGGTCAACGTCGTCAGCTTCATTAGACAACTCCACTCAAAATTGAGGTGTAAAACCAGTAACGTGTTGTTTGTGTGTGAACAAATGCATTGGAGGGAAATCACCAAGCTGCTCACATTCCCTGCGGATAACGGAAACTTTAATGAACGGTTATCAAGCGTTCTGCAGAGAGTTACTACTGTAGCACACCTGGAAAAGAGAATAGCTGGGCAGCTGTCAGTTAGCGCTCACTGTTGCTTTAGTGACTAAAGGATGTTACATCAATCCCATAACTTTTACTCTAATGTGAAAAGGAAATAAACTAGAGCCTGTAGCTTAATAACCTATAGCGTCCTATATATTAAATTTGCCAGCTGGCTAATTTGTTGATGGGTCTGACAGGAGTACAGCATTGCTAATGATTGTTATTCATAAAGCAGAGTTCTGTAATCAAAACATAGTTGTTATGAATGACTCAGTCTTGTTGTGACAGACATGCCAAGTATCAGAGTATTGACAAATTTACAGTGCCGCCTACAGCAACAACGCCAATGCTAATCCAGGTGGTTTGCATCGCTGTCAGGTTATCCAGGCCAAAATAGAAATGCCTTGAGGAAAATGTTGTTTATTCTTTTACTGGACTGTAGCAGAGAAAATTCCCCAATGGTGTGCCATCAATATTTTATGATCGTTATTTCAACGACTACTATGAAAAAGCATGGAAGGATTGTCTGTGACCGACTGTAGCGTAATGTGTTGAATATGAGCGGATCACGTTTCTTCGGGCCTAATATAGTCTGCAAATTGGATCATTATATTCCCCTTTCATCACAGAAAGGCTAACAAGCTAATCACTGATGCCAGCTGCTATCTTTGTGCTAGAAAGTTCAGCGTGGCCAAAAACTAGTGACCAGATGTCCCTGTTTCACAAGGTGTGTCCTGACAGTTCACTAAAAACTGTAAAGCAGGCTCACTGACTCAACGTCAAGTCCTTGATGTTTTTTTCAATTGCAAGATCAATTTCTAAAAAATGTTTTAAGGTTTTTTTTTTTTTTTTTTTTTTTAGCAAAGCTAAACATTTGTCTGTCATAACAACAGCTTCTCAAATTTGTAAGCTCACTAAGCTGTAGAAATGGCCACACAAGTACGTGTTAAGTTAAAAAAAGCCGAGCTAATTCTTTGCATGAAAGTGCACGGGAGGTGGTTTGCTGTCAACATTATATTGTCAACATTTTTAGGTTAAAAGGGTAAAAAGAAAAAAAAAGCTCTGGTTTGAGCAGTCTGATCATCCCAACGCTGCCAACATGGACATGTGCTTACAAGTATTGATCGTGCACTTAAGATCAGAGGCTTCTTAAGTGCACTTAAAGAGTACACTTTCATAACTATTAAGTAGAATTAAAAAGTACACTTAATGTCTAAAGTTTTACTTTAAAGCACAACAAAATTATTAAAGTACACTTATTTTGTTGTTAACTAACATAAAGCACATGTAAAGAACTTGATTCAATTTAACTAGTTATTTGATATTACATTTAAAGTTACAGTAACATTTTATATATACCTGAAAGTATTGAAAGTGCATTTAGCACATTTTAAACATTTTTCAAAGACAAATATAATTAATTATGAAATTGCATATAAAGATGTACTTAACTCCAACTTAAATGGGTCAAAAAAGCACTCTTAAGTTAACACTGCATGTAAGATACATTTGAACTAAACTACATTTTCATTTAATTGTAAATAACATGCAATTAAGTGTCCGAAAACATTACATTATATTACTTTTATAAGAAGTATTTTAATTTTTTTTTTTTTAAGTATGATAAAGTTAACTTCTTTTTCACAAGGGCTCATCCAACGAAGTGAATTTGAGCTGTTGAATTTGAGTGTTTGGGGGGAGGGGGACAATGACAATTGAGTTTGGTAACACTAACTCCTGTAAATTGACAAGTAAATGTCAAAATCTACTAGAACTTTTTATTTTTTTCCATTTTTAATAAAAAATCAGCAAAATCACCAAGCAAAAATGCAACTGATTGGTATTAAAAGTGTGTGATTTGAAGTAGTGGTTAGGTAATATCGCATTCTATAAAATTGAAATCTGTAAATGGCCATCCGTTCGAATGGTTTGACATGTAAAGCCGAAATCTAAAGGGAAAAAACTCGGAAGTAAAATTGGGGACAATACAAGAGAACACCTGAATGACATTCAGGGCCAGGTTTACTAACAGCTTGCGCCAGTGCAAACCCTCTTTTGGCGTTCCCTCTAAAGACACGCAGTGAAAGAAAAGGTGAGGACACAGTTATTTTTGCGGCTGACCTTATTGCATGCATTTTTAGTAGTTTTCCTTTCAGACGCAATATTTGGAAGGAGAGTATTTAAATTTTCAATGAATCATGCAAGGTGAGGCCATCGTTAAAAATAATAATAATAATAATAATAATACATTTTATTTGTAATGCACTTTACTCATGAAGGACATATCTCAAAGTACTACAAGTGCACAGGTAAAAACAATAAAAATAGATAAAAAAAAAAAACACTCAATGACAAAATTAAGAACAGTTAGTGACAACAAGAACAAGATATATTTTAAGAAAAAGCAGTTAAAAATAAGTGGGTCTTTAATTTATTTTTAAAAACCTCTATAGACTGTGGCGCCCTCAGGTGATTAGGGAGAGCATTCCACATTCGAGGCGCAGCTACCTGGAAGGCCCTATCTCCCATAGTACGGAGTTTGGACTTAGGAACCTGGAGTTTGTGGCTGTCAGAAGAGCGGAGATGTCGGGGTGGATTATGCATATTAATGAGTTCTTTGAGGTACACTGGTGCGCTACCGTAGACACACTGATAGGTCAGGAGACAGATCTTGTAATCAATCCTGAATCTAACAGGGAGCCAGTGAAGTTTTTGGAGGATGGGTGTGATGTGCTCAAACCCCCATCAGGACCCTGGCAGCGCAGTTCTGAATGTACTGCAATCTTTGCATGCTCCTGCCTGGGATCCCAACAAGGAGTGAATTGCAGTAGTCAAGCCTGGAGGAGACAAAGCCATGCACCAGCATCTCTGCATCAGAAAAAGAGAGGGAGGGGCGGAGTTTGGAAATGTTCCGGAGATGAAAAAGTGCAGTTTTACAGGTGTGTTGGATGTGAGTGTTAAATGATAGGTGGGCGTCAAATCGAACCCCCAAGTTTGTTATAGAGGATGTCAAAGAAATGTCATAGCCAGCAAATGAGTAGACGGTAAGGGGGGAAGATCAGAGTTGGTGTGGGGTCCCAATGAGGAGACCTTCAGTTTTGGTGCTGTTTAACTGGAGGAAGTTATCCGTCATCCATGCCCTTGTCTCCTCCAGGCAGGCATTTAGAGTGGAGAGTGAAGGTGTAGATGATGTGGGGTCTAGCCTGACATTGAGCTGAGTATCATCAGCATAGCAATGGAAAGCAACGCCATGCTTGCTGATGATGTGGCCCAATGGGAGCATATAAATGGAGAAAAGAGTAGGGCCGAGAACGGAACCCTGGGGCACTCCACAAGTAACTGTGTAGGGGCTCGACCTGGCTCCCCCCAGGGCCACATACTCAACTCTATCAGTCATGTAGGATCGAAACCATTGAAGTGCTGTGTGTGAGATGCCAATGAAGTGTTGCAGACGATGGAGTAAGATGGTATGGTCAACAGTGTCGAAGGCGGCTGTGAGGTCCAAGAGAATAAGGAGAGATGGAGAGCCCTGGTCAGCAGCCAAAAGAAGATAATTTGTGACTCTGTCCAGGGCTGACTCTACACTATGGCCGGAGCAGAAACCAGACTGAAGTTTTTCATAGAGACTATGTGAGTGAAGATGATTATGAATTTGAGTTGAAACAACTTTTTCAATGACTTTGGAGAGAAATGGAAGGTTGGAAATGGGCCGATAATTTGAGAAGATATCCAGATCAAGGGATGGTTTCTTAAGCCGAGGGTTGATAAGCGCAGTTTTAAGCGAGATTGGAAAATGACCCGATTGCAGGGAAGAGTTAATGATAGTAGTGATGAGAGGACTTAAAGAATTAGTATTTGATTTGATCATGGCAGTGGGAAAAGGGTCCAATGAGCACGTTGAGGGTCTCATACTGTGTATGAGAGTCTCAACCTGTCTATGTGTAGGAAGAGTGAAATGAGAGAGTATTGGTGCAGAGGTTGGGGTGATGGATGGAATGACATTGCTTGGTATTAGGTTAGCGCGGATGGTAGTTATTTTTGTGGTGAAAAAATCAAGGAATTTATTACACTGGTCATCAGTATTGTTTTTATGCGTCAGGGCAGGTGGACTGAGAAGATAATTTATTGTTTTAAAGAGCTGTTTTGGATTTCTTGGATTATTGTTAATGATATTGGAATAGTATTGTGACCGTGCCTTACTGAGTAATTTGGAATATGATCTTTGGTGCTCTCTGTAAGTGATTTTATGGACAGTGAGCCCAGTGGCAACATAGCGCCTCTCAAGGACCCTCCCAGCCACCTTCTGTCTACGAAGCGTATCAGTGTACCACGGAGCAGAGCGTGTAAATGTTACAGTCCGTGTCTTGAGGGGCGCATGGGCATCAAGTATCCCTTTTAATCCAATATTGTAATGATCGACAAGCGCGTCAGTAGTAGAGTGATCGGCAGATATGATTAGTTTTTGTAAATCATGTGACAGATGTTCAAGGTTAATTTCTTTTGTTCTGCGAAAGCAGATTTTGTGTTTAGGTTTATTGAGTGAGGTCAACAATGAAAAGTCAAATGATATGGCATTGTGATCAGATATGCCTAAATCATGTACATGAACATTGTTAACTGGAAAGTTTGTTACAATGAGATCCAATATATGCCCTTTGGTATGTGTAGGGACTGTCACGAGTTGCCTGAGGTTGAGTGAATCAAAAAGTTGTAATAGTTCTGTAGTATATAAACTTGTTGGAGATTTAACATGAATGTTAAAATCTCCAAGAATTTCCACATTGTTTGATGTGGTGCAAACTGGCAAAAGTAACTCAGTTAATTCTGCAATAAAACACGGGTGTGATTTTGGTGGTCGGTATATGAGGATGGTTGTAAATGGAATGGGTAATTCACATCTAAAAGCCAGACATTCAAATGACAACAGCTTTGGCAAGGTCACCAAAGAGAGGTGAAAATCAGAGCGATAAATGACCGCCAAACCCCCTCCACGACCATTGCCCCTAGCTTTTTCCAGATAAGTATAGCCAGGTGGGCAAGCTTCATTAAGTGCAGAATACACTTCTGATTTATGCCAGGTCTCAGTGAGGCACATAAAATCAAGCTTCTGATCAAATATATAGTTGTAAATAAAAGATGCCTTATTGGTAAGTGATTGACAGTTTAACAGTTCCATATTAATATTTGAAGATGGAGTCCACTTTATCAGAGAGCGCAGCACAGTATGATCCACTCTGCGTTTCTCAGGACGCGCAGTGGATAGTTCCTCCGGCAGGGGGCGTGAGTGTGGTCGTGTATTGAAATATTCGTGTTTGCCGTAGTCCCGACGTTTTTTTTTTCCTATTCGTCCGACCGACTTGCCGGTTGTAAACTTGCGTTAAGACCGACCGATTCATTCACTGTTCGAGCTTGGTAATAATTGGCTAAAATGATTGGATAAAATGTTCGCAGTCACTGTTCAAAGTCATACGGGTTCGGGCACCATAATACATCTAAAAAATGCATTAAAACATCTCGACACCGCTTTAACTTGGCACGAAGTTCTGGAAAAACTGCACAAATCTTTTCCCCTCCCTTCTCCCCTGTCTAACGGTGACCATGTCGACTGTTCTGGAGGAAAACACTAAAATGTTGGTGGAGGAAACTCAAACTATTGAGGACGTCCTACAATTTGACCCTAAAATCAAAGTGGTTTCTTTTAAATTGAAATTTCAAAGTAAGCCACCGGCCTTTTTTTTTTTTTTTTTTACCAAAAATGTGTTTTAGATGGACAGATCAATACAGTAGCACAGAGAACATGTAGGATGTTGGAAAATAACAATGTCTTTTCTGTTAACCAAATGCTTTTTAATATTTGCTATTACTTCAATGCAAGTGAACAA
Organism: Gila orcuttii; assembly: GCA_026230005.1. Classification (NCBI taxonomy): domain Eukaryota; kingdom Metazoa; phylum Chordata; class Actinopteri; order Cypriniformes; family Leuciscidae; genus Gila; species Gila orcuttii. Next base: position 52,957,868 of record JAPDVR010000005.1, on the reverse strand, counting down.
GCGCGCCGTTATTTGTTGCTTAGTGACGTGTGTGTTCAAGTATGCCAGAAATGCGCAGATTCTGCACAATACGCTGTATTTAATATATCATGAGGACTCACAAGTTTCTTATTTGCGCTAAATCCGCGCAGATTTGGCTTACACGAACTTCCCCAGCAAAGTGAGTAAACATAGAAACACGCCAAATTGGCTAGTGATTTTACAGCCTTACCCGCCAAAGTTCATTTTTACCCTTATTTGGCGGGTTTGAAGGTGTTAATTTCAATCCCTGAATGTTGCACTCCTGTTTGTCATTGTGCACGAAACTTCACGCCAATAAATCATCAGAAATATTGCCGATTTGTGCGCGTCTCAAGCGCCCTCTTTACGTTCGTCCTAATGCCTGTTAGTTGTCTGTGGATTTGCCAATATTTGGCGAAAATGGAAAATCGATTTTACAATCGATTCAATGAACACTTATGTCTCAATTTTCACAAAAGTGACAGCCCTAAAAACACAACCGGTCTCTGATTTGTAGGTTGCATTGACACCTAGCGCTGGATGCACGGTTTGAAGACCCAGTCAGTGACGTCACAATATGCAAAATTGTTTAAATTCATACCTACGTAATCACCATGACCAAAATTGTACTTTTGTTTTAGACCTACCTACTGACCTTTTTTTTTTCTTTTTTTTTTCTGTTACTACAAACCTAAATATTTTTAAGGATGGCCTGATTTATAAGGTTTGCGCAATTTAATGGTATTTGCGCCATTGTTTCCCGCCAGGAAAAAAGCATGTCTTAAACCAGACGCTAATTTGCGCTGCTCTTGATAGATTGCATTGGTCATTATGGAAATGATCCGGCTGCGTCTGTATTCTTTCATTTGCATGTCATCAGTAAATAACGCGCAGAACTTTCCACTCCCATCGATCCAGTTACTCCCATTACGGAGGTACTGAAAAATGCAGAAATGTTTTTTGAACGGTATAATTTGAGATGTATGATATGATTTCAGAACGCTCAGAGGGAAACAAAGCAGGGAAGATGTGAAGGTGCGTCGTGATGGTGATCTGCTGAGACCTTCTCTCTTCTCGCCGCGCCGCTAGCTGATGTCGTGTCGAGAGGAGGGTCTTTCGGCCGTGGAGTGTGAACAGCGGCAGAGATGTCTCCGGGGTCAATCCTTTAATATTGATTACAAACTGGAGCGGGGCAGCAGGGCCGACAGGCTGCAGCTGTGAGTTTGCGCGGCTTTGAAGTGACCCGCGCCTGTTGGCTGGTCCCAGGCCCTCGCGCATGAGGACAGGCTGCAACTATGTGCCCGCCTGTGGGAAAGAATGTCACGCGACGCCACCGCGACGGAGCCTGCCAGCGACAGGGGACGAGATTTAGGAGAGCCGCGGTGAGAGTCCTGCCAGCGGCAACTACTGTCCCCTCTCCTCTGCTCACACAGAGAGAGAGAAGAGAGGATCTCAGGGATCTCTGCTCTGTAGTCCTGTCTGGACTCAGTAGCGTGAGCACAGTTTGGTTCACTCTGAAGCCTGACGCTCTCACTGTTTTGTCTACTCGGACTTCAGCCCAAAACATCAGAGCAGATGGAAATTCAGTTAATTCTTTTTAAATTCTTGCCTCATGCAATATGTGTTATTGTATTTATATTATAATATTATATGTTATTCATTGAAAAATAAACGTGGGTCAAATTTTAGTAAGACAAAAGCTTTTGTTTTGCTTAAAAAAAAATTAATAATAATAATTGTAAAAAAAAATTAACATGATTTCAGATGAAGCACAATGTGCTCTTTGGATTAAAAATAGACGTGTCAAGATCACGTTATATACAAAAATGTACTTGTTTGAAATAATGCATAATCTAAAATATTCCATGTACATTTTAAGTCATACGGTTTTTAATTATAAGTTGGTCAAATACTGTTTTTATTTCCAGGTTTACTGTAGATTTTGAATCCCAGATTTTCTCAAACGTTTGGACGTGTTATTCATTTCCCAAACTTTTACACATAATAGCTCTTCCAAACCAAAATCATACAAATTAATACCTTTATTTTTGTCTGGTACAGATTATATTGTATCCTTATTCAAACAATGCATTTAGACTTAAGCACCACTGTCCGAAAATTGTCCCAATTATCAGTCTATGAAAATAATACATTTGCACTTTTGATAAAAGTATAATTCATTTAAACAGCAGGGGGTGATCTTACATCAAAGGAGAAATACTTGGCATTCATAGATGCAAGTTGCATCTATGAATGCAACTTGATGCCCCCCCCCCCCCCCCCCCTCGCATCTGTTAATATGCAAAAACAGAAGGGTTATACCAGGGTTAATCTACACTGTGACGACCAAACCTGAAATCTGCTGCATTGTGTTCCATGAGGAAAACTGTTCAATAAACATAGTTTCTTAGAGGGGGTAGAAAATATTATTAGCTGTGTAAGGAAACAAATAGATAAAAATAGTCAATGGAAAGTCCCTACCAAAAAAAAATTCACATAATCTTAAGTAGGACAGAAATTATGTATAGTATAGTCTTACTCTGTCAACATGCATAGTCACCATCATTTAATAAACTCCTCTTCAGAGGTATGGATGTAGTTGTGATTTTGTAATAATGTGTTAATTTAAACTTGATCAGATGTAAACTGACATATAGATAAAGAGACACAGAGATGGATCTTAGTTTTATAATGTTTGCTGGGACTCGATTAAGAAGAGTTATTTGATGTATAGCCTCATGCGAGCTGTCGCTGTAAAGCGCAGAGAGAGAGAGAGAAAAGCGTAACAAAAACAAACTGATTTACTGTGTTCACGGCTAATTAATACCTGCCACATGATAAGAATCTGTGTGAAATACAGTACACGCGTATCTCATTCCTGGGTTGGGCAGCCAAACAAAGCATTTCATTTGAGAATTTTTTTAGCGACAAATGTCAAATTGAGGGAAAATGATTTGTTTCACCTCTTGTTACAGGTAAAGTGGAATGAGGCAAATTGTATAATTATGTATTCAAGCTATTTCATATAAGGTATATTATTTTAGTAATATGTTTTATGCTGATTGCAGTGTTTGCCAGCATAGCAATTTTGTAGTTTGTGTTGCGGCGCCGCACTGCTATCATGCTAAATTACCAAGGCTCTGTAATTTACCCCTCACAATTTATGTGCACAGAAATTTGCTTAATGTCTTTATTTTGGGGGTAATTTTACCCTCTCCACGTTTTTTTCCAAAACTTTTTTCACTTAAAGGCTTTTTTTTTTTTAAATCAAAAATACAGTAAACACAGTAATATTGTAATGTATTATTACAATTTAAATAAACTGTTTTCCATTTTAATGTATTTTACAATATAATTTATTACTGTGATCATTACTCCAGTCTTCAGTGTCACATGATCCTTCAGTAATCATTCTGATATGAGGATTTGATGCTCAAGAAACATTTATTATTATTATTATCAATCTTGAAAACTGTTGTGCTGCTTAATATTTTTGTCAAAACAGTGATACATTTTTACAGGACTGATAAATAACATTATAAATGTATTTACTGTCAATTTTGATCAATTTAATGCATACTTGCTAAATAAAAGTATGAATTTCTTTCAATAAAATGCCTCCAATCCATTGTAGTGTATCTATTATGCACCAACTTCAGATCTATATTGGTTCAATTCTTTCTTTCTGTGTTTTTTTTTTTTCTGTCCACAAAGCTAAATAAAGGAGCAGCGATAATTTTTTTGTGAGGAACATCAACATCCACATAATAATATTCATTTGTCATAAGAAGGAAACAGAAAAAGAGAGGAAGATAGACTGGTGATAGAAACAGACATGACATCATCTGTCATAAATATCAATTAATAATTTTCTTCCGAATTAAGGGTGGAACGCAGGACGAGTCTAATAGTCAGCCTGTGCTATGACCTCATTGTCCCATAACAATGATCCATTGAGGGCCACGGCCTCAGAGCTACATGGCAAATGCTGTGCATAAGTTTTATTTGGCATTTTACAGCTATTAGGTCACAGCAGTTCTGTGCCATGTAAGGTGGATATTCTGTGCTAGAGAGAGAAACAGACCAGTGATCAGAGTAGGAATACTCAAAGTCTTGCTTTAAATCATGCATGATCTTCAGTGTGTGATAAATTATTGATGAACAAGAAAAACTAGTCTGCTAGTCTGATTGTTGTATTTAATTTATTTACACAGTCATGTCTGTGACCTTCTGTCCGATTTTGCTGACATTGTAGGGACGAGTGTATGAGAGACAAACACACACACACGCACACATATATATATACTGTATATCTATGTATATGTGTATCTACAGAAGCATCTATAAATTAGAGTAAATATTGACTGACATTTTTAAGTGTTTTTATTAAGTGACCAATTTTTTTTTTCAGATTAGCCTAATTCAAGTTCAATTGTTTAGCTTAAACATCTAGTTTTGTATTATTTTGATTATCAAAGTATTACTTTGAATTGAAACGTTCTGCATATATTCGTCTTAGTTGTAAATTCAGTTGCATACATCACCAATTAAATTTTTTAACCTTCTCCTTCTTATCCATTTTTTGAGTGCCTGGGACCTGCATCTTTTTTCATTGGACCCTTTCCCTATCCCAAGAGCACCTATCACGGATATACTTCACCTGAGCGCCTGGTTGAATTCTCTTATAGTACATCACCAATTAAATTGACTATTTCCCTTAAGTCGTTTGAAATGTACATGCGATGCTTTCTTTTATTTTCCGTCTGCTTGGCACTGTTCAGATGTTTGAAACTGTGAGCATGTGTCTTGGCTTCTTTAAGCTGTTTAAATAGTCCTTGAGATGTGAATTTGCAGCTCATTTCTATAGTTTCTCTAACAATCGCATATAAAACTGATTTGAACATGAAATAATAACATTCTTAATCCAAGACAAACATGATTGGGAGTTCAGGAATGATCCTTCATGGCCATTACACTGTAATTGAAAGGCAAACATTATTTTGTACCTCAATGAAAGTGGAGGCTTAATGCAATTACTCTAGTGATGTGTGATTTCCAGGCATTTTAAGTACTCTTCTCTGTGTCTCTTTCTCTCTCTTTACGATCTGCTTCATAACGGATAGCGTTCTGCCTGAATGGTGCCCAGACTCCTCTCATGTGAGTAATAAGACTATATGTGTGTATATATATATATATATATATATATATATATATATATATATATATATATATATATATATATATATATATATGTGTGTGTGTGTGTGTGTGTGTGTTTGTGGTTGGTTGGTTGGTTGGTTTAGGTAAACCCTATACATACATTATGGGGACAAAATGATGGCACTATCTGAAATCCTTGTCCTTGTTGGGACATGTTTTGGTCCTCATGAGTTAGACAGCTTATAAATTATAAGGGATGTTTTTTGAAAATGTAAAAATGAAGAAAGTTTTCTGTGATGGGTATGTTTAGGGGATTGCATATACAGTTTGTACAGGGTAAATCATATGTCTATGGAAAGTCCCCATAAAACATGGGAACCCATGTGTGTGTGTGTGTGTGTGTGTGAGAGAGAGAGAACTGAGAGTAATTTTCGGCATTGGACTGTGCTCTGCTAACCACCACCAGACATGCGCTCTCACATGCACTCATGCGTTATATTTAATGACATTTACTTACTGCATGCGTATCTTTAAATAATACCAACAGGGTGTGAATTACCAGGGAGTCAAAGAAAGTTTTCTACCTGTAATATGAAGATTTACCAGTAAATATGAAGATATGTTTCTAGCTCTGACTGATTTTAAATTGTAATTTTGTCCATCCCTGAAATGTGTCATACTGTTAACTTCTCCTGAGCTGTTGAATGAAATACGCTATAACACCGTGCTCATTTAGGAACCTGCATTTTTTGCATTGATGAATGTTTAAAATGCATACACAGTTCAGTTGAATGATAACAAACCCTCTTTAATGCTGTTAAACTGAATGTACAAAGGAAACTGTTTGCTGAAAATATGCACTTTTTCTTTTTGTCAACCAAAAAAGCATTGGCACTTTATTATATTATATATACTATTATTAAACTATAGATAGATAGAAAGATTATTGTAAAATTAAAATTTAATTGACTGAAATACAGTTTTTTAACAGTCCAAAGCAAAACCGTTTAGTTGTGTGAGGTACTATGAAAAGTCAAAAATGTATTGTATCAAGTTGCGAGTATATTTTGAGTTTTTTCAACTTTTCTTTCTTTCTTTTTCTATATATATATATATATATTTTTTCATAATGTGTCTGCAACACTCCAAGTAAGTAGTAATATGATTCTAGTTGGCAGTAAACTCTGTTAACACTGACCTGGGAATTTTCTAATCTGTTTGTACTTGTCATCTGTTGGTTTCCAGAGTAACCCTGACTACTTTGTCACATACTGGAGCGAATTAACCTCTTCTCACTTTCAACCGGTGACAGGCTTAGCTTTATTAAATTGGCACTAGGTTTTTCCCCCATTTTTTTCAGTTGGTAAATTTGTTATTATACGCGGGAGATTTAACCAATTATTTCCACCGCTGCTTATTTTAAAACCTTTTTTCAGTATTTCTGACTCTATACACTAGATATTAAGCGTCTTAATATTAAAATAGTCTCTATATAAAATGTCAGTCTTGCCAAAATTAAACTAATAATGCAGGAATGCAGAATTTCATTGCTTTTTACACTATTCCAAATTATTTATATAGGCCAGCTAATCAAATAATCACTTTCAATAACTGAATGGGCTGCGTCTAGTTATGCTTGGCATGTAAGGTGCGGCATTGTTCTCATAAACACTTGAATCATTTATTATGAGAAATAAATCTGAGTTCAGGTGCTGCTCATCAATCAGTCTAATCAATCTTAGTTCAAACAGAAATCCAGATTTGCTCATACAACCGTATACACCTTGCTAGTAACCAAGTATGTGTGGGTGTGCGAATGTGAGTGTGTTTTGTGCGTTCAGGGTGTTGTTACGCATCTTTCAACAAGCGCTGTGTGCACATATGCATGCATGTGTGAGAGTATCGAATCTATCATGGCAAACTATGCGCGGTCTTTAATCATTACCATAACTGATTGAGCCAGGTTTATTTTGTTTTGATTTTCCTCTGAAACTGTTTACTCTGCTGCTTTATTCGTAATTCATCACAAAACCAGAATTAGGCGCAGTGGTTTCAGCGGCCTGAACAAAGCTCACCTCTGTCAATCTGAAAGGGCCTTTCTTTAGGAGGGCGGTGAGTGTGTTTGTAAGCGACAATACACCTGGTAACTCTGTAAACTGTTGTACATCAACACAATGACTCAGGATGAGTATGTTTGAATGGAAACATGGCTTATGTGTCAATATAGCTTATGTAAAACTTGTCAAAGCCTCTTGAATGTACAAAGGGGAACCTTTAATTGCAATTCCATCATTAATCTTAACATCATGCATCTTAGATTGGACTGGGAGTGAATGTTGGTGAGGTATAAGCAGAACAGGGATGGGGTGTCATGAGCGTTAAGCACACAGTTGAGACCCTTTTAGAAGGGGTGAAGCATTGAGAAAGTTATGTGTGAAGTGAATCTGATGATTGTTATGTTTCACCTGCTGAATGAGAGGAAATCAACAAGCATTTTCCAGGCTATTACATCATTGCTGAACACATTCCAAGTCAAGTTGAGCTGGATTTCTTCCAGGTCCACTCCACCTCTCCAACCTTACTCTCACAAACACACATACTCGTTTACGCCGCCTTATAATGCTTTCCCAGTTGTGTTGTTATTCATTTCACCTCAGGACACCTTTCCATTTTATTTTGCCGTGCTAGAAAGATGTCCGGTTCGTCATCCTAAAACTTGGGAAAGAATTTGTATTTTTGAGCCGAAATTTAGTTGGGGTGTAAAAGACTTTTAAAGTGCCTCTGTTATGTTTTTTTTTTCGGATATTAACTTTCATGCAGTGTGTAATATAGCTGTTTGTTAATGTAAAAGGTCTGCAAAGTTTCAAAGATCAAAGTCCTTGATAAATGGAGGTATCGTCTCCTGAAGGAAAGATCCGATTTTGAACCGCGTGAAACTAGTAGTCTGTAATTTCAACCTTACTTCCTGCATGAACTTACGTAGGTTTGTAACAAATTTGGATAATGCCAGCCTATTGTTTTTATTGGCTGTTCACGAACAACGTCTATTTTTTCCCGCTATCAAACACTGTTGTAGCTGAGGCCTGGAAGAGATTAGTTTGTGTCGTCGACATGTTGAGGAGACGCTGTTTTTTTGCAGTATGTGAAAGCAAACCGCTTTGCATGCACTTCCAAAGGATGGAGGACTCTTGCTGGAATTGATACTGTAAAACTGGCACCATTATTGCTGTTCATACTACTGTGTATCTAGTTCTGAGGAAGATTTGTAGCTGGAATTCAGATATAGCAATGACAGTTTAGTTTCCGACATGCACTGAAAGCAGTCAGCCAATCACAACAGACTGAGCCATCCGACCAATCAGAGCAGAGCAGGCTTTCAGAAAGGAGGGGTTTAGAGAGACTGGATCTTTTTATCGAACCGTTTCAGACTAAATAAGTTATGCTGCAATGTATATTATGAGAAAATGAAAGTGATTTTTGACCTTGGATGCATGTAGACCTAATGTAGGAGACCCTCAAAACAAAATTAGGAACCTTCAAAATAGCATAATGGGGAGCTTTATCAATTTGACTGCACTGACAACAGAACTGAATTGAGTTGTATAATGAGAATTGTCTTTGAGCTGCTTTATAGCTGAATCAAATTACTTTCTTAATTGATGAACTCTGCAACATCAAAACTGATATTAAACTGAATTTAATCACCAGGGAATGACACTATTACCTTCTGTAGAGCTGCTTATTGCAGAATAAAGCTTGTTTCATAATGAACTTTACACTGTGAGCTAAACTAAATCACTGAACTGAATTGAGTACTGTAGATTCATTTCACTATTATCTTCAAACTGACATCATGACTGAATAGATGTATTATGTTCACAGTGTGTATGGCCCAAGATCTGGAATCGATTTCAGTTTGCGCATGCATTCTACTCTCAATTTACTGTAATACATTTTACCTTGTTTAAATCCATTCTGCAGACATTTCCTCAAAAATCAGGCAAAAAACGTCCATCTTTGGGTATGATGACCCATGTCTGACAGCTCGTGCCATCTCTCGTGTGTTCATTGAGAAAGCCACGCTTCTCTATGCTAGCTGGCCATCTTATGCGTCATCACCGAATAAATGCTGCCTTAGATTATGGGGTTGAAAGATGGCCTCCTTTCTATCACACAGGGCAGATAACTCTATCAACGAATCAGCCTTGCAGGAAGGGAGCTGCTTAAAAGCTCATAAATGTCTCCTTTTCTTCACTTCCTTTTTGCTTAATCTTGTCCCTCTGGGCAAACGGATGGTACTCTTGCACTGTGCAGAACCTTAAGACAGAGTTAAGCATTCAGGAGACATAATAAAGAGAAAGACTACAGTTATGTGAAAGTCCATAGGGCAATGCAGTTTGGTGTAGTCTACAGATATAAATAATTTTCAATTCGAGGAATCCGACAGAATGGAAGGGGATATTTCAGCACAAGCTTGCTTTATGTCCTTTTAAGTGTTTGTTCTGGCTGTAGATCAGTCAAACATGCTGTCCCTGTTACTCAGTGCTAATGCATTTAATTATGCTGCCTTGCCAAATGTTAATGTGATTTATATCCTGGATGGTCAGCCAGCCTGCTTTCAGAAAACTGAGCAAACAATCATGTACCAGAGTATCAGGAAATTATATAATGTTGCATGAGAAAAAGTTTTAAATCACTAGAAAACTGCTCATTATGTAGTCATTAGTACACATTTCTAATTGATTAGTGTATACTGCATACTACAAACTATATTGTGCAATTTTTTTAAACTTATGTAGTATGCAACAATATACATTTTAAGCCGTATTATGGTACATATACATGCATAACATAATACATTTATATTACACTTAAAGGGTTAGTTCTCCCAAAAATGAAAATTCTGTCAGTAATTACTCACCTTCATGTTGATCCAACCCCGTAAGACTTTCGTTCTTCTTCGGAACACAAATAAAGCTATTTTTGATTAAATCTGAGATCTGTCTCACTCCTTCATAGGCTGCATGGTAATTTCATTCTGCCGGTCCAGAAAAGTTAGTAAAAACATTGTTAAAATAGTTCAAGTGACTACAGTGGCTCAACCTTAAGTTTACCAAGTGACGAGAATACGTTTTGTGCTAAAATAAATACAATAACGACTTTATTCAACTATTAATTTTCTTCTGTGTGTGCCTCTGAGTGAGTTGATGAGAGCCACGACCAGGGATGGAAATTAGCACCCGCCACCAGCCAAATGCGGGTGATTTTGTGTTGTGGCGGGTAAAGTCGCTTCACCTACCGGCCACCGTGGCGGGTAAATAAAAATAGCATACTGTTTCACCCGGACGGCGGACACTTTTACAGGAGGCACACCTTCAACACCCGCGCGCTTCTTCCGTCGAGGCTCGACGAGGGAAGAAAACGTGGGAGCGCGAGACGCGGTTTGCCGTCCAAAGGGAGAGCTAGCCGCGAGCGCATGGTGTATTTTTAAGGCGGGGCAGCTCTCTTGTGCCGCGCGAACATCTACCCGTGCGGTTCTTCCGTCCAGGCTTGAGCGCGAGAGGTGGTTTGCGGTCCCAAAGGAGAGCTAGCCGCGAGCGCATGATGTAAATATGCAGACATCCCAAGTCTCCCGAAAGTTCCGGGAGTCTCCCGCATATTGATATCGTCTCCCGCATATTGATATCGTCTCCCTGATGCCCGCAAATTAGTTAAAATCTCCCGGAATCTAGAGCGCGCATGCGAGACAGAACATACTTAACATACATAGTGCTTGCACACACGGGCACGCACGGCAGAGAGGGAGAGAGCGAGAGACCTTGCGTGTGTCTCTCGCTCTCTCCCTCCCTGCCATGCGCGCGCTATGTATGTTATGTGCGCAGTATAGTCAACACCGGCCACTTCGGCCAAGTGCATCCTAAATTTTCGGTTTCGGCCCAGAATTTTCATTTCGGTGCATCACTACTTGTAACCAATCAGATCAACGTGTGATCGTCAACGAGTGGATCTCTGAGCTGGTGTGAGTGAGTGGAGGTGGGGATCATTTGCATATTCATAGAACCGCGTATACTAAATGAGGCTAGGGTGTAGCATTCGAATTATTTTAAGGCATGAAGAATTTTTTAAATATGTAATTTTTGTAATCAAAGATTAGTTTTAAGGGATACAATTATTGACTACAGGGGGACTTTAAGAATGTCTTAACTTTTAGCAGAAAAAAAAAAAAAACAAGATGATGAAATCATCGGTTGATTAAAAAGTTAATTCATCACTCCATGAGTGCATTGCATTCTAGGATATAGTATTCCACACAGTGTAATCTGGTTGCAAATTTTTGGTAAATTTCAACATGCTATCCATGTATTGCATGCATACTGAAATTTTGGGTTTATTTCGCTGTTATTTTAAGTGTGGTTTTAGTGTTTTTTTTGGTTGTCTTTATGTGTTTTAGATATTGTACGGCACATTGTTCAATTGTCAGTTGTGTAAAAGTGCTTAATAAATAAAACGAAATGATAAGGGATGGAGAAACGTTGCAGGCCAGACCTGAACCTGCAGCGTGAGCACCACGGTCATGTTTTAAGAGCATGTGCGGTAAACAGTGTTGGGTGTAATGCATTACTAAGTAATTGATTACTTTAATTTAATTAATTTCCCCTTGAAAGACTTTTTTTCTGTAATTTAATTAGTTACTTCTGATGTAATTGCATTTAAATACTGTATAGACTATAGAACAATTCAATATAAAACAATAGTGGATTTAACATCAAAATGTAACGTATTATTGTAAAATGTATGTTTTTAATGTAACGTTAACCCGTTAAATATTTTGGTCAGTTCAAGAATAATGTATGCAAATTTCTAGTATTTATTTAAAATAATTAAAAGAGCAGTTTCATGTCCTTGTATTGTTCAACTGGGATTTAGAAATTAATTAGTAAGAAGTGATGCAATACTTTTTATAGGGAGTAATTAGTACAGTAATCGAATTACACTGTTGAAGATGTAATTCATTAATTTCTTTTTTAAAAATAACTTAACTTTGCAACACTGGCAGTAAATGTTACACCACAGCTCTGATTGACAGCATCCGTCTTCTAGACTAAAACAAGGCGCTTCGTATGTTTAAACACTTCATATTTTCTCACCACTTTTAGATGCATGAGGCAGCACTGATGCTTAGAGATTTAATCTGGGAAATCTTACAAAATCCCATTTTCCATTCCAATTTTAAATAATCCAATCCTTACAGTCAGTGCAAGTATGTACAGGACAGACCCCACAGCAAGAGTGTTTGCAATGTACTGTGTAAGATTGCAATGCTCAAATTAAGTAGTTTTGAAAGGTTTGTGAGTGTGGCAAAACCAGCAACCTAAACCCTTTCTGTAGGCTGCTGTTTGAACAATGTGTAACATAAGCATCAATTTCTCCTCAAGAGAATAAATCAAACCATAAGCTTAAACTACTGGGGTTTATAATATAGGCTGCCCTCATTTGCCATTGTATCTTTTTGCTGCGAATGAAAGTGGCCTTCAGTATGGTTGTAGCATGATGTAGTATTTTTTGAGTATCACTTTTTGAAGGAAAGTTTATTCCAGCGACCTTTATCCTGCTAAAAACTAAACTAAAAATGTTCAAATACTCACATTTCGAAATGTTCTGCCCTCATTTAGTCTTTATGTATGTATGCATGCATGCATGCATGTATGTATTCATTTATTTATTTTCTGTGAATCACAAAAAAAAGTTTTTTTCTCATTCATTAAATTACAGGTCTAAAAATGATGAAAGCGCCATAAAAGAATGATGTAAGTAGACTATTATATTTGTGGGCTATTCCAGAATTGTATTAGTGTAATTGAATATTGTAGTTTTATTATTAATATAAATTTTATGTGTTGATGTATTAGTTTAATTTAGTGTAACTAGAATATATTTATAGTAAACAAAATATTGTGGTCAAACAAACTTTCATGTTTTCACATCATTCAAACATGTGGATAATTCAAACTGCAACAATTACATTCTATCCAGTCTTATTTAACACATTTAAGATTGCCTCCTCTCTCACCCTACTAAATTCAAATTGTATCAATTCTGTGTTTTATTGACTGTTTGTGGTTTCGCCAATTGTCTAGGTGTACTTTTTCCAATTAGAACTATTTTCCATTCCATTGATAATTTTGTTATGACATTTGGAGTTTCATTTCAGTAATGATGATATGTATTTAAAACAGCTGCTAAAACAGGAATGCTGCTTCTTAGAATTTGGTTTGGTAAGAAAAAAAAATCTGCCAAAAACAATTATGTCATGCAAATACAAAACTACATTAAAAAGAGGTGTTGCCTGCAAACTCAACCCATTTCCAAACAAAGCACACTTCATTCAGGTAAACTGCTGATTTCTACCCTCTGGTGATGTCGTCATGGCTTTAAATCGCAGCTGTCATAGAATAATTGGATTATTATTACAAGTTGTTTCCCAGGAACAGTTTTTTTTAGAACTGTCTTGCTCTTCATTATATTTGACATGTAAACAAGCTCTTAAATGAAGCATTTCTTGTTGCTAAAGGTACAACCTCATGAAACACCATGGTAAAAGAGAGAATAAAATAAAAACTCACCTTTTCACCCATTCAGAGGAAGACAGGAGTGCATGTCCCATCCTGAGCCACCAGCACCTCTGGGCCCTTACAGCAAACATGGAAAACAGTTAATGCCCACTGACAGACTGTCATGTTGGAGATTCCTTGATGTGGAACGTCATCTTTGGAAAAATCAGGTTTTATGGAAAATATGAGCACTTTTTCTTTTGCAATAAACCTTGCCTTTGTTTTTGTCTTATTTAGAGTTTCTTAAAGGCATGTTCTTTGTGACATGTTAGTGTGTGCGAGCATGCACACATATGTACATGCATGTTGGTTTAGGTATGTTTGTGTAGACTAGCAAGTGTTTTGCCGCTAGCTCAAAATTTGATTTACATGTTCCTGTTCACACCTAGACCTCATCGTATATATCATGAATGACAGGTGGAGACCGAGATGCAGCAGGCACTCTCAGTCCACAAACAACCCAACATTAATCGAGCCCTATAATTGTTTAGAATTTATAGTTTTGCATTGCCTCCGAGCGGATGAGGCAGATGTTTGCACAATCTGCCAGCTGAGGTGTTTGGATACGCAGCACTCAATGCAGGCATTCTTTAAGCATGATTCCACTTCAGTCGCCATTTTGTGCACGGTTTTTGTGCAAGTTGAGTATATTTTCTCTAATATTGGGTCAGTACTTTGATTTTTAAACAGTATGGCAATAGTAACTTGTTATTGGAATTTTACTATAACAAAGTTATGTCTGTTAAGTGGATTCATTACATGCAGGTTGATTAGTCATTGATATATTTAAGTGTATGTGGGTGTGTGTGTGGCCTGGTAAATCCTATATTATGGGGACAAAATGTCCCCACAATGATGGCAATATCTGAAATTGTTGTCCTTGTGGAGACATTTTTTTTTTTTTTTGAAAGTCGATGGAAAACAAGTGTGTGTGTGTGTGTGTGTTCAGGTAAACTTTCCCACAATGATGGCAATATCCAAAATTATCTTTGTGGGGAATTTTTTTTGGTCCCCATGAGGAAAACAGCTTATAAGTCATGCTTTAAAAATGCAGAAAGTTGTTTGTGATGGGTAGGGTTAGTGTAAGGGGAGAGAATAGTTTGTACAGTATAAAAATGATAATGTCTATGGAAAATCTCCATAAAACATGCAAATTCAAGGCGTTAATACATTACCCCCCCCCCCCCCCCCCCCCCCGCCCGTGTGATTTAAATAAGTTAAACCTCAAACCATACTATTCCTTTCAAATGACTAGTCTATTCTGCCCAGTAGACAGACAGCTTGCTTAATCCCACTGTTCTACAGATGCCCTGATGGCACAATGCCAGGCTCTCCCAGGACAAGCCCTGACACTAGCGCCTGCTCCCATCCAGTTGCTGCCAAAGGCCTGTCAGTAACGCTCAAAGGGGAACGAACATTACTTATGTCTTGGTTCCATTGATAGAAGGATGTATTGCATATCCATAAAGGACTTGAATCTTGTGCACACGCCACGCCTGATATGTGAAAGAACAAGAATAAGCCCCACCATTCAGTTTTACAAAGTTGCAAAAGAACTACATATCTCTCATATGTAGAAACAACTGCAACATTGACTGGTTGGGCTATGTAGCTTTGACTCATCTTACATCACAGCATGTTTTTGAGAACATTCAGAGCCTGTGATTAATTTCATGAGCTTATGTTAGAACGTAACCATCTGGTTTTCGTCTTGGAGCCTGTACGACAGCAGCTGACCAGTAAAACCAACTTGTTGGGAGGGAAACTCGTACAGTATGCAAATTAAAAAAAGTTCTTCCTTGGTCATAGATTTGTGATTTTACTAGAAAACTATGAATAACTATGCTTTATCCTTCCGTACTCACTGTATGCATGCAAGTCTGCATGAAAAATCTATAATGGTTTTGCCCCAAACGCTCAAGATGCTTCCTGGAAAGTCAATCACTAATTAAGGATTTCATGAAGTAATTGAGGATCAGTGGTATCTTATTCATGGAAAACACCAGGGAGCAACCAAATACCAGAGAGTGTGTAAAAGAAACTGCACCTGCAAAAGACTTGCAGCTAACCGCATAACAGCCATGGTTCACACAGACACACACACACACACACACCTGTGTCATGCACTTGGCCTTGAACGCACTCACAAACACGCTGTCCTCAAGGGAAGGGAGCTGTACTGAATGGGTTTATTAGTGCCTGTGCAGTCATTTTAGCTTCACTTAAATTGGAGCAGCACTTAACCGTGTGATGAAGCAACACGAGGGCCATTAGCTCACGCAGACATTCGCTGGGTGCCGAGTGACATCGCCCACAGCTGCGATCCCCGATGCCTGCCAACATGTCCACTGCAGGCATACGTGACTCCGCCGGCTTCAGGAGACACTACAACACTCATTCTACTATTTATCTTTTTCAGATGTTGCATGTAAACGTAGGTCAGGGAAGATGCTTTGAAAGGCTGCTTTTTTGAGGAAAGACTTATTTTGTGTAGCTAAAAGACATCACATGGGGAAAAACGGCGGTAACATTTTAAGACGAACACTATGCAAACATACTAGTTTTGTATCATTTGAAACTGCTACAGCAGCGGAGAAGATGCATTAACATTAATTTACGTTATTTAACCAAAACTCGCTGTACAGATGGTGACATACAAATGCGGACATGTCCACATTCAAGCAATTTAGTGGGCTTAAACAGCTCGCCCTTTTAAAGCAGTCGCACACACGTTCAAGCTCTGATAATATCACGGCTCATTTTGACCGGATCATGGAATCAGTGAGTTGACTAAAGAACACCTGCAATCAGTCCGGGTCAGTTCGAATCTCAGATTGAATCTTTCAGTGTGATTTGTTAACCAATTCATCATGTTTATTGGAAAGATTCAGCTCGTTCAGGAATTGAAAATCGCTATTGGCTCATTTTTACTGAATCAGAACCCAGCTGTTGACTCAAGAACAGCTGCAATTGGATCAGGCCGATTCACTAACTGAATTGTTCAGTTCGATTTTTGAACCAATTCATCAGTTTTATTGGAAAGAATCAGCTCGTTCATGATCGGACATCCCTATTGCTCCTCAGGGCGGGTGTCGATTTCTTCTATTCAAAATAACGAGGAATTATATGTTTTTATGAAATGTAGTGGAGTACGATATTATGCTTTGGAATGTAGTAGAAATAAAAATACAGATACTTAAAAAAAATATTATCTAACAAATAGTTGCTAACTTAATACAAGCTAAGTAAGGGGACATTGTATATTTTTTATATATTTGTGTATATACAGTATAAATTCTGCAACCCAGGCTCATTGGAAATACATGACTCTGCCTACATTTCCGCAAAAAAAATAAAATATGTTGCTCTGGGTACGTTTCACTGCACTTTTCAGATGACATGTCCACAAGTGGCTCTATAAGCAATATAATTTGTTCTCTATTGCAGATGCAGGTTTATTAAACAGCCTTACCTGTGGTTACATGTTTGCAAATGTTTCATGGCATTTTCAAAGTGAAATGTCCAGTGACTGGCGTTAAACAGTTAAATGTGACTGGCAGAGTATTATTATATTGGTTGATGTATGTATCACAGCAGTTCGGAGATGAAATGAAATGGAGCTTAATGCGTACCACCTACACTAAACCCTAACGTTAAACCTGAGCGACCGTGTTAGCAGTACACACCATGCCATGCCATTGAGCTCTTTTATCTCATACAGGAATGCTTTCTGTCACAAGTGCAATGCTGTACCAGATGAGCTCCCGAGCAAGTTTACTACATCAGAAAAGCCAATGGAGCTGGTTATGTGATGTGAAAAATCAAAATGTATTAATTTACAAATCAT
This sequence comes from Gila orcuttii, assembly GCA_026230005.1. Classification (NCBI taxonomy): domain Eukaryota; kingdom Metazoa; phylum Chordata; class Actinopteri; order Cypriniformes; family Leuciscidae; genus Gila; species Gila orcuttii. Next base: position 52,940,249 of record JAPDVR010000005.1, on the reverse strand, counting down.
GCACTATGATCGTATTGTGCAAAGATCTGCATGAAATTAAGTCTTTAAAGGGGTGATGAACTGAGAAATCAAATTTTCCTTGAGCTTTTGACATCTAAGAGGTCATCATATTATAAGAATATCCTGTAAATTTCAGAACTGAAAACGTCCTTGTTAGTCCAATAAATGCTTTTATTGACACCAGGCTCAGCAAACGACTCGTTTTTCAAAGTGGGGAACTATGACGTCAAAGAGGATAAAACACCACCCCCGCTGAAGAAGATCAACGCCTACTTCAACACGGCTACTTTAGCCCCGCCCACCGATTCGCGCATTACACGCATAGCTAAATAACATGGGCCTACCTCGTGATGACAAACCGGATCGAGCTACCGAGCAATAAACATGACATTTACAAAATATTGTGCAGTGCCTGGTTGTGGAAGAAGACAGTCGCTGCATAAGCTTCCTCTGGTTTCCAATAGGAATGCTTGGTTAAACTTTATTTTTAATGACGTTCCAGCTGATGTGGGTAAAACATTGTCCGTTTGTTCGCTTCATTTCACTGAGGATTGTTTTGTAAACAAGACACAGGTCGAGACTGGATTTGCAGACCGATTAAGATTAGAAAACGGTGCTGTGCCTTCTATATTGGATCCGACAGGAATGGTGCAACACAATTACGTGAGTAAAATTTTTAATTAAAAAATAATAATAATCTGATAGGCTAGTATTGCATTGTTACAGATCGTTTGATATCTAATAATTATGTGTACATGTGTATCAGTCTAATCGTTACTGACGAGTGAGTTGAAACTCCTTATAATATGCAAAACTGTTATCCACTCACAGCAGTGGGCGTTTACTTCCAAGTCTTCAATGCGAGACGCCCATAAAAACCGAGCGTTTTTGAGCTAGGCTCAAAACTAGGGTAGAAAATAGCCTATTACTTATTCATTTTGATGTTTTTGAATGTAAAAACCAAGCGAACGTCATAAGTTGACCTCAGACAACAATATAACATTTTTTAAAAAGCTAGTTCATGACCCCTTTAATAATCAATAATTTGTGTGAAAAGAAATACGTTTTTGGTGTTTTACTGCCACTTTAATGTTCATTTCAGCTGAAAACTCCAGTAAAAATAATGTACAGGTACATTTTGCAGAATTGTACTGAGAATCATGTATTTCCAATGAGGCTGGGTTGCAATATTATTTCTAATTTATTCACAGTCATATTTTTCTGGCACAAAACCAATATGTATATTGTTTACAGTGTATTGTTTACAGTGAAGTAATTGTATTACTCACCATGTGTCCTTATAATGTTATTTTTGTAAACTGCACTGCACACCTAATGTGAAACGACATTTTATTCCACTGCATACCTGTATATGGCATGAATGGCAATAAACTTTCTCTAATCTTCTAATAATGGAATTTTGTATGAATGAATCCAAAGAGTGACAGCATCAAAAGGTACACTAAGTACTAATAAACAAAACTTTAAAAATATATATAAAAATAGAAGACACTCATTTACAGTATATATCTGATTTGAAAATTTAGAGATGAACAGCAGCATTTATCAAAAAAGGCCTATAGGGAAAAATGGCTTCATTTACCATTCAGTCCATTCATTTACATACTATCCACAGTCCAATTCACTATGAATTAGACTTTGCAATTCTGCTTATGAGAGAAGCTCATTTAAGAACGTACATTTAATTATTTGCACAGATGTTTGAGAGAAAAGCTGTGTATGCAATACAGTGTCACATTAAATGTAGCATGTTGCGCTACACATTTGAAAGCTTGGTACTGTAAACGCTGCACTACTGTCACGCCACTGCTAAATGTAGTTAAGTTAGTAATGTTGCTACTTTTAGTTAGTTAATCCCCAACACTGCATAACAGTGTCACATTAAATGTAGCGATGTAGCATTGGAAAAAGTACTTTTCCACATTATATACTGTAACAGCTTTACCACTGTTACGCCACTGTTAAGTGTTAAGTTAGTAGTATCACTAGTTAGTTATTGCTAAACATTGGATAAATGAGCCCATAATTAAATTGTAAGCATTTTACTGTTTATCTGGCCGTGGTTGTTACACACTTCAGCGTTGCCCTGTGTAGGTCCTCCATCACGCCAAATGAATTACTGGCATGAAGTCCCAGAATGCTTAGTGTAATTCTACCTATGGTCTTTCCCTGAGCACCAATTTTATTGTAAACCATTTCAGCATTGCATTGTCCAAATGGTGTGAAAGAGTGGCTTGCTGAAAAGCAAGTATGTCCTTTAGAGTAGCATTGGGTTTCTTGAGTTCTCTATTTCTATGTGCAAGTCTGAATGTGTCCGGCGGGCTTTTTTTACTGAATGGCTAAATCATTTTTAGAATGCACAGTGATTGATAGAACTGGGTGTGTGTGTGGGCATCTGACCAGGAAGACATAGCTTGAGAGTGCTTACATATACACACACACACACACACATTGTTGTGTGTGATTACCTTGTCATAGACGTGGTTTCTGCTAATCCGAGATGCTCCGTTCGAGTGTCTGTGTGTGCATATGTCCTGTCAGCTAATGTATTTACATGGTGCACATGGGAGTGTGTGTTCTGCACATCTGTGGAATGCGCTGGTCTGCCCGGTTGAGTGGAACAGCATCGAAACCGACGTGCAAGTATCGGCCTTCAAAATAGAATGAATCTGAAAAGCCGCAGAGAGCGCTTACCAATCAAGCCTTGCATTTCCTCTTTCAGACATTGTTTATTTGGAAATATATGTTCAAAAACTCACTTTATTCTCTGCCAGCAAGCTGTCAAGAGAAATAGTGAAAGCAAATGCGAGAGAGAGAGAGAGAGAGAGAGAGAGAGAGAGAGAGAGAGAGAGAGAGAGAGAGAGAGAGAGAGAGAGAGAGAGATGGGAGGCCTGCTGAAGTGCAAGAATTATAATCAGGGGTCATCAGAGGTCAGACACTGTATTTGTAGATTTGCTCATGCACAGACAAGTTATTATCACAGGCCCAGTCCTAATTACCCTACAGCAGTAAAAAATGACAACTTAATTTTCAGTTTTCAGATGTAATTTCAGACCCCACACAGGAACTGAACTGGAGACGACATGACATCACCAATTTCTGATGATTCTGATTGTAGTTCAGTAAAACCATTAAACATTGGTAACACTTTATTTTGATGGTCCCCTTTTGACATCGTTGAAAGTAACTTTGCAACTACATGCCAACTAACTCTCATTAGAGTATTAGTAGACTGTCTGCTTAATATCTGCTAACTCTTTACTGTGATGCAACAGACATTCTACTGACTATAAGTAACTGTCCAAGTACATAATTCAACTTATTCTACTAACCCCAACCTAATAGTCTACTAATACTCTAATGAGAGTTAGTTGACATGTAGGTGCAATGTTACTTATAGTCAACAGATTATATAAAGGGGACCATCAAAATAAAGCATAAACCAACATTTCTTATTTTCCTTTAATTTACTTGAACTGTTAAAATAACTAAAACTAAAATAAATAAATAAATAAATAAATAAAAAGCTATATAGGCAAAAACTAATAAAAATGGCAAGAAAACAACAAAATGACTAAAATTTTAACTAAAATTAAAATGAAAACAGAAACTATTAAAAAATAGTTTTGTTTTAATTAATTCTGGTTACCAGTGCCATTGAAGAAAATTAGTATTTGCAGTCAGCCGTAAGGAAAGTGTGTAATAGCTCATAGTGTGGCTACTAATGACTGAGTACATGAATGACCAAGCGAAGTCTTAGTTATAAGTGGGAAACTAGGGATTCAAGATGATACACAAGTTGTCAATTTGAAACATGGCGGAAACACTGAATATAGATCAATATATCATATAATATCTTTAATCTATATAGATTAGTGAGCCGAAAGCAAGTCTGTAGCAAAAAAAAAAAAAGCAAATCTTATGCAACAACAGCATTTAGTGAACATCATATGTAAATAAATGGTCATCAATTTGAATTCAGATTATTTATGTTTATTGTTCACAATAATCTTTTGCTTCATATAGGCTACTTCCATGCAGGGTTATAATACAACTCGATTTAAATTCGACTATTTAGTAACTAAATTTATGGATATATCCAGTGCCGTTATCAGTTATAAATGGATAGTTCTGCTTGTGGATGTATGTTAGTCAAGTACAGCTTTCCAGTTATGAAATAGACAATAAAGTATGTTGTAGTATGTTGAGACCAGTCTTAGACCATTTTTTGAAGGTCTTGGTATAATATATATATATATATATATATATATATATATATATATATATATATATATTATAACTAAGCATATAATTAAAGGTACAATCTGTAAGAATTTTATATCAAAATATCTAAAAACCACTTGCACAGTGTTCTATATTTCTTTCAATTGTGTACTTCCATTATCTAAAAAGTTTCCAAGAATTTGTAAATTCAGAGTTCACAATTTTAAATAGTGCCCGTACCTGTTCACTTGTCGCCTGTCAATGACGTTATATCCGCGTTATCCCTGGTTTCCGCTTGTACTGCCATATAACCATGACAACAGACGTGGACAACTGCGTTACGTCTAGCGGCACGCTCATGCTGTTGTTGTTCCGTTCAAACTTTATGGACCATGGCAAGCAGACTTTGGGACAAAAGGAGAACTAAAACGAGGATCAATATCAGCGTGGCGTTTTGGAGATGCGGAGAGCTCCACGTCCACTAACTTGACTTGACAGAGCTTCACGAGTCACGACTTGACAGGGACGCTGCTCGCATGTACATTATTAGACAGGTGAGCAAATGTACATAAAACAAATCAATGTTATATAGCTCAACATGATGAAATGTTAGAATATGCTTAGTATGTTATTCTAATGTTGATCTAGCTTACTGCTGGTCTCATATAGCAAACAAACTAACACATTGAAAACTTTCAACACACTCAAATGCTGTTTAGTATGATAGTGTAACATTAGAGCAAGTGAAACAGCGCTGCGTTACCTCACAAAGTTTAATTCGTCAAATAAACTGACCTGTGTGAGTAGTAATTCAGCACTTGCGAGTAGTTCGGTAGAATTAAATGTCCTTATTCCTTTATATCCGCGGGACTCGTGTGTGGCGCTGATATCTGTCTCTTATTAGGAATCGCGGTACCACAGTCATGTTAAAAAACATGAATGTTTTCACTCATCCATAAACATTATTAGATCCAACAGCAAGTCCCATCATTCCCCTTATCACTGCGTCATCAACCTATGCCTTTGTTATTGTAAGAGGTTAGTGACCCCTAGCGGCGATTTTATTTATTTTTTTTTACATATTTAGCTTCAAGCAATATCACAAGGGCAAGAGAGCTGTTTTCACCAATATGAGCACGATTGCAAATGTGGTATTGATTTTATACAAACGTTCAATAAACAAGAAGTTAATATTACTGTAAGTGCAACTTACATTTTAGATAAAATTGTAGACACAAGTTTTTGCTATTTGTGCAATGAAAATAGTTTCAAACAAATCCATAGCAGAACTGTTGTGCGTTTCGTTACTGCGGTGAACGAATTGGTTAAATATAAATGAAAATGCAGCTATCTGGCGGTTTTAGTTTCATATTTAAAAGTATCATTTTATTTCTCAACTTAAATGTGTGCCATCTCTGCAACCAAAGATACATTTTGTTGCTAGTAATTTAATTTGATTATATAGTGTCTTATTATTCTAATTGTATTTATTGATTAAATGTAAGACATTTCTCAAGTAGTAGATGTGTATCTTCCACAGCTTTAAATGGATTTGAGGAGTGCTGGTCTGGTTTTGGTCTCAACACGCTGTGGTCTTGGTCTCGACTTGGTCTCGGTTTAGCTGGACTTGACTACAACACTACAAACATTACTACATTTACATGTTGTGTCTATATTTTGGATGCTGCTTAAAGGGATAGTTCACACTAAAATTAAAATTCTGTCACCGTTACTGTATAATGACGTCCACTACCATTAGTTATGACTGTATTCTCAGTAGCACAATCTTGCATCTATTGTGTAATCATTTGTTAGGAAGCACTATTTAATTAACATATGTGTAATTATAAGAATCATTGATTTTTTTTTTAAATGCATTCAGTAGGAACTTGAATCAACAGATACGACAATGTTGCATCTATTGTCTGATAGGTGAACTAAAAGAGGTGAAAAGTTAAAACAATTACTTGCATGGAATGTGCAATGAATGATACTTGGCTTTGTTTCCTGTGGAACTGGCTCCTTAGGCGTTTTGGCCTTGTCACCTCAGGCTCATTGAAACAACACCCATTTCTCACAACAATGTTTGTTTACATGTCTCCTAGCAACCCCGTAACATGTTTCCGTGTATAGTTAACATTTTGGCATTTTGTGGCTTCTTCGTTTTTTTCCCCTAAACTCAGTTATTAGATGTGCTGTGTTCTCACCTGACAAGCGAAGGTAGTTCTATCATTTCTAATTATTTATGACCAAATAACATTGAGGTATGAGACAGACAGACATTACATCTTTGCCTATGACATCACCGTCTTTATTCCCACCTGGGCCAATACTTTGAAGCCATAGTGTTTAGACTATCAAGGTCTCTAATAAGAGAGTTTGAGACACGTCCTCTTCCTATGTCCTGCAAATGACAGCGTTTTTAATAACATCGCATTCAGAAAACAAATCACAGTGTTCAAAAGGCTTTGTGCAATCTTTCTGATCAGCACATTGTCAATTATTAGCCTTAAAAATGTCCAATAGTAATGATTATATTCACACAACCATCAAGTAACTACACGCAGTTGTGAAGATTCATTCAGTGTTAGGTGTGGTTATTGAGGAGCTCAATGAATGGAAATACAGATGAAGAATTTTCATCATCTTCTGTCAACTGAGATTTAGTCTGAAGATTCAAAAGAATAAAGCCGGATTACGGTGAAAAGTAATCCATCTAAAATTTATCCAGTTACAAAAGATCAGAGCAGAGTGCCAGCAAGTGTGTAAGTGAAGAGGCGTGCAAGCAGAACGAGTTATTGTGCTTAACAGCAATGGAGTGGAAATGAACGCAGGTTTGCAACATTCATGATGTAAGATGCTTAAAAAACATTGAGATAAGACTTAGTACAACAGCCAAAGATGCATGTGTATGCAGTGTCCTTGCATTTTTTAATTAATGGTCGTAGAACAGTCTGATAAATCAAAATTAAAGGTCATTATGGATAGACAATGCTAATCTGTGCACAAACAAAGAATGATAACAATGAATTTACTGATATTTCACTATTGTTCCCTATTGGTCAGTCACTACAACGTAGGTCATGACTGACCAATAGGTATCTCGCTAGAGAGGCCAATCTACTTCGAGTGAAACTAAAACAAGCCAATACACATTGGCGTGCAATCATTTGCAACAGCTGTGCAGCCTCGCAGCGCGGGTATTTAACAAGCAGCTGGTGCGATTGCACACTAGCTTTTTGCTTCGGAGCCAAGCACTTCGTATGCTGAACAGAGTGAATTTGAAAGCAAGCCTCTTCTGGATCTCTCCACTTTGGTGCGGGCGTGACGGCACAGCAGCGCGAGCGGTCTTTTTCTCTTCTCTCTCTCTCTTCTTTGTTTGTTGTTTTAAAACTGAGCAAACAAAAAAGCTGTTTTCACGGCTGGTAAGGTGCGCGGTTAAAGCGCTCAACGGCCATTTTTACGGCTGGTAAGGTGCGCGATTAAAGCGCTCAACGGCCGTTTTCACGGCTGGTAAGACCAGCGAGAGAGAATCGCGCACAGACAGGTGCACATTCCTGTCTGTGTTCGCCGTGACCGTTCCCCTGCGTGCTTCAGCACCAAGGAGAGCAGTCTCTAAAAGAGCTTGCACAGATAGTTTGCGTCTTTTTCAAGATGACATTCTATTTGTGTGTTTCTGGATGCGGTCGTTACCTGGGGTCGCGGGATGGTCACGATCGCTGCCTTGTGTGTCTGGGCCTCGAACACGCACAGGCAGCGTTCGTGGATGAGTCATGTACCCATTGTGGGAAGATGACCATCTCGGAGCTGAGGTCGAGACTCTCGTTCCTGCAAAGGGGCGGAGTCCCCGTGCCTGCACCTCGTTACAACCCCCCTTCGCGGGTTGCTACGGGCAGTGACACGGGTGACCTGAGGATTACAGTGAGCGCGCTTCCTTCGGGGAACCAACCCCCTAGGAACCCTCACTCCTCTCATTCTCCGCAACCAGTTGAGCTGCCAACAGAACGTTCTGGACCATCCTCGAGATGTGTACCAGTCGTTTCGTTCGGCGCTCCCTGCGACGACCAGATGTCGATCGCTGCATCGGAGGGTGGGTCAGACCTCTCCGCGGACGACGGCTCAGAGCCGCTGCCTCCTTCGGGTGTGCCAGCAGTGCCCGAGTTGGACCCGGAGATGATGGCCATGCTTTCCCGGGCCACCAACAGGATCGGGCTCGTGTGGAACCCTCCACCGTGTCCCGAGCCCTCGAGGTTGGACGATTGGTATCTCGGGGTGGCGCACGCTGGTTCTCAGCAACCCACCCCAGTGCCTTTCTTCCCGGAGGTGCATGAGGAGCTCACAGGGACGTGGACGGCACCTTTTACTGCCAGAAACCGTCTCGGTGGCTCCTCCTCCCTCACCACCCTTGATGGCGGGGCAGCTAAGGGAAACACGCGTATCCCGCCAGTGGAACGGGCCGTTGCTATGCAACTGTGCCCTAACTCCACTTGGCGTGGAGAACCGTGTATTCCTTCCCGGGCCTGTAAGTACTCGTCGGACCTGACCGGCAAAGCTTACAAGGCCTGTGGGGAAGCTGCCTCTGCCATGCACGCTATGGCATTGTTGCAGGTTCATCAGGCCAAGGCACTGAAGGACCTGCACGAGGGTGGTCATGATCCACAAGTTCTCCAAGAACTTCGCGCCGCAACTGACCTCGCGCTTCGTGTGACGAAGGTCACTGACGAGACGATTAAATCCTCCTCGACCCCCCTCCATACCCTCTTGGGATCTTTCCCTGGTGCTTCGAGCACTTCAGGATGTTCCCTTTGAGCCTCTGCAGTCAGTAGACTTAAAGCTTCTTTCCATGAAGACTTTGCTGCTGGTTGCACTGGCCTCTGTCAAGAGGGTAGGAGACCTGCACGCATTTTCGGTCGACGAATCGTGCCTAGAGTTCGGGCCGGGTGACAGCCATGTGGTACTAAGACCCTGGCCTGGCTATGTGCCCAAGGTTCCTACCACTCCCTTCAAAGACCAGGTAGTGAACCTGCAAGCGCTGCCTTTGGAGGAGGCAGACCCAGCCCTGGCTTTGCTCTGTCCCGTTCGCGCTCTGCATATGTACGTGGACAGAACTCAAAGCGTCAGGACCTCAGACCAGCTCTTTGTCTGTTACGGAGGCCAGCAGAAGGGAAAGGCTGTCTCCAAGCAGAGGATGGCCCACTGGATAGTGGATGCCATCGCCTTGGCTTACCAAGCACAAGGCGTGCCCTGCCCGCTCAGGTTGCATGCACACTCCACGAGAGGCGTTGCATCCTCCTGGGCGCTGGCACGTGGCTCCTCGCTAACAGATATCTGTAGAGCTGCGGGCTGGGCGACACCTAACACGTTCGCTAGATACAATAGCCTACGTGTAGAGCCGGTCTCCTCCCGTGTTTTCACCCTAGACGGGTAGAAGCACTGAGAGGTCTGGCTCTGTCGGCTTGCTGCACCCTACTGTGCACCCTTATTGCTCCAGAGTAAAACCTGTCGAGTCCTCCAAACCCCTCGGCCCGGACTTGGCGGAGCGTCCGGTGCCAGGCCCTTATCCGCTGAATCCTTGAGAACCGGATCTGGGCTGGGTTCCATATGTGTGACCCTACGGGGATCCCATATGTGTATATTCTCCACGGCTGCTCCTATCGGAAGCCTGTGTCTTTCCCTTGGGCTAAGTCACCCATTATTTCATATGCAGTACAGCCTTCGGGCTAGTCCATATGTATTCCACATAACTCTTTGAAGAAGTGGCTTCCGCAGCGTTCCTTCCTAAACAGAAAGGGCACGCTTTCCCAGTGTTATCCAATATCTCACTGTATGGGTTATCACGGAACAACAGTGTCAGATTCACTCTGTGTAAGCCTCCTCCTATCGTCCTTCCAGGCAAGAAGGTGTAGAGGCTTGCACGGGGCGCTGGATGGGGTGCAGCGGCTGTGGCGCTTTGGTAGGGATTCCTATTGGTCAGTCATGACCTACGTTGTAGTGACTGACCGATAGGGAACGTCTCGGTTACATATTGTAACCCTCGTTCCCTGAGGGAGGGTCCCGTCGCCACATCTGCTGCCGCCCGCCGGGGCGGCCAGCTTTTTCAGGCTTGGCTCCTCAGCAAAAAACTAGTGTGCAATCGCACCAGCTGCTTGTTAAATACCCGCGCTGCGAGGCTGAACAGCTGTTGCAAATGATTGCACGCCAATGTGTTTTGGCTTGTTTTAGTTTCACTCGAAGTAGATTGGCCTCTCTAGCGAGATTCCTATTGGTCAGTCATGACCTACGTCTCCGTTCCCTCCCTCAGGGAACGAGGGTTACCATATGTAACCGAGACGTTCACTAATCAAACTTTTTTTTTCAACCCATGCTGGAGATTCTGGTTCGAGTCCTGCTCGGAGCGGGGTAAGTAGGACCGGAGGGGTTAGATTGGTGCCGTGACCCGGATGTGAGTGAGGTTTAGGTGTTGAGTGTTACGGAGGCTAGCTAGTGAGAGCTCTCCAGGTCCCATACTCCATGAAGAGACCGTAGTCTCTAGTGTCCTTGCTTGTGTGCCCGCCTCCCATGCTGGAGATTCTGGTTCGAGTCCTGCTCGGAGCGGGGTAAGTAGGCCTGGAGGGGTTAGATTGGTGCCGTGACCCGGATGTGAGTGAGATTTAGGTGTTGAGTGTTATGGAGGCTAGCTAGTGAGAGAGGTCCAGGTCCCATACTCCATGAAGAGACCGTAGTCTCTAGTGTCCTTGTTAGCGTGCCCGCCTCCCATGCCGGTAGGTTCGAGTCCATTACATAACGGAAGCCAGCTAGTGAGAGCTGTGCAGGTAATCCTCAATCCTCACTCCCCTGATCTCAAGAGGTGCACTAGAGACTGTGGAGCGGGGCGAGTAAGACTGGATGGGTTACACTGGCATAATTTTATTACATTGGCTATTGTAGCTATCGTTGCAGTTGGGAAAGGAAATATGGCGCTGAAAGATTAACACATTTGAAAATAATGTACCAACTACACTAAACCCTAAACCTAAATCTAGTGTTTATAAAAGCAATTGTGAGATAAAAACACATTTGCTGAAGCAACCATGTCATATTAGCTTGTTTTTGTCTTTGAGCTCTTTAATTGTGACTTGTGTTTCACGGGACCAGATGTACCAGATGAGCTACTGTGCAAGTTTACTACTTCAGAAAAGCCACATAATGTGGCTGGTTATGTGATGATAAACTTTAGAATGTAATAGTTTACAAATCATGCATTATGATAAAAGTGTTTTGAGGTCATAACATAGTATTCTGCAAGGAACCACATGAAAATAATCAATAATCTGCCCCATAATCATAATTTGTGTGAAAATAAATTAGTTGGTGTTTTACTGCCACTAGTGTTCATTTCAGCTGGAAACTGCAGTAAATTGGATGTATAGGTACATTTTTGGAGTTTTAATTTTTCAGTGCTTTTAGCCTTTTTTTATCACTGCTGAAACTAGTCTAATGCCATAAGGTTTGTGTAATGTGATTTTAGCAATGCCATGCTGAGCTATTAGGGTTTCAGACCTGATAATTTGTGCAAATTGCACCTGTTTTGTTTGGGTTTTGCACTAAATTGCTGCATTTTATTATGGCACTATTTCAGCATACTCTTGTAACCAAATTCTATTCATTAAAAGTTTGATTTGTTGACTATGTTGAAGTAATGGGGAAACTATTATGTTATTTGTTATTACTATTATGTCATTTTATACTTATACTAACTATTACGTTATGATGTATTAAGCATGCTTGGCAACCACTATGCAAGTGTAAAAACTGTTTCGACCCCATTTCTCTGAATTAATTGTATTAATTAGAGTGGAAAGGGAAACAGTTAGTTCAGACGTTTCTCTGTGAGTGTCTCTTTCTCATTTCCTCTCTCTCTCTCTTGCTCCCTCTATCTCTTTTGCTATAGAGCAGCTGTGGAGGAACAGGTGCTGGCCCAGCGTCGCTGCGTCGGGCCTGGTTTTCTCAGCGGGCGAGGACCCAGTGGATAATCTAGTTAAATCTCCCTGTAATTCGGGAGGGATTGAGTTCTTCAGATGAGCTAGTGGAAACCTGCATGGGTGTGTGGGAGTATAACAGGAACAAACTGGCCGCGCATAAAACACAGACACACACATTTACTTGATTCTGTTTTCTTGATGTCTGCCGGGAGGAACAAAAAAAAGAAAAGCCACTACTGTCGCTACTGTGGGTCGGTGGTTGTAAATCTGCGCTTCTATATGAATGCTTCAATTTTATATGAACTGTTTTCTTTGCCTTTTCTGTTTATATTTAATAAAAACATGCATTTTCCTCGGATAGGGTACAAAATAGGGCCTAACGACTTTTCTTTTCTTTTGGGGAAGTATGTGGTTAACCTTCAGAGAAAGTTGATTGTCATATTAACATGTGATATCTACAGTAAATATTAAATGAGCTGTTTTAATTTGTATATTATATAGGATTACAATTTTTGCCACGCTGATACCAAATCACGTCTAAATACATTTTAAAACCCTGTTTTGTGTGATTTTGTAATCTACAGTAGACATTACATAAAGTTAAATAGGCAACATTTTTTAAAACTTCAAAAAAATAAAAATGAATGTAACAGATGCAAATGTAGTCCTTTTTCACAAAGTTGAAACTAGAATAGCTCAGTTGAGGCTAGTTTAGGGAAAAAAGTTAGTTAGATATAGGCCTATTGATAATATCTTCCAACGAACAGTGCTAGAAAGGGTTGAATCTTGAAACAATTTCTTGGTTGTCACAATTTTATAGTCTATTTAGTCATATTTATTGTACAGTAATTCTGTTTTTATTTTGTAAGAACGGTACTTCTTTGTTAAATACTTGTCTATGCTGTTTGTACACTTGTTTTCTCTGTTCTGTCTCTGCTGTTGCAAACCGTAATTTCCCCACTGTGGGACAAATAAAGGTTTTTCTTGTCTTATCTTATCTCTTTAAATAATGCTATATTTCAATTCATTGTATTTAAGTTCTAAATATTACGTTTTAGGTATATTGTTTGAAATATTTATTAAATTAACTTCAGTTAAGTGGTTTGAAAATCAAAATTCAGATTAAATAAAAAATTGTCAAATGCATTTGGGAAGGTCAAGACAGGCCAAAATCACCATTTTAAGGGGGAATGTGCTTGATCTATATGTTTCATGCTAGGTTAACTCTGTTAAGTAATAATAGCTTCTAATTTGTGCCTTAAAAAGGTTATTGTGGACCAATGTGTGTCATATTCATGGAATGCCACCAGTTTCTCAACATTAAAAATGCCTTTCCTACCCTCATCTTTTTATCTTTTACAGTTCTAAACTTGACAAAGGAGCAACTGTGTGCCTTTATTTGTTTTATTGGGGAATAAAGGCCTCTGTCAAAAACATCAAGATGTGCTCCGTTTGACAAACTCAACTCTGACCAAACATACACTGCAGGCTGTTTTTAACAAAACACACACACACACACACACACACACACACACACACACACTGACAGCTCAGCTAGGATTACTGTCACCATGATAAGAGTGTACATCTTGACAGAAGACATCACTAACACACACAAACAGCAAGACGTGCCCCTCCAATAACAAATACTCAGGGGGAAAAAAGCAATTATGAAAGACAAGGAGAAGAAACCAGTTGTTTATTTATGCCACACATCTGCTCCGAAAGGAAAGACAAAAAATCATAGTGCTGGAGAGTTGATAGATTTATCACCTCAATAAAATGAAGAATTTGTAACGTAGACCTCAATCTAATAACCACGGAGAAGACAAGAGCTCGTGACGAGCAGCGGTTGAGGTTTTTTTTCCTTCCTAAAAGGTGTGTGAGGTCTGCTGTCTTTAAGATTGTGCTCAGATAAAATCAGTACAGTCAACACTGTTTCTAAGTAAGCAGTTTGGAAATGTTTTTAATGAAAGCTTGTTTCCCAGTCTCCAAAAGTGATAAGAGCATTAGCTCATGTTTTGCCTGAGGATGTTACACAAGTGATTCATCCCTCCGTCGATACAATTAATTGTTGCCTGTTTTTCTTTTTCAGCAATGCTAAATCCCAGATCTGAAGTGTTATAATCATCCTCCTCATGCACTTGTAAATTGCTGTTAGATTTAAAAGGATAGCTTGCCGAAGAAGAAATAAATATTTGTTTATTTGCTCACATTCAAACCCATACGATTTTATTGCTTCCTTCTAAGTTTGTTAAAGAATTTCTGGAGAATTTTGTGACCAGACTTTTCTGTGTAATGAAAGTGATTGAGATATAGGGCTGGCAAAAAATAAATAAAAAAATCACAAAATAGTAAATATGATTTGTGTGCTATATTACAATCTTAGTGTAATACTATATAGCGTATCTCATCTCTTTGATTGCTTGTATAATCAAAACTTAAACCTTATTATCGACCAGATCAAATCTGCTTTATGCAACCATAAGGCATGAAGATTTTAAAGTGCCCCTATTATGCTTTTTCGAACATTTCCTTTCATGCAGTGTGTAATATAGCTGTTTGCAGAGGTGGAAAGTAACGAATTACATTTACTCGCGTTACTGTAATTGAGTAGTTTTTTTGTGTACTTCTACTTTTTTAAGTAGTTTTTAAAATTAGTAATTTTACTTTTACTTAAGTATGTTTTGTTTGAACTATTGTAATTCGCAACATTTTAAAACATATCCGTTACTGAGTAAAAAAAATAATAAAAAACAAAAATGCTTTGGGTGAAAACATCGCGCTACGGAAACTACAGCATTGATTGATTGAAGGGCGGGAGAACAGACCTATGGAACAGACGCGCTAAAATCACAAAACCATATGGAAAAGGTGACGGACAACTTAGACAGACAGTGATGCAGACCCAGCTGAACGCGAAAGGCTGTCGAAATCTCACTCGCACACGTAGCGGTGTGTGAAGCCCTGGTCAGTATAGAAATACTTTGGATATATAGAAAAAAATGGAATTTACAGTATAAGGCAGATGTCACGTAAAACACGCAAGCTGGTAGATGTATGGATGAATAAATCGAAAGTAAAGCTATACGATAAATCCAATCGCGACATGATCTGTGAATATTAAAGCACAAAAGACTGCTATGTAAATATATAATCTGCTTGTTCTGCGTGTCTCTGTGTGAATGAGCTCTTGCTGTTTCGTCTACTTACACTTCATGCTGTTTTCAGCATCTCACAAACAATACGAGGACATGAATACATGAACATTTCCAGAGCTGCACTGAGAGAACGCCTAATGAGCATTTTCATAATTTCATAATTTGAGAAAACCATTGTCAAATACACTCTGAAACAGGACTTAACAACCCGTCAAAATAAAAGTTCGGTTTTACTAGAAGAAATTATGACAGATATATTACTATTTTAGGCCTACAATATAATGTACTTACTTCTCATAATAATATTAACAACAACAATAATAATACTACAATTTATTTAAACATTATTTAAGGAATATATATTATTTGTCCATGGTTTGAGTAAATCTGTTTTGTAGCACTTTGCCAAAAACTAAAAGGATAAAACGTTTGCTAAACTTTTATTTGATTACCACCGTTTTTGATAAAATATTTGTATTAAAGAAAAAAATTCTTAATAAGAAACATTTCATAGAACTCTATTTTTAAACATTTTTATAAGTTATTAATGATAAAAATAAGTTGTTAATCTAATTCATAATCAATTATTGAAATTAGTTGATTAGATATGCTTTATTGAACAAATGTTTCATTTATTTAACTGTCATTTTAACTGATGATAATAATAACCATCATTTAATAATACAGTTTATATAAACCGTGATATTTTCTGAGACGGTTATCATACTGTGAAACTCTCATACACCCCACCCCCAATGTTAAAAAAGTTACTCTGCAACTTTTACTCTGAGTAAATTTTAAACGAGCTACTTTTTGCTTTTACTTAAGTAGATTTTTAGACCGGTACTTTTACTTGGAATTAAGTACAATTTTATTGAAGTAATTGTACTTTTACTTGAGTAGAACATTTTTGTACTCTTTCCATCTCTGGCTGTTTGTGAAGTTTTAAAGATCAACGTGCACGATAAAGTTATCGAAAAGAAATAATCTGCCGTCAGCAGTGACAAACACTTTAGTTGTAGATGAGGTTTGGAAGGGTTTGGTTCGTGTTGAGAGTATGTCGAGAATATACTGCATCCACTCATGCACTTCAAAAGATTGAGGACTTGCACTGGAATTGATATGGAAAAAGTGACGCCATTGTTGCTGTTCGGATCACTGTGTATCAAGCACAGAAGAAGCTTCCGGAGATGAAGTTCAGATATGGCTATAGGCGTTTAGTTTCCGACATGCACTGTAAGTGATCGACCAATCACAACAGACCATCTGACCAATCAGCAGAGAAGGCTCTCAGAAAGGAGGGGTTTAGAGAGACTGAATCTTCTAAAGAACTGTTTTCAGACTCTTTGAGAAATGGGGTGATGTGCAATGTATATTATTAGAAAACTAAAGTACGGACCTTGGATTTATGTAAACCTAGTGTAGGAGACTCCAAAATAAAATTAGAAACCTTTAAAATAGCATAATAGGGGAACTTTGAGATATAAACATCAATCGTCATGATTCTCTGTAAAGCTTATTTGACACAATGAGAGACAAACTGAAATTTTGTTATTGACAAAAAATTTCAATGGTGTTTAGTTTCAGTTTTGAGCCAGATCTTTTATTGAATCCTTTGATCCAGTTTACAGAACACGAATTAGGTGTATTTCCATCAAGTTGTTCGAGCGGATGACTGTGGTATTGGTAACCTAGTAACCAATAGAAAATAAAACACAATCAGCGGTTAGAATTTATTCTGCAAATGTGTTTCCATCTCCCATTATTCGCATTTACTCTTTCTTGCAAAAACACCTTAAGCAAGCGTAAAAAAAACATTGTGTAAAAAAAGTGACAAAAATTGTGTGTTTTTTTTATTTTTTTTGCTGTTTCCATCACTCGTTTCTGATGTGATACTTCAAAATGCACATACAAACAGGGTTATGGAAACATATCTAATGTGAATAACTACTTAAATAACTATGTTAAATTACTAAGCGACCAGACAATTATTCCAAGTATCTCCTTTCATGTTCAGCAGAAGATTAGATCTAGAAACAGTAGTCTGCACTCTAACACTCAATGCAAACATTGACTTTTTTAGACTTTCTTTTAGTTTTTAGTCCTGTTTCCCAGACGTACTGCTATCTGAACTGATTAATTGTGCTTTGGGATTACAACATTACTGAATAATCTAAAAAAATGTATAGTATCTGCACACTCTTATGTGAGGATCATTATTGCAGTGAACAATGCAGCGGTATATATGCTTATGTGTGTGTGTGTGTGTGTGTGTGTGTGTGTGTGTGTGTGTGTGTGTGTGTGTGTGTGTGTGTACATGGGAATGGGAGTGTATGCAGGTATGCACACATTGAAAATTCTTTGCAGGCTAAAGGTGATTTCCCCCCCTGTGGGTAACAGCCTCAGAGAAATAATTAATTTGCTTTCTGTGAGATTCTGTCACTGATTGATAAATGTGAGGATTTTGTGTGGGGCCTCTCTGTTTTGACTCCTATATGTCATTGTTTTTAAGCAGACTAAAATTAAGCGTGTCTTGACTGTACGCTCAGAATTAACATAAATTGCCTCCAAGGCCACTGGAGAACAATTAGCCTTTGTGCTAACTCCAAGTGACTCATTCACGGTGAACTTGAAAGTCCAAATGACTCACCCAGAGCACAACTTCCCATATACCATTTTAATATTTTCACTCCAGCCATTGTAAGCTGTTCTAGGGTAATTTGAAATTGTGACATACTGTATTTACACAATTGTCTTGGTCTACAGATGAGCCAAGACAGCATTTGACTTGTAAAATGTGTAATGTAGCCACAGCTTAAGGAATAAAATATGTCAATATGCACAACAGTACAGTGATGGGAAATCAAAAGCCCTTATAGTATAGCACTACAGTCAAGTTAATGTGTTACTTGCAAGAAGTAGCTAGCTAAATTATTGTTCTGTGGGTTTGTGTGTGTAGTGTATGTATATACTGTATGTGTGTGTGTGTGTGACTATATATATATATATATATATATATATATATATATATATATATATATATATATATATATATATATATATATACTTATTTAAAAAACAATGTTTTTTGTGTGTGTGTGTGTGTGTGTGCGATTTTTTTTTAATCAGATGAAAATGTTTGTTCTACCCCTTATGAATATCTTGACAGGGGTCATTGTTGTTGATTATCTACTGATCGGTGGAGGAACCTCTTGACTGTACTTATTTGAGATGAACAGTCCTGCTCTCGCTCATCATTAACACACAGCGGGGTGGACAGCTTCTTTTTGCTCTGTAGTCTAATGAGGAAACATCTTCTGTGACTGCACTGGGCAAATCAAATCATTACCACCCACGCTGTATGAAAGATAAACTTGGACGTGCATTTATGCGTCTGTGAAAAGATTGTGATGAACTGCCAAGTGGTTAACTATACAAATGATCCCGGTGCTAATGAGAAGTCTATGACTGGAGAGAAACATGTTTTTCATCCTCACTTACCTTGGTGATTCTTTTACAATTTAAAAATTAAATATATCAATTCAATGGCCTTAGGAATATAAAATAGCAATTGATACATATTATTATTATTAATATTGTTAATGTTTTTTTTTTTGTTTTTTTTTTAACAATTAACTTCTTTTAAATCGGCTTTACTTGTCACACTTCTAATGCAACACAACTTCCTATTTCCATGTCAAATGTCACACTAAATAAAATTATGAACAGCTATTAACTGTTTAGGAAACTTTTCCCCAACAATATCAATTATTATTTCGTCTTCAGGTCTGAAGACAATTTTTTAAGTAATTGGGGACACTATAGATATATATATATTTAGTTCATTAGAGACAGTATAGATAGCTGTGGGTTTGAAAGAATGATCTCTTTGTGCTGCATGTGATTAAAAGCTTACATACATGCTTGAGGTTTAGAAACACACACGAAGACACACCCACCCACAAAGACAGATTCAGAGTGACATAAACCCTGACACTCATTTTTTTAGTCTGTCATCTCACCCCGTATTTTTTGGTTTCATCAGAGTTAAGTGCATATGAAATCTTTTGCTTGCCGTTGGCTCGTTGCCTCCTCTTCTGCCTCAGTGAACAGCAATGCATCGTGGGCCTGCAGGCTCTGCACTCACCTTGTCAAGACCGAAGGCACATCAGATCGCTGAATATGTGGCAGCACGCCAAACCTGAGCAGATAACATCTCCAAGGAAATATTACAGTATCGCATAGTCAATTCAAATTATCTAAATGTTTATAGCAACCAGGAGCAACACACACAGACATTTAACAGGGTGGTGGAGAGGAATGCTGGCATCGTTCTTCATTGAACTGTGCTTTCTGATGGGTTTTGACAGCTCATCAAGTAGACATGAAGTCATCAGTCAGTTGAGTTTGTTGTTGAGAAAATGGGCTTATTGTTTAACAGCACGGCCACCGCGAATGTGGTTTGACCTTTTTAGCGTGTTCGGTCATGCCAGGATCTGAACTTTTGGTAATTACAGGCCAAAATGAATGAATTTGTAGCAGTTATTTTTTTATTTTATATATATATATATATATATATATATATATATATATATATATATATATATATATATATATATTTATATATATATTTATACATATATGAATTCTGTACTGAATGCAAAAAGGAAAATTAGACTTTGTGTTCACAGAATGATCATGAAAATGTTCAGTAATATTCCAGCAAAGACATGAATCAGCTGAGGGCTATTGTGGTTGCAATACCAATATAATGTTCCTGAAACTGTGTCATACTTGGAAAAACATCTTGAACCACACTGGTTACACAAGTCTGGGCTCTCATACACACACACCTAAACGTATTAATGTTGTGAATGAGAATGTAAAATTATTCAGTTGGTAAATGAGAACAATTGGTAAATATGGTCCAGGTTTATCTGAAGCCGTTTCATTGTATTTCCTTTGGTTTGGGTTTTATGTAGCCGACTTTAACCAAAGTTTGTCTTGACATGCTTTCCTTAGATCCTGTTCCGTTCCTCTGTTCATCAGTTAATATTACATGTAATTTATGTTCCTATTGATTTCAGAAAAGTAAACCTACGAAGAATAAAAATAAATCATGTAAGTTGGCTGAACATTTAACCTAAAGCAGCTGCTTTTTAATAAAGCGTGCAATAACTTTGCAATCAGAGGTAATGCTTGTAAAACGAAATAGTGTTTTAATGCTTTTAGCCTTTTGTGCAGCTCACCTAGACGAGCTGGAAAAGTGTCTGGCTGAGTTACTCCTACCTGAAGACCCATGAAAGCTCTTTTTGCAGTGTTATTTTCCCCATTTTCCTCTCTTTGATGGAGTCATAGGGCCCGTTGCAGGAGCCAAGGGTGTCTTAAAAATATATGAACCTGGTAATTGCAGCGATCAGATGGATAATCGAGTCCGGACGATGGCGTGGTACGAACGGGTTATGTTTTTCTTTCAAAAGTACACGTTCATATAAACTTCTTTGGTCAGTAATCTAAACATCATTGAAGTTTAGGGGTAATTTCAGGAGTTTAATGTACACGTGAATGGCTGTACGTGGACGTGTGTGTACATGCACTCCTTGTGTCATCATTTGACAGAGAATGGCGTTTTGTTTATTTTGGAGGCATTTTCATTCCTTTCCCCCTCTGGCCTACGTGTGCTATAGCTCCAGCGTTAACATACCACATTAAAGGCTGTCCGTCAAACTGACTAACCCCACCCACTGACTCTGTCGCGACCCCGTCCTGACCTCCAGCGTGTTGGAGGAAGCAGGTGCCCACAGAAACGGCCTGACATCCACCTCTGTCAGAGCGTTCGTTAAAAATGAGCATAAATGGTCTATGATGGGAGAAGTCTTTCAACACCTGCCACTCAGAAATCCACGCTTCCTCTTTTTTTCTCTTTCCTGCTGGAAAGTATCCTGCAAAAGCACACAGACGGCTTGTTCATAACCAACAAAACCGAGAAAGAAAACAGACGGCCTGACGCTAATACCTTTAATTCTCTTCTCCACAGCGTTGGTCGTGGTGCCGAGCATTTACGATCAAGGGTCTGAGATCCGGTCTATCAACACAGGAAAGTGTGTGAAGGGGATTAGGAAAAGTGAGGACATCAGTGGCGTTCGAATCACAGTGTCACTGATCACTCAACTCTATCTGGTGTTATTTTGCACTTTGTCCCTGTCGGGCGGAAACCGTGTATGTACAAATACGGTACTTTTAAGGAAATAAAAAACACTGCATTGTCGAAGTTATTGATATGGTCAGACTCTTGTATGTGTCATTCTATTATTAACATTTTACCAAAATCAAGCTCAAATGTAGTTACAAGGTTTTTGACCAGCAAATTTCTCAGCATACATGTTTTGTCCGTCATTAAAAGGGCTGCATCTGAGCCAGCAAGTGCAATACGTTACATCAACTTACAGGTTATTAAGGTTATTATAGCTATGTGGGTACTCAGTTTTTTCTGTCATTTGTCCAAAATCTCATGTTATAAAAGATGAAAGTGTTACAGACAGGCTATTTAAAGCAGTATTGCCTATGATTCAATGACACATGCTAGACTATAAGACACTCTTCTCCATAAAAATTAGCCTTTATAAATAAGTGATATATAAAACGCTGTACTTATTCAAACAACCAGTTCTTTATTCACCCTTGCATTGCAAACAAGCAGAGATGGTGAGAACTGCACTGGCACTTTATTCACGATAGAGGCGGGGCGGAGTTATGAGGTTTGACTGACAGTTTGAGGATCCAATGAAGTTGAGAGATTTAGTCACAAGCTCTTTTTAATGCTATTCATTGCTTAAATATTTGCAAAAACCCACAGACAGACGTAAAGGGTGACCAATAGTAATGATTTATGAAAACA
This sequence comes from Gila orcuttii, assembly GCA_026230005.1. Taxonomy (NCBI): domain Eukaryota; kingdom Metazoa; phylum Chordata; class Actinopteri; order Cypriniformes; family Leuciscidae; genus Gila; species Gila orcuttii. The sequence continues at coordinate 52,917,984 of JAPDVR010000005.1, read as the reverse complement.
AAATGAAAATGGCGAAGTATCTGAGAAACAAGGTTTCTGCTAACAGAGATGGTTGTTTTACCTTTAATTCAGATCTGATGACATATACAGTACATGCATACATAGCTGCTAAATTAGCCAATTTGTTAGTTAATTGCTTCCATAATCAATTGAAAACTTACGCAAAGATCTGGAGTGGTGTGTTACTCATTTCATAATATGCTTTATGGTTCTGCATTTAAAAATAGCTATTATGCTAGATCCAGTGAAATGGAAGTTTTAGAGTTTTACTTCATCTAAATAATTTATCAAATACTTTAAATGTAAACAATTTATGTTAGTGTTAGTGTCTTCAATGGTACAATTGCAGGCAGTATCTTCACAAACAATCTGAACTTTTCTAAAATGTTGACTACATTTTTCAAATATTAATAAGATTATATTGATAAAAAAAAGTTGAGGGACACAGTGTTACCTTCAAATACACAAAATGTGTATTTTTCAATATAGTATATAGTGCATCTCAAAATAAGCTCTTTTAATAATTAAATAATAAGCATTTGAGTTAAAATGTTAGATTGTTGCTAATATGAGATGGACATGCAGAATTTGTTACATGTCACAACAAAATGTATTTTTAATAATACAATACAATTGTGCAAATATTGCGTGATTTAATGATATTTAAAGTGTTGAGCAAAATGCTCTGCCACAACAAATGAAGCACAGGCCTGCTGCATTCAGTTCAACTGGATTTTGGGTATTTAGCCGATAAAATTCAGTTTTTTTTGCACTGAAACAGTTTAATGAATTCACTTAGTCACTCACTCTTTGCACAGTTCACAATTTTCACAATTTTCTCAAACAGGAAAGTCAGTAAATTAAATGACATTGGCTTCAAAAACAGCTGCACGGTGTGACTGTACATCATCCATTATTAACCAGGGAATCCATTGTGCAGCCGAATGTAATGAATCAGTTTTTCAGAAGTTCAAATCTGTTTTTTTTAACAGTTAGTTGGAATCCAAGTCTTCCAGCCTGACTGTGTTCATGCACTATTGAAGCATATAATTTCCATAAGACACATTCGTTTTTGCTACGGCCTGTCAACAAATACGTAATTGTGCAGCGATTTCCAAAGGCAGTTGATCCTGCATTACACAGTCTGCAGCGTGGCAGTCTTTCCCGATCCCACTGATGTTTCCTTGGCTCTGAAAGCAGCTTCTCTTATAAATCCAAGTAACAGTGTAAAATGTGGATTACAAGCTTGTAGCAAACGTTTAATGAAGTGCATTAAGAGTTGTTTTTATCATAATAGGAAACCAACAGTTGAGGTCTGGCACGAAAACTCCTGTGCCCGTTTATACACTGTGCGAGTGTTACTGAACGTACTGTATGTGTCAGTGCTTTTAAATTGGCATTGCCTTAGGCATGGATCCCAGCACAAAGAATTTGCATGAAAGTCTTTTTTGGCTGAAGCTTTAACGGAGCCTTAGATCATGTTGAGAGAAAACACAACCGCAGACCGGGCTGCACTGGTGGCTTCTGGGAGATCTGTGTGCAGCTGTGCCCAGTGATGACTTATAGCTCCACCAGCTGGGTGACAGTGACCGCTGTGCCCTCCTCTTCCATCTTCACTGTCTGTCCATCCCCATCACTGCCTTAATGGAGTGTTTGGGCACCAGAACAGGCAGATCACATGTCCCACAGACTCCATGCTATCTGTGTCATGTCTGACTCATCTTTCTGTGGATCTCTCGGAGACCAGGGTTGAAGTTTTGGACGGCGGACGAATAGTTAAAATGCGGTTATTATTTACTCACCCTTGTGTCATTTTAAACCCTGATGATTCGGTTGTTTCATTTACCGCAGACGGGTTACTCTTATTTTTTCCACATAATGAAAGTGCATAGTGACCAAGGAATGTCAAACTCCCGTGAAAATGACAAACAAACACCATAAAAGTATAAGCTTAACACTTTTCCGTAGTTTATGTGTTTCTGTAGCATGTGAGGAACAGACTGAAATGTAAGTTGTTATTCACCGAAAATCGATTTCTTCTGCTGTATTTCAGTCATTAGAATGAAATAATATAAATGTCGGTCTGTTCCTGTGAGTCATATTGACTACTTTTTTTTCTTTTTTACTTTTATGTTCTTTTAATACTTGTTTCTATGTTTCATTTTTGGAGTACAGCTAAATCAAATTGGAATAATATTTAAATGAAGGGTGAGGATGTCAATGTTCCTAGGCCGGTCATCATTGTCCACTACTGTATATGCGGGTAAAGTCGGATACAAAACAGGTCTGTTTCTTAGAGGTGGTCTAAGTCAAGCCATTGAGGTCTAGATGATAAGCATTCCCTCAAAATCCCCCAAAATGACAAACGAGAGATTGTGTTGTTCTTTAGGTTTGTGGCCATGTGCATGTGTAAGGCAGAGTGTTTAATGTGTGTGTAGGCGGCAGCGCCATCTCGCAGACGCTGGACAGATTGTTGACCGGTGTATTAGACTGAGTGAGCGGGGGTGGACTGCTGAAGGGTAATTGCTATTGTAAATACATTTGCAAGTATCTAAAATAACACCAACCAGCTGTCCGCATGGAACAGCATTAACCGGAATTAATTAGGTGTGAGATGAAAAAGATTGATAAACTTTAGATGCGCTGATTGGCAAATTGACTGAGAAAATGTAGGCTACTATTAAACTGATTCGTGGTATTCCACGGATGATTTTTACAATACTGAAAATCAAGCTGAAATCAACATTTACCCTACTTGCGTAGTTTTTAATATTCCTAAATGATTCATTGGTGCACATTATTCCAAATAAAAAGATACTTTTCCAGTTGTCATTACGAATCTCTCTTACTTATCGACCCCTCTCCTGCAACCATTATGGCATATAAATAGTTTTTTGATCCAATCAGTTACTGCTAGATGAAATATAGTGTTCCCTTTCATTGTCACTCCGAGTTACGTCGGATGACGACGAATGGGGTTTCGCTTAGAAAGCCTATCAACTTCGAGTATTACAAAACGAGCCAATGGCAAAGAAATGCCATGGGTCTGCGGAATTTGCATGACGTAACTCCGCCCCACCTCGTGGGTATAAAAGGAGGAAGTCAGCACCAGCAGTTTATGTTTTCGCTTCGGAGCCAAGTTTATTCTTCTCTCCACAAGCCATCTCTGAATTGTCAGCTTCACGAACGAGTGCCTCGAGTGTTGGTGTGACGGCGATCTACGGCGAGAGCGTGCTTCCTGCTGATCTGCTGCAGTGATCTGCCAGTCGGCGCGTTTCTCCCCGGGTGCTTCAACACTTGAGTTTTCTCACTAAAAGAGCTTACACGCGGCACGTCTTTTTAAAGATGCCTCACCCGTGTACTTCTTGTTGCGGCAGATTGGTTTCGGACTCTGATGGGCACGAGCGTTGCATAGTATGTTTGGGCATTGATCATGGTAGAGCAGCGCTCGTGGATGACTCATGTTCTCTCTGTGGGAACATGACCATCGCGTCATTACGGTCGAGACTCGGTGAACTCGCATGAGTGAGAGTCCCCTCATCCAACCCCCTTCCTGCGGCTGGTGGCCAGGGTGACCTGAGGGTGACGGTCTGGAACAAGGCGCCGACTATGTGTACGCGACCCCAGCCCCCCTCTTCAATGACGGTGCCCGCTAGCGAGCGGCCGATTCCCGCGGGTCTACCCTCTGGTGGCCCGCGTGTTTCGGTTGCAGCTACAGAGGATGATGCCATGTCTGTTGCAGCATCACAAGGTGGGTTTGATTCTTCTGGAAGTGAGGGCTCGTCACAGCTGCCACCTTCCGGTGTGCATACGGCTGTGCTCGAGTCTGATCCGGAGATGACGGCCATGCTTTCCCGGGCAGCCGCGAGCATCGGGCTTGAGTGGAGGCCTCCACCCTGTCCTGAGCGCTCGCGACTGGACGATTGGTTTTTGGGTAAGGCCGCCGACCCTCGTCCTCGGCAAACCCCAATACCTTTCTTCCCGGACGTGCATGATGAGATCTCGAAGTCCTGGAGGACCCCGTTGTCTTCTCTGGACCGCTCGTTGATCTCATCCGCCTTTCCTCCCCTCGATGATGCAGCCGCCCGTGGGTACACTGGGCTCCCCCCGGTTGAACGCTCTGTTGCCATGCAACTATGTCCTCAGAGTGCTTCTTCTCGTGGCGAGCTTAAGCACCCATCCAAAGCCTGTAGATTTTCGTCGACCCTGGTGGCGAAGTCTTACAGAGCGGCGGGACAGGCGGCTGCGTCACTGCATGCTATGGCCACTCTGCAGGTCTACCAGGCCCAGATGCTCAGAGACATGCACGAGGGTAGGACAGACCCAGGGCTCTTTGATGAGCTGCGCGCCGCTACCGACCTCACTCTACGGGCGACGAAGGTTACCGCGCGCTCCCTGGGTCTGGTGATGTCCACAGCTGTGGTCCAGGAGAGACACCTGTGGCTGAACCTGGCTGACATGCGGGACGCGGAGCGGACCCGTCTGCTTAACGCCCCCTTGTCCCAGGCCGGCCTCTTCGGCGGTGCGGTTGAAGACTTCTCCCAACAGTTTTCAACCGCCCAGAAACAGACCGAGGCCATCAAACACATTCTGCCCCGCCGGCCAGCTGCTGCCTCCACCCAGCCGGCGGGGCAGACGCCTCGTCCTGTTTCCCGCCGAGGACGCCCTCCTGCGGCTCCCGCCCCTCCCGCCCGGCCCACGCAGCAGCCTCCACCCCGGGCCGGTCGCGGAGGAAGCCGTAAGAAGGCGCCACAGCCCTCTCCCGCCCCGCCCCCCGCTAAACGCCGGGCCAAGCGGCGCTCCTGAGACGGGCTTCTCAGGGAAGATGGTCGTTTTTCAGGAGATGGTAGCAGGACCACTCCTTCCCCCGGTGGAGGGCCGGGGGACAATCTTTTGTTCTCCGCTCCCCGCTGCTCACCCACGGGTGGGCAGCACCCTGAAGTGGTTAAAGACAGAAACGACCCTCTCTTCCCTGAGCCCACAGAGTTCTCGGGCGACACAGAGCACCGCCCACAAGCCGTGCTCTCCTCGCCCCCCTCTGTTCCAGAGGCGGTTGACACGGCGTGCCGTCCACGGACTGCTTCGCCCCTGTCCCCCTCTGTCACCAGACCCCTGGCAAAGCAGGCCCCCGCGGGACGATCAGCCTGGTCCTCCCCTGGCCCCCTCTGCCAGGGCGCGGTTGCTAACTGTGCCCCCACACCAGGCCGCTATGCCGTCCACGTCTGGGCCAGTTACTCCGCTTCGCTGCCCCTCCGGAAGGACGCCTGTCGTCCGCATGATCCCGCTGGTTCAGTTCCTGGGAGCCTGGTTAGAGCTTCCCCGTCTGTCCCACTGCATCGCGCACACCATCAGGCTCGGCTATGCGATTCAGTTCGCACGGTCTCCTCCCCGCTTCAGGGGAGTCCGCTCCACTTTGGTCGGTGGCAATGCCCCCATCATGAGAGCAGAGATTGCCACCCTGCTGGCGAAGGGTGCAATCGAGACTGTCCCTCCAGCCGAGATGAGGTCCGGCTTCTACAGCCCCTACTTCATTGTCCCCAAGAAAACCGGTGGGTTACGGCCAATCCTGGACTTGCGCGTGCTCAACCGCTCCCTTCACAGGCTGCCGTTCAAGATGCTCACCGCCAAACGCGTTTTCGAATGCGTTTGGCCCCAGGATTGGTTTGCAGCGATCGACCTGAAGGACGCCTACTTTCATGTCTCCATTCTTCCTCGACACAGACCGTTCCTTCTGTTTGCTTTCGAGGGGCAGGCTTACCAGTACGCGGTCCTCCCTTTCGGGCTGGCCCTGTCTCCTCGCATCTTCACGAAGGTCGTCGAGGCTACCCTTGTTCCCCTTCGGGAGCACGGGGTTCGCATCCTGAGTTATATCGACGACTGGCTGATCCTAGCTCACTCTCGAGATCAGGTTTGCGAACACAGGGACCTAGTGCTCCGGCACCTAGCTCGTCTGGGCCTTCGGGTCAACTGGGAGAAGAGCAAACTTTGCCCCGTGCAGAGGATCTCTTTTCTCGGTATGGACATCGACTCGGTCGCCATGTCCGCGCTGCTTACGAGCGAGCATGCGCAGTCGCTGCTGACTTGCCTGAGACAATTCGAGGGCAAGAGTGCGGTTCCACTGAAACTTTTTCAGAGGCTCCTGGGGCATATGGCATCTGCAGTCGCGGTCACGCTGCTCGGATTGCTTCATATGAGACCGCTTCAGCTTTGGCTTCGCGACCGAGTCCCGAGGTGGGCATGGCAACAAGGCACGCTCCGAGTACCAGTTACTCCGACCTGCCGTCAGTTCTTCACCCCGTGGTCGAACCAGGGCGGGTGTCCCCCTGGAACGAGCTTCCCGGCATGTTGTTGTCTCGACAGATGCCTCCACCACGGGCTGGGGCGCCATGTGCAATGGACATGCTGCTGCGGGCTCCTGGACAGGACCCCAGCGGCTTTGGCATGTCAATTGCCTCGAGTTGTTGGCAGTACGCCTTGCCCTGCACCTCTTCCGGGCGTTGCTCCTGGGTCAACACGTACTAGTCCGTTCAGACAAAACCGCGACTGTTGCGTACATCAACCATCAAGGTGGTCTACGCTCCCGCCGTATGTCACAACTCGCCCGCCACCTCCTCCTATGGAGTCAGAAGCATCTGAGGTCGCTTCGAGACATTTTCATTCCCGGAGCGCTGAACTGTGCAGCCGACGAGCTCTCACGGCTTCAGCCCCTCCCTGGAGAATGGCGACTCAATTCCCCAGTCGGTTCAGCTGATTTGGGACCAGTTCGGGGACGCACAGATAGATCTGTTTGCCTCTCACGACTCGACCCACTGCGCCCTGTATTTTTCCCTGACCGAGGGCACGCTCGGCACGGATGCACTGGCGCACAGCTGGCCGCCGGGCTTCAAATATGCGTTTCCCCCAGTGAGCCTTCTTGCGCAGAGCTTGCACAAGGTCAGGGAGGACGAGGAGCAGGTCATTCTGGTCGCGCCGTATTGGCCCAACCTGACCTGGTTCCCCGAACTTGTACTCCTCGCGACAGCACCTCCCTGGCCCATTCTCTGAGGAAGGACCTTCTTTCTCAGGGACGGGGCACCCTGTGGCACCCTCGCCCCGATCTCTGGAGCCTCCACGTGTGGCTCCTGGACGGCTCGAGGTAGGTTTGAGTACCCTTCCACCAGCGGTGGCGGCTACCATCACTTCCGCTAGAGCGTCGTCAACGAGACACGCCTATGCGTTGAAGTGGAACCTCTTCGTCGACTGGTGCTCTTCTCACCGAGAAGACCCCCGGAAATGCTCGATCAGCGTTGTGCTTTCCTTCCTTCAGCAAGGGTTGGAGCGAAGGCTGTCTCCCTCCACCCTTAAGGTCTATGTTGCCGCCATTGCTGCACACCATGACCTGGTCGAAGGTAAGTCGGTAGGGAAGCACGACCTGGTCATCAGGTTCCTGAGAGGAGCGAGGAGACTAAATCCTCCTCGCCTCCTCTCGTTCCCTCTTGGGACCTCTCAGTGGTTCTAACTGCCCTGAGGAGTGCTCTCTTTGAGCCCCGGCAATCAGTCGAGCTTAAGTTCCTGTCAATGAAGACAGCGCTCCTGGTTGCACTGGCCTCCATCAAGAGGGTAGGGGACCTGCACGCATTCTCCGTCGACGAAGCGTGCCTGGAATTCGGGCCGGCCTTCTCTCACGTGGCCCGGATATGTGCCCAAGGTTCCTACCACTCCCTTTCGGGACCAGGTGGTGAACCTGCAAGCGCTGCCCCCGGAGGAGGCAGACCCAGCCTTGGCACTGCTCTGTCCAGTACGCGCTCTTCGCGCCTATGTAGACAGGACGCAGTGTTTCAGGACCTCAGACCAGCTCTTTGTCTGTTATGGTGGGAAGCTGAAGGGAAAGGCTCTCTCCAAGCAAAGGTTGTCTCACTGGATAGTGGACGCCATTGCTTTGGCTTACCAGCAGCAAGGTCGACCGTGCCCCCTTGTTGTGACGGCCCACTCCACCCGGAGTGTGTTATCCTCTTGGGCTCTAGCGCATGGCGCCTCGCTAACAGACATCTGCAGAGCTGCAGGCTGGGCGACACCTAACACATTCGCCAGATTCTATAATCTCCGAGTGGAGCCTGTGTCCTCTCATGTACTCGCTTCAACTAGCTAGTCCTGGACCCGCTCAGGTGTCTTCGCTTGCTCGCCATTCCACTCCACGGACTGGATACGTGCGATATTCTCCTCAGGTGAGCTTTCCCGAAAGCCCTGAGCTCCTCCAGCACTCCTGACGTCGGCGCCAGTGTCTCTTGCCTGCGCGTCGGCTAGGTGCCTCCCGTGTGCATGGTCCCTCCCCTGAGCGACCCCGACATGTGTATTTCCACTGTAAGCCTCTCTGAGCATGTGTCTTTCCCTTGGCAAGCCACCTTGCCACCCCTGGGTTTGAAATTTTCCACCTGCGGCTGGACACCCCAGTGTTCTCCATATGCTTCCTTCGGGTCATATGTGTATTCTCTAAGTCCCCCCCCCTCTGGGTTGGCATTAATTGCATACTTCCCCTAGCTTGGGATATGCTTCCCAGTGTACCTTGGTATTCCTGTGTTAAATGGAGTCCTTCGTCCAGTCTTGACAGGGATCTCGATTTTCGCAGGGCACTGGAAGACAGCTGAGAAGGTGGCGTGATTAGACTGGTAACCCCATTCGTCGTCATCCGACGTAACTCGGAGTGACAACGAAAGGGAACGTCTACGGTTACGTATGTAACCCTCGTTCCCTGAGTAGGGAACGGAGACGTTACGTCTGCCTGCCACTTTCCGCTGTACCGCGGGGATCGCCTGAGCTCAGTCTTGGCTCCTCAGCGAAGAAACATAAACTGCTGGTGCTGACTTCCTCCTTTTATACCCACGAGGTGGGGCGGAGTTACGTCATGCAAATTCCGCAGACCCATGGCATTTCTTTGCCATTGGCTCGTTTTGTAATACTCGAAGTTGATAGGCTTTCTAAGCGAAACCCCATTCGTCGTCATCCGACGTAACGTCTCCGTTCCCTACTCAGGGAACGAGGGTTACATACGTAACCGTGGACGTTCTACATCTCTCACTGAATATATATATATACAGTATACATATATATATATATATATATATATATATTCAGTGAGATATATATATATATATAACTGCTCGTTGATGCAAATATCTACTGGGGTTAACAGGGAATGGTCAGAAAAATAGGAAATATCCAGTGAGTGTCAGTTCTATGGGTGAAAATGCCTGGTCAGAGGAGAATGGCCAGACTGGTTTAGCTGATAGAAAGGCAACGGTAACTCAAATAACCACCGTTACAACCGAGGTCAGAAGACACACCGGCTACAATTCACATGGGCTCAACAAAATGTAACAATAGAAAATTGGCCTCCACAGTCACCAGATCCCAATCCAATAAAGCTCCATTGGGATGTGCTGGAACAGGAGATTCACATCATGGATGTGCAGTCGATAAATCTACAGCAACTGTGTGATGCTATCATATCAATATGGACCATATTGGAATTATTTAGGTGTAATTAAGAATAATTAATGCAGTCCTGAATGGGGTCCAACACGGTATTAGCAAGGCGTGCCTGAGAAAGTGTATGTGTGTGTGTGTGTGTGTGTGTGTGTGTGTGTGTGTGTGTGTGTGTGTGTGTGTGTGTGTGTGTGTGTGTGTGTGTGTGTGTGTGTGTGTGTGTGTTCAATTGTTTGCGTATTGATGAAATATTAGGGCCACAGGTTGAAGCATGTGATTTCCTCTGGCTGTGAATAACGCTGACACCTGTAGACATATCTTATGTTGTCACAGCTTTACCTCTTCACTTTTACCCTAGTAATATGTAATAATTAGTGCTTGACAGTAGCTAACAGTGACATAACAAAGACACCTTTTAGCAACTGGCAACCGATTACAGCACACTTAGATGTTGGTGGCGAGTTTTGCATAAACAAGCCACTCTCAAAAGTAAATTATTTTATGTATTTAACCAAGATATGTTAAATATTTTTCATATTTAAGGCAAGACACAAGGAAAAGTACTGTATGTTTTTTCATGCACTGGTCAATTTTGAGATTTTGGGCTATTTTGCTGCCATAACATGTCTTCTTTCAGACTAGTGGAAAGAAAACATGTTTATTTTATTGAACTTCGTCTATTTGTGTCAGCAGATTTCAGTTACAATACATATCTTTAAAGGCTGTTTTCTCAAAAGTAGTTTTCCTCTGGCATTGAGTCAAAAATCGCTTCAGTAACACTTACATGCACTAAACTTTAGTTTTATTTCTATCTATAATCTGAAGGTTTTTACAGAGTTTGATCATATATCATTTGCGTGATTTTATTCTTAAAACAGGTTGTTTAATTTTTCTGTTGATGGTATAAATGATGAAAAGAGATATCCAAATTCTCATGTCAACAAAATGAAACAAGAACGTGGACTTATCGAATGCTCAGATTTCTGTTCTGTAAATGTAATGCATATTTAATTACATTTTGCTTCATTTGAATACTTAAACAAAATAAAAAATAAAAACTTGTAATACAAAACAATTTAATTATTGTACTGAGATAAATCAACTGGGGAAGTATTAAAATGTTTAAATATTTAAACACTCTAAAGCTCCGTCATTGAATGTTTGTATTTCGACTACATAATCAGAGGAAGGTTACAGCATTGCTGTAAAAACATGTAATCACTGTTCTCTGTAAAAACCTTCTCTGTCAGAGTGATGAAACTCATCATGATGAATTATGGATACAGAACAGTGTGTTTGCTGTTAGTTTAAGTATGTGCCCTTGATAATGACAGGTTTTCATCTGCAGGTGAAGACAACAGGGTCATTGTTCGTACGATAGAAGGGTGGATCCTTTCCTCTGGACAGTTTGCGGTTTCTTCTCTTGGTATGTAGAAATCACCTCCCCTGTCACAGCACAGATAAGGCAAACACACGGATGTTAGCTCGAGTCGTGTGTTTTTTTATTTATTTTATTCTTAGCAGTATGCTAACCGCGCGAGCTAATCTGACAGGTGAAGGTGGGGTAGATGTGTGTCATGTGACAGGCGTCGGGAGGTGGGAGTCGCTCGAGTTACCAGACTCCACTGACCTGACGGTGAACCTGAGGGCCAGGAGACTAAATGATTGCCTCTCTGATTAGAGCAATACCTGCTGGCTATTTCCATAAACTGACCATACCACACAGCTATTACCCAGAATGCAACAGGCATGCTGTGACCTAAAAGACACTTAGCAGACCTCTCTGTCTGGGACGGCTGTACCTGCGGGATCATTAATGCGATCTCCTCACACAGACACACATGAGTAAATCATCACATATAGTCCTGATGCTAAGCTGTTGGGTCTTAGATTTAACCTATAAAGCATTCGATAAAAACTTTTTTTTTTTATGAAATATGCCTTTGAATTATATGTGTTTAAGATATCTCTTCCAAACATCTACATGGTTTTTATCTAAAATAGTCACGGATGATTACTTGCATAGCTAAAAGCTAATTAAAGATATGGAAGCCATTGATGATTGTTGCGCAATATGTTACATAAAGACATTTTATGAAAGATATGAAAATTTAGCAACACAAGACAAGTGTTGATGGCTGTGCATACGTATTGTTAGCATCACTGTTGTTTTATATAAATGGGTTTTATTGCAGTATATTTTGTTTATTTATTTATACGTGTTACCATATTACATTTATATTTTACACAATACACATATTAATTCATATTAAATGTGATTTAACATTTCTGTTTTATTCAAAGAAAGTCATAGACACCAAAGCAGATATGACTGTTAAAGACTAAACCAAAAATGTTATTATTATTAAACATTTATAAAGTCCTTATAACTGATCAATAAACTTTTTGAGGTAACACTTTATAACAAGCTCCCATTAGTTACCGTTAGTTAATGCGTTAACTAACATTACCAATGAGCATCTTAGTTAACAGATACAACTTTTGACTTTACAAATGTATTAGTATTTTTTTTAATTTTTTTTTCAATTTTGCTCATAGAAAGTCATGGACTCTAAACCAGAGATAAATCTTTACTGTTATGAAAACTATTTTGTTATAAAGCATTTATAAAGTGATTTTAACTGATTAATAAACATCATGCAAACATATGCTAACAATGGTTAAGCAATGAGCATTACATTTTTGTTACAGTGTTTATTAATCTGTGTTAACTGCATTGCTTGTTTCATTAAATGATTTTTAACAGAAACAAGTTTTGAGTTTTAATAATGTTTTAGTTAATGTTGAAATTAACATTAATTAAATTAATACATGCTTTAGGACTATTTTTGATTGTAAGTTCTTGTTAACTAATGTTTGCCGCACTGCAGACTGTTACATGACCCGAAAAGTTAAAGCCAAACAGTGTGTCTCTCTCTTTAGTGATAATCAGTGACACTTCAATCGACATTTCCACTGCGACTTCCTGTCAGCCGTAATCCTCTGCCTCAGGGTTTGAGGCTACCTTTGACCCTGACCCCTTAAGTTCGCACACACACACACATGTGTGTATGTTCGCACATGCACAAGCTCACATACAGCCCAAGGTGATTGCCTTTGCTCTCATCAGTGTGTGCTATAAACTACCAAAAATGCACTTGACGGTACAAACCTGTTTGAGCGAGGTGCACTACAGGACAGCGTGAAGGAAGTGTGGAGTGAATGATAAGCCTATAATAGTCAAACTTGTTTATTCAAGAAATAATTGTGTTAAGAAAAGGATGTGAGGATGTGTTTTTTTAAATAGAAAATAATAGGACAAATCATCACTCCTCTTTGTATTTGTGCTCATCAAGTTGTATCATAGATTATAATGATCAATGTATTACCAGTTTTTAAGGCACAACCCAGGTCAATTACACTTTTATTGACTGTGTTATTGTCTTGTAGTTGACCCTGGCCTATAAAACGGCTAAGTACATTTTTCACAGACTTTTTGCCGCAAGCAATTTGTACAACAAGACCCTTTCCACTGTGTTTTGTGTTTAATTTCGCTCCCTAGTTCCATATGTACATCTGTATACCGTGAACATGAATCTGATCCATAAAGTGTCAATGCTGCTGACTTAATGCCTGCAACACAATTGCAAGGTCGTGCATAAAAATATACCTGGTTAAAAGATCACTGTGGTATTATAAAATATAGTCTTATTCTACTGCGATGAACATACAGTACATACGTAGAGCACATTACTTATGCTTGACGCACGAGAACAAAATTTGTTATCGCACATCAATCACGCCCGTTTGAGTTTCAGTTTAACATATTTGAAAGTGTTGAGTCTTTCATAGGAAGAACAAAGAATAATGCATGAGAAAATATTTAAATATCTTCATTTGTGTTTTGTGTGAAAATTAATGAAGTCTTATGGGTTTGGAATGTTATTAGAGGGTGAGAGAATGGTGCCAGAATTTTTTAGTTTTGGGTGAACTATGCCTTTAATCCCTGTTTAGCACTTAAACGTTTGCAGGATTGTTTTGAATTAAATATAATTGCTAACTTTTTTTCTTTTTTTCTTTATATATTACACTAGTGCTCATCAACTTGTGAGATTTCAGAGGACATGTCGACATTTCTGGTAAGTGAACAGTGAGCAAATGATACTAAAAGGCTTTTATGTTGCATTCTGGGAATTTCTATAAAACAAAAATCTGCGCACTGGAACCATTTTGACAATGACCGACTCCTTGTGAACTTATTACTGAATGAGAGAGCTGATTGAGACTCAGCTTCACTGTTTAAAACGATTTTTCAAAGTCATAAATAAAACAAAGATTATTGGAGTACATTTTACAAGAAAATACTTGGCACGCTTGGCACACTTGAATAGCACATAAATGGCACACTTCATGTGCACTTGCGATCTTTTGGACTTACACAGGCTACCGCGTGTCTGTTAAGTACATGAGACCATAGGATGTCCCATTTGTCATTTTAGGTTTCAAAAGGTTGAGTCGGTATGCTCTCTCGATGCACACTATTGCCGAGACCACAATGATGCGAGCTCCTCACCAGACTTCTTCCCAACAGTCAAAGTAGCGTTACGTCACAAAAGTGCGGACTCGTAGGAAGAACGTGAGTGTTTAGGGTGCCATTTGGTACAGGGCCATAGACTGTCAGGTAGAAGTCTGCTGCTGAGATTGAGGCCTCGGCAACAGTGTGCATCGATAGTGTGCATCGAGGGCGCATATCGGCTCCAAAGGGGAGCGCTCGCGTTCTGAAACCTAAAATTAGGACTTAACCTAAACCTAAAATCTTGTGGACTTAACAGACATGTGCACGCGACGGCCATTCCACAAGATCACAAGTGCACAAGAAGTGTACCATTTAGGACAGGATCTTTCAGTGTTTCTACTTCAAAATTGCATGTTTAATTTACTGATACTTGCCATTCCTTTATTATTTGTGAAATTTACTAGCAATTTCTCAGTGAAACAGCTTCAAAGTAGCATTTATTTTCTTCACAGTGTTCTACAGTATGTCTATCTAGAAAATCAAAAAACATGAAATCATCATATCAGACCTCCAAAATTAATGGCATCTTTATTAAATGTTATTAAATATGCAAACACACACACACATACAATAAAAATGACATAATGTTTGGGTGAAAAAGGATTCTCCTCAAATATCTATCTATATAGTCTTCTCCTCCAAAAACAAAGGTATAGTCACCCGATAAAATTCAGTATGTACACCAGAAAAATAGTGTTTTTATATCAAAGAAGGAATATATTTTCAATATTTGTTGTTAGCCAAACACAGAAAAAAACTATACAAATAAAATCTTAGCAAAAGGCAACATTGGTTTGAAAGAGCTTATGACATGCAGGATCGAAGAGGCTGTGGGCCGTCAGTCAGATATAGGCATGTGCCGAGCTCCCGCGGGCTTCGACATGTCCCGCAGATTTTCGTTTTTCTTGGCTGTTTTTTTTTTTTTTTTACTAGTTCGGGTTTGATTTATTAATTGCTTTGCGTCCCTGACAGATTAAGTGTTTTTTCTTACAGTAATAAAACCAGCCTGCACTTAGTGGTGTCATACTGCGCCACACCACAGAGGGGGGAAAGGGTTCAACGTTTTTTGTTGCTTTTTTCATTCAAAGGGAATGAAATGGGAAGAAACATACAATAGCTAGCATGCTCCATCTGGGAGTTCATATATCATGTGTTTCAGCCTCAAAGAATAGTACTTAATGGCCGTGCAAAGGTTATATACACACACACACAAAAAAAGTGATTTGAAGAAAGGATTCGGTTGAAATACAATGAAGTCGAAGCATGTCACGCATAAAACGAACAAAAGAAACTCCTTTTCTCTGCAAATAGAAAAAGAAAAACACATTGTCGTTTGGCAGAGAGTGGGCACTTTGGAAGCTTTACTTAAATCAATATTCCCTTTAATGTTTTCTTAAAATTTATGTTCTTTTTCTGTATAAGCTGACAGATTCTTTATCCATTGAGATGTTGAATGGATAAAGCTAATCTTTACCCAAACTGGACAATCCTGCTTTAAAAAGAACCACATTTTCTCACGTGAAATCCAGAACTCTGTACATGTTTACACTGGTATTCATACTAACCCGTCCTATTAACTTTTAAAGGCAGCAGCTTCATGGATGTGTAAAAAAAGGAAAAAATACCTCAAAGGGCACTTTAGCTATTCAAATATATGTGTTTTGGCACAGAATCCCAAGCTACAGTACACAGGTGCACTGTAAACTACAGGAGCAATTAAACAGGTACTATTTACAGGGAGAGAGAGAGAGAGAGAGAGAGAGAGAGAGAGAGAGAGAGAGAGAGAGAGAGAGAGAGAGAGAGAGAGAGAGAGAGAGAGAGAGAGAGAGAGAGAGAGAGAAAAAACACTTACTGTTTGTTCATATAGAAGCCGTTGTACCGGTGAGTCTGTGCGATGTTGCCGTATCTGGCAGCATATTATAAAATGTTTTATAAAATACATTTCAGAAAGGCAGCTGTATGACAGAAACATTTAAAGCAATGTTACAATCTTGATCACTGCGTCGCCATATGTAGTGGAAAGTATTTGGACACTTCGGCGTACTGTAAAATGCCTGCATGTCATTGCATTAGACAACAAAATCACCAAACAAATGTGCTCAATGTGATTTTTGGTGGATGTATGTAACCGCTGGTGAACTTTGAACAATTTGTCCAATTGTTTCATCATTTAACACCAGCAAAAGCATTTTTTATTTTTTTTGTGAAATTAAACTTTTTTTGGTAATACAAGCCACTTGGTTTGATGTTTTGTTGTTTTGCAATGACACTCACACATGTTAGTGTCTAAAGCACCCCTATACTGTTTGGTGCCTCTTAAAAGCAGGCTTGGGAAGCCGTTTAACTGTCTTTGAAAAGTCTTTCAGTAGCTGTCTTTGGTTGTGCATCAGCTTGGCTGTGTTTAGCTGGTGGTCATTTCTTCTGATGGAGATGCAGGAGCCTGTTCTAGCGCCGGGGTTTCTGGACAGACCGACTCGGTAGATGTAGCGGATGTACTGAGATCTTGAGGATGAGATTGGAAGACCTCCTTTTCCACATGTATCTTCTCCTCATCCACCAGTTTGGCCGCTAGACGCTCCTCAGCCTCGATCTCCTCTGTGGTCGGGATGGAGTTCTTCTTAGGTCGGCCTTTAGGCTTGGTAGGAGCCTCGTGTCCTCCTTTTAGCACCTAGAGAAACAGGGACAAGTGAGAAATGTGTGCCTAGTCAAAGGTGAGGATGGTTATTACAGTGATTAAGGGAAGATATATAGCCATTTGGGCTGGCCCTCAACGCTCGTTTTTCTCAGAGGTGAACGCGCTGTGGATCTTTTGTTCTCGCTTTGAGAGGTTGATCGCGCTGACGTAGACATGTACTGTCCTTTAAATCATCGCTCATTTGTCCCACACACACTCACCGAGCAGCCCGGGGCCGTAGCTGTTACACACACTGATTGTATTGAGTGCTGAGAAGGGCAGATCAACACTGTCTAATGGATTTTTAATGATATGTCTCAGAGTTTCCATTTCCACACAGAAAGCTTTGGTGGATTTTCAACACAGATGTTTTTACTGATACAAGATGACAGTATCTTAACGATCTAGATCTAAGTTATCTAAGTAGACAATCCTATGAACTTGTGATGTTAGCCTTGTGCAAGCTCATTCGACTCACCATTTTCTTCCATTTCATGCGTCTGTTCTGGTACCATGTCTTCACCTGGAGCTGAGTGAGTCCCAGAGACTGAGCCAGGTCCAATCTGCACACACACATGCAAAGTGCAGGTTAAAAGAAAGTGCATAAATCAATCACAAATAGGTTATTATTTTGTTCCAAAAGTCAAAGAAACCAAAAGTAAGAAACTAATTTATGCCTAAGATACATATTTATGCCAAATTATAAGGCGGTATAATAATAATAATAATAATAAAGAAAATAATTTTAAAAAGCGGACTACTTTACCCAAAATAATTTAATTAGTCAGTCAAAGAAACCATGCCCTATTTGTATGACATGCGGAGTGCAGTATATCTAGTGCAACAAGTCAGAAATGAACCAGTGCTCAGTGCAAAAATGCTCCAAATACTTAAAATATGGGTGCAAAAAAATTGAAATTGCTTGGTTTATGTCTTTTAATAAAACTGAATGTGTAATAAGAAGCAATTTGATTGAAACAACAAAAAAAAAAAAAACTCTGAAAATGTTGAATATAAAGGAAATGTGTTTCTAGGGAACAGCCATAATTGTTCAGACTGGGAATTAATTTATTCCACTGAAGTATTTGAGAAAATATATTATGAGTGACATGCTGTTTTTGCATATTGTTAATAAATCAATTAATCTTAATAAATGAAACATGTATTATATCTACAGCTTATACGTGTGTGTGATTCCAAATCAGACACTTCTGAGTATTGTGAACCTATAGGCAGTAGTAGGTAAGTCTAGGAGCAGATCCTATACAGGGCGATCTGACCTGTGAAACCCTCAAGCAAGTAACAAGAATGACTGCAAAGAAGGCGGGAAACTTCAGAACTGGAAGTAATTGACCGAAATCCCAAAGTCACCTGTTGTCCTACACATAAAAGCCAGTGGGTGGCCATCTAGAGTGCAGATGTATATCTAATCACTGCAAAATTCCCAAAGCTGGCATGACATATCAGAAAGTTCTGCCAAGCTCTGAACTGAAGAGTCTTCCCAGGCCGAATGTAATCGCAGACCTCCCGTGGAATGCCATCACGCTTTATCTGTACAGGACAAGGACAAGGTAATCCAGTCATGGAGCTCCTGACTTGCCCGAAGGCAATAAAAGATCTGTTCGGGGCAGTTGGGCAGGCGGCGCATGACTAATGCAGCGATTGGTCTGCTGGAACTTGATAGGCAAGGAGGGGACATGATGTGAGATGGGATTTGAGGGAACGAGAGAGCCACATATCAAACAAGTGCACAGATTTCTGCTACATCTACGTTCAAAGTCACGCAGGATTACACAGCTCCTCTGTTGAGAGAGTCACATGAGGTGCAGTGATCTTCTGGAAATGAGCAGATTAACACTCGCTCTCAAAAGCCCTTGACTTCACTCTTTCCTCCTTTCCTTCTCTTCCTCGTTATCTGTTTATTATCTCGTTTTCCTCCTTTTTCTTCTAAGTTGTGCACGAGACAAGTTTTTCCATTGTATGAAAAACTAAATGTTAGTACTATGGTAAAGATGCTAACACTATGGTATTTTATTACATCTAATTTATTACGTTGCTGCAGAATACTCGATTTTGATGGGTCAATTGCAGCAAATATATTTTTTATGTATTTTGAATCTGGGTATCAATTTACTATACAGCTTTATGTCTCTAATTTTGTGGTCTCTTTAATATAATAACATATTTAGTATTAAATTGTACTTTTGGCCATTCTTTTTTTTTTTTTTTTTTTTTTTTTTTGTATTTATAGTGAGACTCAGTCTCACATAATTACCAAATAAATACATTTTAAAATTGTATATATATATATATATATATTTCAACAATAATAATTCTGTAAAAAGAATTTCATAAAACATAAAATTAAAACTATACCACCAATTACATTTTGCACCAGGTATTTTCATGTACTATTCATAAAGTAATACCTTTGTAGTGGTTTTATTGACGCTAAAAGAAAACAAGCCTTAATTGTCTTGCAAACCGACAGAGTAAAACATGAAAAATGTATTTATGTATTTATTTATTTATTTGTTAAATGTCACATATGTCATATCACACTGGGATATGTTTAAGCAAAAATGACTACAAGTGATGGGGATTTTTTTTTTTTTTTTTTTAAGCAGCAGTCTAGCTGTCTGTCATTTGTGGCTGCTTTCTATGCTGTAATTGGTGGTAAGAAAAGCACCTCTGTGTTTGTGATTATTATTCTTCAGAGAGAAACCACACACACACACACACACACAAGCTGCATTCCAATGTCGGCGCACTCCTTGCAACTATGAACCTAATTTAAGCTCAGTTTGGGTTCTGACATTTATTCATAATGGTGATGAAGATGATTATAATCATCTCTGCCTCATACAAAAAAAACATTAAAACTTCATGATATAAATCATTATGTTCAGTATTGCGCAATGTATTTCATTGCTTTCATGTTCTGATTGTGTGGCCTGGGCGGACAAGCCAAAAACAGCACAACATCTTCAGGTCGTCTTTGAGATTGATAAACACAAACCTGAGGCGTTTCGAGGCCCATTCCTCAAACTTGCCAGAAGATGAGGAATTCCCCTCACTTGTTTTTCATTCAGCCATGAATGAATTTGTTCGTTCCTGAGGCAAAGTGTGTGACAGAGTGATAGAGCAGAGGCTAACCATGACCTAGCGGTGAACTAAGCGGCCTTGAGCCAAAACCTCCTCAGAAACAGTTTCCCAACTGACCCGACAGGACCCAACAACACAGACTCTTCATGCCAACTTTTCTTGTACAACTTTGCATACTTGGGTCAGTGATTTCTGAGAAAATTACTTATTATTCTAAATTAAGAATGAATAATAAATTGGTAACTATATCAGGATCAATCATGCATATTTTAATTTGTATTAACACTATAATTATATATATATATATATATATATATATATATATATATATATATATATATATATATATATATATATATAACATAATATTTAAAAACAAGCCCTAATATTGTTTTTATTCCAATATCAGACAAATCAGACTGATATGCTAATAATAATAATAGTATATGATCAAATTAAACTATGCATGATTGATCCTGATATAGTTACCAATATATTATTTATTCATATGCTTTTTCCTGTCCTCACAATAAAATTGGCAACTTAGAATTTTCAATATGGGTTTTCCTGTGAGTTTTTAGTTTTTTTATGCTCTTTTTTTTTGCCAAAGATAAATACCTTAATAAAGTTTAATGTTTTGTTCTTAAACATGTAACACTTACACAGTAAAACATTTTCTTAAAATCTTTATGGTTTAATCGAAGTTGTATGGTCATTTAAAAAACACTTTTGTTCACTACTATATTTGTATGTGTGTTTGTGTGTGTGTGTGTGTGTGTGTGTGTGTGTGTGTGTGTGTGTATGTGTGTGTGTGTGTGTGTGTGTGTGTGTGTGTGTGTGTGTGTGTGTGTGTGTGTGTGTGTGTGTGTGTGTATGTGTGTGTGTGTGTGTGTGTGTGTGTGTGTGTGTGTGTGTGTGTGTGTGTGTGTGTACTTTCATAACTCATTTTAACTCATTTTTTGCATGGATGCTCAATCAAACAATACTTGATATTTAAGTCGATATGAGACCACAACTGCATGATGCATGGCAATATTTTTGTTCTTGTTTTATGAAAGAAAAGAGAGCTATCTGTAAAGCAAAAGTGAATAAGTGCAGTGAGTATGTAAGAGATAGTATCAACTTTGCACGTCTGGTGGTGCTGACAGTTTTCAGACAATTATGTCTGACAGCTCATATGTCGCTGAAGGACAGAATCCATCCTTAGGCTGTGTCTGGCCAAAAATTCAGAGAATTGTGTGTGTGTGTGTGTGTGTGTGTGTGTGTGTGTGTGTGTGTGTGTGTGTGTGTGTGTGTGTGTGTGTGTGTGTGTGTGGCAGACATGCTCAGAATCCTTGTAGGTGGGACAGAACTGATTTTGTGGGATTTTTACCCAAATACACCCTTTGGGCTCTAATGGAAACACATCCACTCCGGCCAAATCGAAACGCAGAGCCAAACAGCAATGGAAAATGTGTTATTGCCGGGGAAAAAAACTGTCCCACGAGAAGACCCACGACACGTAAATTACCTCATCTCATTGTACAAAGCCCCAAAGTTTTTAAATACACCTGTGTGTGCTTTAAATGATTGGCATGAAATCAATGTAATACATTTTTGTTTGCTTTTCTTGGCATGTGTCCCTGTTGTCTTGAATGGGGTAGTGTTTCTTTTAAAGGCTTCTTTTGCTATTCGAAGCATGGTTGAAATGTTACTGTCGTCGTAACTACTACCACCGAGCAATGTAATCGTTTGGCTAACAGTGATTTGCTTCAGGTTAAAGTGTTTATTTCAGGCTTTATATATGCACTATGAATTATTTTCATTTATAGCATATCGCATTTACTCTGCTTTCTTAAAGTCAACATGAAATCAAATCCCTATGGAATCACATCCCTATGTTTCATTGTGCAAGATTCATCATTGCACATTGCCAAATTAAATGTATTTTTCATTATATAATGCCAATTTGGTATGTTCAAATCAATTCCCAGAAATAAACATGTAAAACAAATCTGATTAATTTTAACCTTTTTTTTTATTTCACATTTTTTCATAATTTTTTCCACCCAATAAATTCAATTTGTGAATAACATTTTCCCTTTTGAAAATGTTATTTCAGTATAACTTTGACAGACCATGTACGAGGCACAGATGTAAAAGCCCTCTGTCCTGACCTGTCCGGAGTGGAGAGGTACTTCTGCTTCTGGAACTTCTTCTCCAGGCCCAGCAGCTGCAGCTCAGTGAAGATGGTCCTGCTGCGGCGGGGTTTCTTCAGCCGCGGGGGGGAGTGCTCCGTCTCCGACTCGCTGCTGATGCTGACGGGGGTCTCGCTGTGCGTGGGCTCTGAGCTGAGAAGGGGCAGGTGTGGAGACTGAGGCTGGTGTGTGATCACGGAGAGGAGAGGGTACGATCTCAGAGGGGTAGAGCCTGGGAGAACACAGTCAACAAAACGCTCTTGTTAGCACTGACTATAGCACACACATATTGACAGATGTTGTTGGCGGAAAACATTAATGAAGAGGCAACTCTTTATAATAAGGTCACATTGATTCAAATGTGTAAGTCAAAAGCAATGTCAAGGCCTCCAAATCTAATCATAATAAAAAAAGGCTTGAAACTACTATAAACTAACTACTTTTTTCACTCGCAATAACTCGCAATTCTTTATATCTTGCAGTTCGGACTTTATTTCTCACAATTCTGAGTTTATAACTCACAATTCTGAGTTTATATCTCACAATTCTGGCTTAATTTCTTACAATAATGATTTCATAACTAGGAATTCTGTCTTTATTTCTCACAATTCAGTGTATATCTTAGAATTCTGACTTTTTTCTTGAGTTTATAACTCAGAATTTGTACTTTCTTCTCACAATTGTGAGTTGATAACTCAGAATTTATTTATTTTTTCTCACAATTGCAAATTTATATAAAAAAAGTTAGGATTATGAGATATAGACTTGCAATTGAAAAATATAATTGTAACTTTTTTGACACGCAATATCTTGCAATTTTGGAATTTATTACTCACAATACCGAGTTTATAGCTCACAAATGTGATTTTTTCTTTTCAGAATTGCGAGTTTATATCTTGCAGTTCAGACTCCTGAATCTATAACTCACAATACAGATTTTTTTTCTCAGAATTGTGAGAAAAAAAGTCAGAATTGTGAGATATAAACTTTATGAATTTATAAAGGTAATTGCAACTCTTTATCTCACAATATTCAGACAAACTCGCAATTTTTGACATTTTTCTTTCTCAGAATTTTTGAAATATAAAGTCACAATTGCAAGAAAAAAAGCCTTGAAGTATTGTGAGATAAAAAGTCACAATTTCCTTTTTTTTATTTTTTTATTCCACAGCAGAATCATTGAAGATCTGCACACAATCATCAAATCTACAACAATCTTTATTCAGAGGCCATAAAAATACCATAAAAAAGGTGCACATTGCAACGACAAAAATTAGTAATACAACCGTTCATGGTTTAGTTCATGCTAATATTAACAGATACAAGTTTTGATCGAAAATTTTAATTCATGTAAACGAATGCGGTTAACTAATGTTAACATAGGAAACCTTATTGTAAAGTGTTACTAATGAATTTAACGTTGTTCATTGTGGGAACCAGATCTGTTCTGATCAGATCTTAAACATGACTGTAAAATCTAGTTTACAAGCTGCTAAAGTGAGCCAGCTGAAACCCTTTTTTAAACCAGCCATCATGTCCGAGTGAACTCAGAGCTTGTAATGGCCTCGACCCGCCGTCACTAATGGCGTAGGTAAGTGTTAAGAGTTTTGCCCTGTGAGATGTAAGGTGCCTGAACTGGAGGTCTGTGGTGATGTAACTGCTGTTTTACACTGAACTCTGGGAGGATAATGATACACGCTGTCACTGACACAATGCACTCTGGGTAATAATTTTTAACTGAGGCATCTGTACGCCCTCCCTTACAGTTTTAATACTTCCAACTCTCTCTCTCTTTGTCTCCTGCTCTTTTTTTAGTCAGACATCAGTGTGACGCCAGAATCCATAAAATGCAACACGGGACCCGTCTGAGCTGAGAGAGAGTGTAATACCTCCAAGAGAAATAAAGCTTGTGTCATCGAGCTAAAAAAAAACTGATCCTGTGATTTATTAAAGTAAAGTGAGAATGGAAGAGCGTTTTGTGAAATGAATATATCACGTCATGTCCCTTTCACAGGCAAATTGGTCCCAATATTAATTCACATAAACTCATATGTCTCTACAGTCTTATCTGATTGTTTGATTGCTTAGATAAAGAAATGACTGTGGTAAAGCCAAATATTTGATCAAATATCATTTCCTTATTATATATGACCTGAAATAAATATTTAAAGGCATTAAGGTTTTGTATTTGTAGTTGTTTACTGAAAATATTGGGGGGGGGGGCATTTCCTCTCTTAAATACTGTCAACCTCCTTTTTTGAGCATAGATATGAACATAAATGGTTGTAATTCATGAATTCTCTGGAATACAGACCTTAGGCTGGTCTCTTTTTAAAGATATTATTAGTATAATTATTATATAAGCATTATTGCAGATTATTCAGTGCTTTGAAACACGGAAGCCCAAACTAAAACAGCTGCTCTTTTGCTATATAAAAAAAGAGTGTATAAATGCACTGATATGTACCCCATCATTTAAAAAAGCCTAAGCTATATGTATTAGTACACTACAATTACAATAAGGCCCACAGTGTATGTTCTAGATAAATTTCTCCAAACATAAGATTGTTGCCTATCATAATAGTAGAATAAGTACTCTTTACCTCTAAAATACTTGTTCAAATAATTTACAAATTTTCCTGGTTGTTACCCCTTTATTCCCCAAACTTTACATATTTTTCCCTTATACCGACACATACATACTTTATAGGTACACTATAACTACTGAAAGTTACGATGTAAAATCTTTTACTTACGCAGTACGTTGTGGGCTGTGGGCTAGAGCGTTACAGTAGCTATAAGTGAAAAATTAAAGTATAAAAAGTTGGTAACGCTTCATTTTACAGTCCTGTTTCCCATGTACATACTATGTACTTATTATAGTAATTACAATAACTGGGTAATAACTAGGTACTAACCCTGAAGCTACCCCTAAACCTAACCTTAACCCATGTACTTACCTTATATTACCCAGTACTTTCTAGGTAAGTACACTGTAAGTACTGCACTGTAAAATGAAGCGTTTCCAAAAAGTTATATAAGTTTAATTTTACTGCAAAGGAAATGTAATAAACTAAACATATTCAATGCTATCTCACGACCAATTCGTACATATTTTGCGAGATGGCTAACTCGTACGATTTGTCTAAACCCCAGTGATGTGTAGGTTTAGGGGCGGGGTCAGGGTTAGGTCATTTGTACGAATTAGCCACCTGGTAAAATACATATGAATTGCCGTGACATTTTCTGTTATACAAAATATATATTTTACTAAATAATTTGGACTCTAAAATTGCAAGAGAAAAAAAAAATCCGTATGTCTAACCAAGTTGTGTTCCAAATTTAAAGTTGGTATCACAAAAACAAAAAGGATTATACGAATTATACCTAATTTGTGGTGATTCCTAAAATATTTGATAAGAATAAAACGTGAAAGTGTCTTGAGCTTGTGTTCACCACAGACCTTATTTCAGGCTTTTAACCACAAACCCATTCAAAAATTACAATGACTAAGAGACGATGGAAGCGGAAGTGCTAAAATGCTAATTCGTTTCTGGGTTTCGGCCTACAAAAATATGCCATCCCTGCAGCACTCGATGGTTCTGGAGAATGAATCACTAAATATCTGACTATGACAAAGATGTATAAGACTGCTTCAGTGTGTCATTTAGCAAAGTCTGTTCCTGCAGAGCTTACATGCAGATAAAACCAGTCAAGATATGCAAGTTTAACTTGGCTCGTAATGCCATGAGACAGACCCCGCATACAGTCTGTGCAAAACATGTACATTTTTATGAGCAACATAGTGGAAGGACAGGACATTTTTCCACACACACACAAACATGCATGTACTCACACACACACACTTAAATCAGGATGATCTCATTGTCAATGCAACACGTCTAGGCATGACATCCCTTCTGGCTCATCTGTT
Source organism: Gila orcuttii (assembly GCA_026230005.1). Taxonomy (NCBI): domain Eukaryota; kingdom Metazoa; phylum Chordata; class Actinopteri; order Cypriniformes; family Leuciscidae; genus Gila; species Gila orcuttii. Next base: position 52,892,056 of record JAPDVR010000005.1, on the reverse strand, counting down.
TAACTCTGCCTTTCCTTCTTTCCCTCCCTGTTCTTTCTTCAAAATCTATAACGTCTATCACTCAATTCTAATCTATCTATCCTCCTCCCGTCACTGTGTGCAGTCGAACACCCTGTAAATGTTTGTTCTGCATAATTATCATAACAGCAGACGCATAGACGTGCTATTTCTCTCATTTGTAGCAAATTAATCATCAACCTGTTACACCTTCACATTTACACTAGTTTACTTTTATTAGACAACCAATATGCGGCTTAACTGTATCCTAGATCTAAGTTAATTAGCTCGCTTACTTAAACGAGTCAATGAGATCATTTTCCCGAGGCCTTATTATTATGATGCCACACTTCTGGATTAAGTCATGCTCATGTTTTGAGAAAAGTAGTATGGAAAAAAGTAGCATGTGTTCTAAAAAAAGCTGTAACATTTCATTTGACCTAAAAATATATCCAAGGCAGTTTTCGGTGTTGCGTTTCCTTGTTATGACATGCCGGGTTCAGGAAATCTTTTTTGCTTTGAGTTCAACAACTTGACCTGTCATTCATGTGTTGTGAACGAAGTGACAAGTTTTCATGACTCGCAATCAAGATGTGAACAACTGATGGCCAAAAAACAGTAGCGAACGTTAAGCTCTTGATTGAGCTCTTTCAGTCCTGTCTTATTTTCCCCTGATTGATTGGATTCCAGCGAGATGATTTCATTTGGCACTTGATGAACATTTGAACTCTTAATAACACGGTACAGTTTGTTTCTTTTGGTTGGGCTATGTGATGACAGATTTAATGTTTCATCACTCGTTTGAGTTTTTATATCACAATATCTATTATCCAGCAAGTCGGAAGAACAGAAAAAAACTCTGCGAGCGAATGGATAGAGTGTATTTTTTCCACATTTCCCTTTCTGCAAGCTGAATTTAATGTTTATTAATGCAGCTGATGGCTTTCTGTTTGACTTTTCCAGGAATCTAACAACATCCCTTCTAAACTAAAAAAGATTAGGAAAAAATGAAGCAGTGTATACTTCTGTCTATCAAACTTATATAATGTTTAGACATGAAACAAAACATTGTGAATTATTTGGCATGCATGTTTGCCCGAAGGGTGAATACAGCTAAGATCTCACGAATTAGATATTCACCATGATAATGCATTTCCATAAATGTGTAAAGCCACACCCTCCGGGTTGCATCATGGGTGACAAAATGCGTCCGTAATTGTGTGTTTTGTTTATGTGTGTGTGTGTGTGTGTGTGTGAACATAACTGGTTCTCATCTGAATGACATCTGCTTTTATTGTCTGCAGTTAATAAATGTGAAGAGAGACGGTTGTGGACGGTTGTGATCGTTTACTCCTCTAAGGGAGACTCATCCTCCTATTAAGCTGTTTTTCAGCATGCTGTCATAGAAGATTACACTATCGAACATCTTTATCTGTATCTCCACCTTTCAGAAGTGCTTCTAAAAGCCTTTCCCGCGTTATAGTTAAAGACATGTCTCCAAACGAACCTATATTAAAACCTATTATTACACTCTCACGTCAAGTTTTTAAGTGGGTAGGGCCAGGGTGTGTGGGGGTTGGTGTTTATAGGATGTGTATACTGTATATAGAAATATATTCAATTATAGTAATGAATGAAACTTCCACACGCAGTTGATTGACAGATGAACTGTGCACTCCTATTTCAATGTTGTGGATAAATCAATCAACTGAACTGTGTAAATGCATTTTAAACGCATTATGTTCTTTGTCTGTGCAATAAATGTTCTTTGTCTGTGCACGTCCCTTAATGAGTGCGTTTTTAAAGTGTATACACTCTAAAAAATGCTGGGTTGTTTTAACCCAGCATTGGGTTAAAACAACCCAGCTTTTTTAGAGTGTATAGGCCATTTAATCCCACTGCCTTGGTAATGTTAATGGTAGCCTATGAACCATTTCAGCGAGGTATACATAATTTTACAATTTACAGTTTATGTCTAGTTTAGGTTTAAAACCAGAGTTAGATGCTTCTACATCAGTGTTTTCACCCATCATTTCCCTCTGATTTTAGGGATAACGTGTGGATACGGTCAGGTTTAGGGGTAGGTATGTATCTTCATATCTACACATAAAGTTTCATATTATGGGTATTGCACACAAATGAGAAGTCAGGGCTGAAATCAATCATGTTTGAGTTTGGAAGTAGACTGACAGGAAAAAAATTTGGAACTCAGTATTTATATTCCGCCTAAACGTCTTTTATATTTAAATACGTATAATTACTTGTTTTGTTTATGAAATATCAAGCTAATTGACTGCAGACTCTCCTGTAGTATTTTGACGTGTCTTCCAGCGGCTCCTAGTGGCGACAGCGTTTACAGTGTGAGTTCAGAGTTATGATGATGTGGGAGAGTCCAGAGCCAGTGGCCTTTCAGTGAGTGCCAGTCTTAATGCCAGCTACATTCTATATTAAGCATTACCATCCATTGATGTGCTGGCATATAGAATATCTCACACCCCTCAGATTGAAAAGAGACAGTGTGCGCAGCGTTCTGATATTCGGGCTGGATATTCTATCCTCCACCCCCGGCCTGCCAACACTCTCGCACTGCCTTTGCCTCACAGCTGGACTTACAAACACAAGGAAGCATGTGCGCATTCAAGCATGCATTATGACTTCATACATGTGTATGTATACGTCTGTGTGCATGTTTTGTTGTGCTTACAATGGCTACGTGTGTGTTTGATGGGTTGTGTGTGAAGAAAGTGAGTAAACTGCCAAAGGTATTTTTATCGTGGTTCCATCCATTCAGAGGAAGTGTCTCCGATTTCACAAACTGCACAGCAGGAATGAGGGAGCAAAGATGCTTTCTGTTCTGATGCTTTTCTTTGATGCTTTTCTGGCCTAGTTTGGAATTTTGCACTGCAACACTTGCTGCTAAATCACTTTACAAGTTATTATTATAGTATAAATCTTGCAAAATTACATGCAACTAACCCTAAATGTAATCAATATAACTTAGAGTCAACAGAATGTTCAAAAGGGACCATCAAAATAAAGTGTTAGCCTTTATTTTTTTTTACAGTGTACTATTAAGTACTAAGTAACTTTGCAACTATATGTCAATTAACTCTCATTAGAGTATTAATGGACTGTCTTCTTAATATCTGGTAACTCTTTATTGTGATGCTCCTCAACAGACATTCTGACTATAAATAAATTTGCAAGTACATGTCAACTTATTCTAACCCGAACTCTAACCTAACAATCTACTAATACTATGAGAGTTACTAATAGAGTTAGTAGACATGTTGGTGCAGCGTTACTTAAATTCAACAGAATGTGTTAAAGGGACCATCAAAATAAAGTGAAACCAATTTGTCTGCGTAACTAATAACTATGCAATTGTAACTCAGTTGTATACACAAATAGATGAGAAAATATCAAACTCCACATCTCCAATACTGGCTTTGTCATCATTTTAATATGCTCTGGTGATGCCTGGTTGTGAAATTAGCAAAATTAATAAAGGAAAATGTCTTTATGGTTTTGTGTTAAAGGTTAGCGAAACAAGATAAATATGTACCTATAAAACTCTGACCTGAAAAACTTGCTTGTCTTACAAGTGTCAAAAGTAACACTTAGTTTTATGAGACGATGAGACTTTATCCGGTCGTACAGGAAACAGACAAAAAATGAAATGGCCTGCACTGGTATGGATAACTGTCAGCATACTCTACATTTTCTGCATATGTCAAGTGTTAATATAGGGAACGATTATATACATTGAGTATATGGAACAGTGAGTTTGTTTTCAAATGATAACCGGAATAATATTTGATCTGTGAAGATGCTCTCTTTGGAAAATCGCATCGGAAACCACAGAGTTAAGTCCTTGCTAAACCTTTGGATGGGTCACAAATACACTTAATCAATCCCTTAAACCTAATTACACGGGGCCGCTACCAATACTGCATGACACAATCATGATCTTCAGGGTCAAGCGGTTTTGTACACGTCCCATGTTGGCTGATGTATTACAACCCGGATTAATGACATGCCAGGAACATTTGAAAATGTCTTGTGAACTTCGCACAATGCTTCTCATTATGATGGAATGACATTGCACCTGTTGCTTCAGGATGTCATACCTGACTGCCTCCTATGTTGCATAGTCAAGTGTGTGGCAACAGTTCTCTAAATAGATAAATGTCCTGTGGCTTCCAAGAGTTTGTGTTCCTTGGGGCAAGTAAGAGGAGAATATGTCATTATTTTACCACAGATACCCAACTCATTTTAAATGTGACAGTTTAAATGAATAAAACAAATGCAGTTTGGAGAATGTGAATGCACCTGAACCCTGAGGTCAATGAAGCAAAAAGCTCAAAACAAGGTGTGCAAAAAAAAGTTTAAAGATGAAATATGATGAGAGTGTTGTCTGGCTGTGCAATGATAAATCATCAAGTGAGGTGTGGTGATATTTCAAAGGAATGTCAACTATTAATCTATTCAACTGTCAAAACATTTCTGTGGCCATTGATTTATTATTTAAAATTTTAATTTAATACAATTTGAGCTCTATCTGGTGCTAATAAAATGTGCAATGTGACATGAATGTTAGATGTTGACAATATCAGTCAACAATCAGACGAAGTTAATGAAAAGGTCATACAATACATATACGTTCGCGCAATTAAATCAATCACATACAATTTTATGTTATAAGATTAAGTGTAATTTCGTTGTAAGCCGTTTCGTTATCTCGTGTGTTTTTGTCAGTGGATGCAGTGCGAATTAAACTTTATCGCACAAACAGTGTTTACAGTTTAACTCACGACCTACAAATATGTTTTGAACTTGATGCGTCCAATCAACTAATTTAAATATGAATATGAGCATGTTAGCGCGCTTACCTGTTGCGCAAGAAGATGGACTGATTTAACGTCTATGGGTACATGTATGCCAGCAATGTTTATTATTTTCAAGTGGACGCAGTTTAATTAAGGGTAAAAATATCAATAAACATCAGTTTCCTGGCCGTTCCTTCGCAAAACAATATTTTATTCCCTACTATTAGTTCGTAAAGAGAAAAAAGCGTGCAGTTACTGGCTAAAATGACACATTATAAGAAAGCAAATTACGTGGTACACTCAACTCGGGAAAATTATCCTTCAAATTAGTATTGTTCAAATATTTAATTTATATATATATATATATATATATATATATATATATATATATATATATATATATATATATATATATGCTCTTTCATAGCATGCTGCATGCACACTGTAGAAATGTTTTCATTATTAAACCTTCCATTTAACTTGTCACAATAATTTGTGTAGTTTCTTCTCATATTATGACTATATTTTCCGCTCGATTTCATTTACTAGTAATCGCAATACATTCAAAAATTCAACGCGCCAGTTTTTAGTTTTAATGGGTTGAATTTGCAGTGCGTGTTGTTGTGTTTTCAGTTATGAGGGCAAAGAAATTATTACAAATATAAAAGTCAAAGAGAAAGTGAGAAGACAAGAAAAGTGAAAGATATCACTGCCCATTCAAAATTACTCAGCATATCAAATAATAAACAAAAAGATCTCTTGAAAACCTGTGAATTGGCGTCACTTACCCGAGCATGAATGCAGAGGTTTGGGTTTGACGATTAAAGAGGGGCAAACAGAGTAAAGAGAAAGTTTCTCGAAGTAATCACATGTTTCCTTCGAGAGGATCTCGTCGATCATGAACGTCTTGTATCGTCTTCTGACTGCTTTCAGCGGCGCGCTGCTCGCGAGTCTCAGCTCTGCTTGGCAATGCATAGTGTCCAGATACGCGCCTTCAGCGTGATGCTCGAGACAAAAGCTCTAAAATTCGCCTCGTTAAAAGTTGTGTAAAACTTATAGCATGTGCTACTGCTCTAAAACGACATCTCATCTGAACATCCCTGGTGTGCTCTCGCTGGTAGTGTCTGCAGTGTCTCATTCATGAAGCGAGTGCGCGCTGCGCTCTGAGTCACCGCTATATAAACCAGCTCTCCTGTCACTACACAGCAGACACACTTCACGTCAATCACATACACACACACACTCTCTCTCTCTCTCTCTCTCTCTCTCTCTCTCTCTCTCTCTCTCTCTCTCTCTCTCTCTCTCTCTCTCTCTCTCTCACTGTACATAAGAACAATGAACCGGTTTTCTGCACCCCCAACTCTGAGTTAGATTTGATGGAATAACAGTTAATTTAGTGCTCGTTTAAAATTCAGTATTTCTAATAAGTATTATTAAGATCAGTATTATTATTTTTGTTCTGCTTCTTGTAAAAAAAAGAAAGAAGAAATAATACTAAATATGAAAACTATCTATCTATCTATCTATCTATCTATCTATCTATCTATCTATCTATCTATCTATCTATCTATCTATCTATCTATCTATCTATCTATCTATCTATCTATCTATCTATCTATCTATCTATCTATCGCCGTTTATCTGCAGAGGAAACAAATGTGCTTTATTACAAATGATAAAGCTTCGCAATAAGCTTTGTTTCCTAAAATCGCAACTTAGGTTCAGTCAGATTGGATTGTTTAAAGTAGACAACAAAACTGAGTTAGATTTTATGGAATTACAGTTAATTTAGTGTTCATTTAAAAGTCTGCATTTCTAATTATTAGGCTACTATCTATCTATCTATCTATCTATCTATCTATCTATCTATCTATCTATCTATCTATCTATCTATCTATCTATCTATCTATCTATCTATCTATCTATTTATCTATCTATCTATCTATCTATCTATCTATCTATCTATCTATCTATCTATCTATCTATCTATCTATCTATCTATCTATCTATCTAGGCCTATCTATCTAGGCCTCTATCTATAAAATTAAATAAAATAAAACGAATTATTCTAAACTATTCATGCGAAAATATATTTGAAATTAAAATATATTTTGAAAATATAACTGAAGTAAACATGGATCAGGCATGCTTAGCATTTAAGTTGAAAAGGCAACGAATTTTAATAATTTAAGGATTTATTGTATTGCGGTTATTTTTTACTGCTGTTGTGGAAAACTTCTGTCGATACGGAAACGCCTGCGAGTCTTAAAACTTTCAGCGATCACTTACAGCAACTATTTCACTTGCCAGAACAAGCGGCATCACTCATTCACAAATGAAGGGCAAAGTTTAGCGCGCTGCTTTACAACAAGAGAAAATCTCTGCGCGCTCTTTCTTTCTTCAAAGATGATGGAAAATAATAATAAATGGCATAACTTTTATTAATATCTAACACTCTCAAAAAATATAGCCTATATATATATATATATATATATATATATATATATATATATATATATATATATATATATATATATATATATATAGATATAGATATACCTCAAACACACGACAGTTCTTTCTAGTTATAGCTTTTAATAAGAAATTGTTAACTGTTAATGGGTTGTCTAATAATTATTAACGATAACAGCGAGACAGAAAAGATACCAAGCCCAGTTTGTAATGAAGGGCTATATTTGATCAAATGATGACTTGTTTTCTTGACTTTAAAAATTTGGAAATGTTAACTGCAATATTAAACTTAATCATAGCCTAGTCTAATCAAATATTCGATTGTTAACGACACTTCTTTTGTAACGTAAATGTAATAAATTACAGACGGAATGCATTTTATTTTGTGTTAGCGGGTTGTATTAGTTTCTGGAGGAGCAATGATATAGGCTAATAATGATGTCATTGATGTAGTAATAATACTGATGATAATAATAATAATAAATAGGGTATATTGTATTAAACTTTCAATGGTCTCCGAGATCCCAAACATACTTAAAAGAGCGTGAATCTCTACATTTGAAATCGTAGGCTACATTGGATATAACTCTATATAGCTAGATAATTCATTTTCAGTTAAATTCACATTATTTGCATAGCGCTTTTCACAATAGGCTAGTTTTAAAGCAGCTTCACATATCTGATCTGTTATCAGAGGTGACTGTGTGCTAGTAAAGTCCATATTTCATAAATGTACAGTTAAGATGATAAATCACACAGTTTTTGCTAACATAATTTTAGGCAGAAACAATGAGCTCGTTAAAGTAACCAGCAGTGACATTTCTGAAAAGGTTCTGTTTCCCTTTTATTTTGCAAAAATCGTTGTAAAAATTATATTTTGAAATATATGAAGTCATATTCCCCCTTATTGTTTCTGTAAGAGTGTTTGGTGAATGAAGAGGCAGAATCAACAGGTGTTCCTGAAGTGTTGCTCATATCAGTGTCAGAGAAAGTACAGACCGTGTGAAATGATGGAGGTGAACAGATATTTCTCTCGGTTTTGTTACAGAACAGTGAGAAAGACAGCTCTTTCCAGACAGCAGCAGTTTAGTTTGACATTATGATGCTTATTACAGATGGAGCGCTGCTTTGATGTGAGTGTCGGGTTTCTGTGTGTCTCTGTCCAAATGATTATCATTTTCCCATGTATGAGAGTAAATATAACTCGCGAGAGTCCAAGATAACAGCCGCCGTGTTCAAAGCGCGAGGGATTATGTAAAGGAAATATAAAGATCTCCACTGGAAAAGCTTTGAGCTCTTTTTGTTCGATCAAAGGGAAGAAATGAGAACAACTGCTGCTGGCTTTAAAACAGAGGGATAGAACAGAATATCAAGATAAACTGACAGACAGTAAATGGGAAGTGAAGTGGACTCACTGCGGCACCTGTGAACTGATAGATAGATAGATAGATAGATAGATAGATAGATAGATAGATAGATAGATAGATAGATAGATAGATAGATAGATAGATAGATAGATAGATAGATAGATAGATAGATAGATAGATAGATGGACGGAATGACGGATGGATAGATAGATAGATAGATAGATAGATAGATAGATAGATAGATAGATAGATAGATAGATAGATAGATAGATAGATAGATAGATAGATAGATAGATAGATAGATCTTTTTGGAATAAGATATAAATTAATTAACATTTAACTTACAAAGCAAAAATAATAATTGCGTTGCTTATTGATATATATTACACGTTGTGGTAATAATTACAGCTATAAATCGTGTTTTTCCATAACACGATATGTAGGCTACACATACATAGGCCTACATTAAAATTTGAATTTTAACAGGTAGAATATTTCAACTTAAACTAGGAAAAAGTTAAATATTTAAAAAGTTTTACAAAAAAAAAAATTGTATGTTGAAAATGTATAGCCTATATAGAACATGAAAAACACTCACTTAAAAATACTCACAGAGACACAGGAGTCAAGTCATAGCCTGGCTATATTAGTGTGAAGAGACAGAAGAGGCTCAGTGTGAAGAAGTTCAAGCCTCCGGGATCGCGGACGCCGAGCGGCTCAATCTATTAACCAGCGCTTTCAGTCCGGCCGCTTCCCGAGAGAGAACACGATCCTCCGCAGATTAGTGCAGGACGCTTCTGGAGCGAGGAGCTTTGCGGGGATGTGCGGCTTCACACACACCGGGAGCCGCTGCTAGCAGCTAAAGCACTTTCGGAAGGGCAGATTATGACCTTATGATTATGACCTTATTTCGGACATTACAAGATTCCTGCGGGGTGTCGCGCACTGACCACTGGCAGCTCAATAGCCTAGGCTTACTTCTGCGAATCACTGGTTGCAGGAAATTCCAGATTTTATTATTTATTTTGGCGAAGGATTTTATTTTTCTCGAGTGATTAAATACTTAATGTTTGAACGGAAGACGTGTCATAAATGTGCCAATTTTTGCACACAAAAAAAAGGTATAGTTGGGCTATAGTTATAAAGAGAAAATGACATTTTGAAAACGTACCTGGTTGCAGGAAATTCCATATTTATTATTTAGGCTATAGTTTCAATAATTGTAGCCCACAATCATTTGCCTAAGATTTTTATTTTTATTCTCGAGTGATTATAAATAATGTTTGAACGGAAGACGTGCCATAAATGGGCAAATACGTTTTTATTTTTTATTTTATTTCCTCTAAAAATCACGAAGCACTCTTGGAAAAAAAATGTTAATTGTATAAAAAAAACTAAATCAAACTACCAACATCTGAGCAAATGAGAAATCTCTCTATAAAGAAGACGAATACAAACTTTGCAAAAAAATGAGCTTCCTCCTTAAGCTGATATGACAGTGATGTTCCTGTAGATCTAATTTATATTTAAAATTGACACTTTTTTGTGCAATACTTAAATTTAAGTTAACATGTTTCATATAAACTTAAAACTGACATCATACACATTTTTAAAGCATGGAAACAGTTTTTGGTCCATTGACAATCTAGCAAAAACTGTTTCACTTTTTTTTTAACCTACATGTAACACCCTACATTTTCATTATTTTAAAAGTATGCATTAGAAGCCAGAATTATAAACTTTATGCCTAAATATGCTTCAACTAGAAGGAAGTATGGCTCCATCTACTGGTACAGACTACTAAATTCACTAAAAGAGCCATTTGAAATTTGCAATCAGTTAACAAATATTAGCTGAATTATAGAAACCAATCAACATGGTCTTAATATGGATGTGAACCAACGTAAGGGAGTCCAATAAATTAATTCACAACAGAAAAAGATCAGTGAAACAGTGACTTTTATGAAAACGAACAAATAACTAAATGTTGCACTTGACAATAAAAATGGTGTATTTACAAAAGTATTAAAACTAGTTACTGTTCCAAGTTTTCAAAGATCATATTGATTAATTAAGAGTCAATATAAACCCATTCTTATCCCAAAAGAGGAACGTAGAAAGTAAAACAATCTGCTTTTTAAAAAACATTAAACATTGTTAAACAAACAAAGAATAAAGCTTTCTGTGAAATCCTGAGAAATTACAAATTTCTATAAAAACAAAAATCCACCATAGCAAATTTGATTATTTTATGCACTTTGATGTTGTAAATACAGAAATTTCTCAAAAAGGACATTCTTTTAAATAAAAATATATATATAAACATAGGTGTCCCCCTGAGATCAAAACATATATTTTTTTAAAAATAGGCCATCACACTAAATGACCTTAGTCTTCTTTTCTTTGTTCTTGCATCTCAACAAAGAGATTCTGGTCAAAATGCCTAAACAGTGTGTCAAATTTGTTGCCCCCCCCTCCCCCCAACACAGTTGTACTGCTAACTTTTTTTTTTTTAAAACAGGTAATATGTAATCCACCTAAATAGATTTAAAAATCTATGAGGATAACAAAAGATAATAAAAACAGTTGATAAAAAAAAAAGGTTTTCAGGAGAACTAAAAATGCAACTAAAGTAGATTTCTAAAAGCGCTTCCACCGCCCGTCTCGTGGGCCGTCCCGTGAGTCTCTGCGCCTCTCAGGGGTGTGGTTTCGGTTTCCTCCACTGCGGTCGTCCTGGTGATGCAAGTCGCCCCGCTGGCTGTCGCGCCGATGGCGGTCGTAGTTGTTCCCGCTGTTTGCGTGGCGCTGGTCTCTGCCGTGATGGTTGTTATTGTCCTGGGGAGAGTGGCGATGACCTCGCTGGCCAGACCAGTCCGGTTGCCATGGGTTACCGTCTCCAGCGCCCCGGAGCTGCTGCATGCTCTGCTGGAAGGCCCCGTTAAACTGCTGCAACTGTTGCTGCATCTGGACCTGCCACATGTTGTTCATCTAATCAAAAACAATAAATACAAAAAAATGCTTTAAATGCTACAGGGTATACATTTACATATGTCCATGCAGCAATAAAATACTGCCACATGTTGTTCATCTATTAAAAAAAAACAGGGTACAGGGTCTACATTTAAGGGCGTTTTCACACCTGAAAGTCTGCAACCAAAGTTCATGTTTTGATACATTTTATACATTCGATTAGTTTCGGTTTGGTTTGACACTGCAATTATGCGAGCGCACTAAAGATCTCTACATGACATGCTTGCGTCCTGTCGGCTGCATCTTGACATTGATTGGTTTATAAACGGATGTTCGTCTGACGTCAGCGTGTTGTCAATTCGCCGGGTAACTTTGACAATAATGAATGAACAGATGCATATTGTTGCAACTATATTGTTATTACAGCATTACTACCGGCAGCACCAACTATACGCGAGGCTAGTTCAAACTCGCCAACTCAACGTCCTCGCCGTGCGAACATTTTATCGCCGCCGGCAGGAAAGGAGGAGAAGACTGCAACTCTGCAAGCAATCCCGATTTCATATTTCAATTAAAAACCTGGTCTCCTCCTCTCCCCATGTGCTACCACAGCTCATTTCTCCTGCTATCTTCTGTCTTCTTCGGCTAGCGGGAACCACCGGAACTTCCTGTAAATGGTCTGAAAAGTCCGAACCATACAGAAAACGAACCAAACCTTTGTTCAGTTTGATCCGGACCGAGACTACCCCTTTTCATCGGACCAGATTTCGTCTGTTCGTCCGGAGGCGGTTTCACACCTGTCATTTTGATTCGGATCAAACTGAAAAGTCTGAAAATCCGGACCAAACACAGGGTTTTTCCTGGCTCAGAATGAGGCGGAGGTGGTAAAATCGTAACACTAGGGGGGTCTGGGGGCATGCCCCCCCGGGAGAAAATTTTGCACATTTTAAAGATAAATGCATTAATCTGGTGCACTCCGCACGTCATTATGGAACGTTTTCTGGCTCAAAATTAGGTGGTAAAAAAAAATCCAGATCATGTGTACACATGAAAGTGTACCGCGCCTTCAACTGGCTTCAAATTTCGCTTCAAACTTTTGCTTTTACGCGCGTCAGTTTCACTCTTGTCGTGCGAATTAACACAAAGTGGTCAAGCGTCAAACTAGACGCGGTAGACGCGAATTTGACGCGCTATTCGCGTCCGGTGTGAACGCACAGTAAGTCAGGCTGGCTCTATGGATATATTTTAAGTAACTAAGTGTTTTAATTTCACAACAAAGCCAAAGCTTAAGAAAAACACTATCGGTACCTGGCTGTGACAAGTGAAGGCACTTCGATGCTGCGGAAGGAAGGTGCTTCTTGACTTGCGTGCGTCTGTGGTGGTTGTGATGACTGACAGGAGATGTTGAAAAGGGGGAGGGGCAGCGGCTCGTGCGGTTTCACAGAAATTTACCTTGCTCCGTTCGAGACCAGCAAGTTTAAATGCTTTTTCTGATGCCGTCGAAATGCGCAAACGGTTTGAGAATGGACACAGGCCGTGAACCCGCAGTGGAACCGTGTCGGTGGAAAAGAGGTATCTAATCATGTGATTCCCTGACTTGAGTTTTGTCGAGAGGCGGAGGCGGCCCGAAATTTGACGGAGGCGGCCGCCTCATAATTTGTCTATGCAGGAAAAACCCTGAAACAAGGTCGGTGTGAAAGGGCACTAAATACGTCCATGCAGCACTAAAACGTACATGAATGAACAGAAGTTTGAATGTGGAGGTGTTCTCACCATTGCCTGTCTCTGCAGACTGTCGGGGGAACTGAAAGACCTCTGGATGTTCTGTGGAGGAGAGTAGGACGGAGAGCTCATCTGCTCTGGGGTTCTGCCAGAACAACACCAGGAAAACAGAGTCACCAAACAATCTCAAGAAAGCCATTCTTCTTAACTGACATTTTATTATTTTCTAAGTTAAGGAAAAATAAAAGGATCATTTGCATTCCCCCCCAAAAAAATGTTTTTATGCTTTTTCTTATCATTGTTCTTCAGACAAAACTTAAGTTCTTAAATCATTCGTAAATACATTTCTTAAAGTTAAGCCGGGCTCAGAATACAGGAGTTTTTATATTTTAATAGAAGAAAATCTGTGAAGTTTCTCTTTTTTCACATCTCAAACCTGTCCTTGCACACACTACAAGATTTGAAAACCGTGGCGCATCACACACTACAAGATATTCATAAGATTATAATGCCAGATTTAGCATGTCATCTCACGGGGAAGTGGATGTAAACAAAATGGATACTGTGTTGTGGAGACTTGCTGTAGACAATATAAAGGCAGTCGTGTTGTTGCCACATAGTCTGAGCCCAGCTCTAGGATCACTGCCAACTTGTCGTATATGTCCAAAGGGTTAAATCTTTAATGAATTTATTGGGTTGATTCAAATCGTAAACATTTCAAAACTATAAAACTTCCCACTTATAATTAATACTGTAAAGTACACTGCAATATTGGATGTTTGGGTCCACCCTTTTATTGTTCACCAAATCAACATCACTAACTGAACTTTCTTTCTTGCACTCATTTTCTCTAGGGACGCATTTACAGTTCATGGTCCAAGTAAACTAATTACGGCACGAAAAAAGCACATGGATTCTTATACTCTCAAATCAGTTTCTTGCCTCATCCATATGTAGGAATAAATCGTATATTAATCGGATGCGTGCATTTGCGTCTGCCATGCAAGCGGATTTTCCCGTTAATGAGAGTAGTACAAAAGCGATGGTGGCTAATGACGTCAACTCAGGTGGACACCAACGTGATCACATGACTCTTTTCTATGGCATAATGGAAGATGAAGGCTCAACCCAATAAAGATGGTACTCAAAAGAAAAGGTTCTATTATTTTGTCTGCGTTCAATTGCAAATTGTGCCGTTTTTACTCTCTTTTCAGCCTAAGCTTTTCCGGGTCACCTTTGGGTGTTTAATCAACCAATCAGAACTGGGCATCGAGAGCTGCAGTGTAAATGCAGCCAATGTCAAATAAGCTGAATGGCTTCCAGTTCGCAGCAAGTAAATTCTCATATGACCGTTAATGTCGTTAAACGAATAATCTAATGTTCTTTACATTTGAATAAATGATCAGGATGTCATTGCTACATTAAAAAAAAAATTGATACATTTAAAATTTGGTAGAATTTAATTTGTTGTAGCTATTATACTACTGTCATTTTATTCTAACTAAAATATGAGGCATAACACCCGTTTTCAACATTGATAATCAGAAATGTTTCTTAAGCATCAAATCAGCATATTAGAATGATTCCTGAAGGATCATGTGACACTGAAGACTGGAGTAATGATGTTGAAAATTCAGTTTTCCTTTGCAAGAATAAATTACATTTTAAAATAAGTTACAAAAGAAAACATCTCACATTTTGACTTCTGTCAAAAAAAAATTCCCAATCTATTGAATAGTATTGTGTATACAATCACACAATCAAAGATTCAAAATAAAAATGCACTGTCTAATAAAAAATAATTTGATGAATTTAAATTGTAAGTGCACAGCAAGTAAAGAATAGAGTCGTGAAATCAGAGACCCGCCACTTGATGGAATCCAATCCCAAATGGAAATGGTCACAAGAGACGCATTGAGATGCATGTAAATCTGTCTCTGTTGAATCTTGTGACGGGATCACTTGAAGCAGAAGTTCTGACCAGGTGTAAACATGAGCACTGAAGAAATACATTCAAAACAAAGATTACCTTCCTCCACGGTGACCTGGTGTATTCGCTGGACTGGGGTTCTGAGAGTTTGCCGGACTTTTGCCTTCCTGATTGATATGACTGCTGCCTGTTAGGAGCACGACAGATTGAGATGATGATTAATCAGTTACAGTTTTTATTAATTAATGTGACAAGTAAATGTGACAACCCTTTTACAGCCCATTTTATTTCTGTAATGTGAAGCATTGTTTTATTATTTAACATCAACAGCAATGGCTATATTCATGGCAACATCAACAGTTTTATTTATTTATATTTATATTTATATATATATATATATATATATATATATATATATATATATATATATATATATATATATGATTACAATGCCATTTCAATACATCATTTACAATTTAACAAACGTGTCTTAAAAACAAACCGGTTTCTCTTCCCCTTTCAAGAAATATGAACGAGTGAGTCAAGTGACCAATTCGACATATCAAATATACAACCTGTTTCTAAATCCATTTTCAAAATAACAATTAACTCCTTGATTTAGTACTGGATTCACCTCATATAGTTTGTTACATACGCATTCATTCAATTTGCCATTTACTGTAAATGCAGATTCAATAATGGTTTAACATCAGATATGCACCGTTTGTAAATTACAGAACATTTCAGAGAAAGAGCAATTTATAATATTGCAAATATTATTTGAATTATTTCAAATAATTTGCACACTTGAATCACTCACAAAATGACCAAAAACTACCATTAAATAAATGGATTCAATGTTCATTTTAAATGCGTTTAAAATGGAGGCCCAATATTAATTACTACCATTTTTTAAGACAATTTAAAAAAAAAAAAAATCTAATTCATAGAGGTGGGCGGATCGATCCTGAAGTATCGATACTTCGATACTGACGCGGTATCGAAAAGGATCGATCCTCACATATAAATATCGATCCAAATGTGTATTTTTTTACCAGTAATTTTATTAATTTAGCACGCAATTCAGTGCGTAAAATAAGCTTCAAAGTGGAAAAATAAGCAAATGTTAGTGGGTAATTGTGTAGCATAGAACTATTTCTCCTAGTCATCTGTATACAAGACGAAACCAATCAATCACAGAGAGCGTTCGATGCTGGTGCTTCGCTGAGCTCACAGGCCCAGTGCGTTTGGGAAACGAAGCCTTGCTTAGATGACAGAGAAACAATCGGGAGTTATTTCGCAATAAACAAACCACAAGTGTACATAACGGTTCAAAATGTTGACGTCAGTAAGATTTTTTTAATGAAATTAATATTTTTATTCAACATTGATCGATGCATTAAATTGATCAAAGGGTTTTACACTGTTAAAAAAAATATATACTTCATATAAATGCTGTTCTTTCAACTTTGTTCATCAAATAATTCTGCATAAAATGCATCATGGTTTCCACAAAAAATATGAAACTGTTTTCAACATTGATAATAATATGAAATGTTTCCTGAGCAGCAAATCAGCATATTAAAATGAATTATCATCATGACTGGAGTAATGATGCCGAAAATTCAGCTTTGATCACATGAATAAATTACAGTTTACTATGGCAAAGAAAACAGATAGCCTATGTATGTATTTTTGATCAAATAAATGCAGAAGACAATTAAAAATCTTACAGACCCCAAACGTTTGAACAGTAGGCTAGTTACAATAGTACATTTACTATAATTAGGGTAGTTTTGTAATTAAGTCACTGACTAATTACAGGCGAGTTGAGAGCACAAATCACAAAATATTTTGTAGTCTTGAAAACGTATTCAGATTTAGCATATTAATGATGCATTCACCTCATAAATCATGACACACTGCTCTAGCACAGGAAAGTGAATACAAGTTCAAGTGCTTGCTTTTAAAATGAAAAAGTATTGGTATCGGTATCGATATCGGCGATACTGGCCCTGTATTTACTTGGTATCGGATCGATATCGAAATTTTCAGTATCGCCTACCCCTACTAATTCATGAAATGATTGGGGAGTGTCTATGCTGGAATGATGGACGGTGAAGAACCTCTAATGAACACCAAATAAAGCAGTATAATATGGAAATTCCTACCGGATCTGAACTGTATGTTGAGCTGCCGTCCATACAGACGGATTCCGTTGAGCAAGTTCAAGGCGTAGGGCACAGACACTTCATGTTTAAAGTTCACAAATGCAAACTGTTTTGATTTTCCATCATTGTCTTTGGGGATTTTGACTTTGATTAATGGCCCAGCCTATTGGAAAGAAATACAGGAGAGAGTTCTGATGTTATTTAATAAAGCACTAGCCTAACAACTGTTACTGGCAAAACACTTTTCATGCACTGGTTATTTGAGAGATTTATTTGGCCTATTCTGCTTCTTCAACATTCAAGATCCAAAATACACATTTAGGTGTTTATTTTATTACACTATTTGTGTCAGTATATTTCAGTTAATACATATCTTTAAAGACCATTTTCGCCTATTTTTTTTTCTCCTGCACAGAAGCAGTTATCCACACTTCAGCGACACTTACAATACATACACAAAACGATAGGCCTATATATTGTGAAGGTTTGTTCATATAATTTGCCTGATTTACATTCAACAAAATGAAACAAGGATTTTAAATCTGGCTTTATCCAATGTTGAAATGCATGCATATGATAGCATATTTTAACATAACAACAGAAATCCTGCAATCCAAAACAAATGTCTTAATGTAACGTTACTGTGATTAATCATCTAGTTATGGTGAAAACTATTCGTTGAAATGTTTACTCTATTCACCTGTAGTGTATTGTCTTAATGAACGACACATTAACCACACTAAAGACAATGTAAATGAATGGCTAGAGCGACAGTGTGTTTGCAAAGACAACAACGATAACTTGATATCAACTGCGCAACAACACATGTATTATACTCTTACAGGTTAACTGATGGCACTTACTTATGTGTCAAACACGCGTCTAATTAACGTTAGTTTGCAAATCGAGCTACAGCAAACAGTCTATCGTTAGCATTAGCAAGCTAATCAATGACGCTAAAGCACTTACCTGTAAAAACAGCTCGAATATAACTTCTTCTGTTACTTGAGGGTCCAAATTCCCGACAAACAGAGTCCGGTCAGCCTCATCGGCGATTCCCATTTTGTCAAATATTGATAATCCAGCCGGTTGTATACGTTACCTCGGTTAGCTTGAATTTATCAGCAACCCACCAGTATTTTGCCGTGTGTGAGCAATAACTGTCGTGCTGAACAGCCGCTTCACGACACAGTTCCAGCAATTCCAACCACAGGGAGGCGCTATTGTGCACTTGTTTAGAGAATATAACTCACCGTGAGCTAAAAAGTAGCAATTACCTTTAATAAAGTAAAAATCATTGTATATCCAACCTGATGCTCTTAGCCCTATGTGCTTGAGTTAGATTAATTAAAATATAATGATTTTTTTCGGCCAAACCTCAAGAACACAGAAGGCTGCACTTGTTGACACTGCGGCTGGCTCTGTCACAGATAAAGAACAGCATGCCTGTGACTCAGTAAAGTTTGACGTTTTAGTCTTCAACCTTATTTAATAACTACTTTGAGATAAAGTAGCCTATTTATAAAGTATATAAATACTACTAAGTATTGGCATAAAATTCAGTGATGTGTCCAGGTCACACTGATCACTCTTGAATTAAACTGAAATGAGGCCGACAGATTTCATGCTTGGCAGTTCAACATCGGTCCCTGCAGAATAAAACGTAGGTGAGCTCCATATAACAAGCTGGAATTCCTCAGTTAAACTTAAACGGGAAAAGAAGTGACACAGTGATGGAGTGAGATGTTAATATTTTCTAACAACGGGTCATGCAATATTCACAAATGAAATGAGTCACTCCTTGTAAACACACTCTATTAAATGTGATGCAAGCTTAATTTGAGGTCCCTGTCACCTCTTATTTACCTTGAAATAATGAACTTTAAAAAAAAAAAAAAAAAAAGTGATAAAGCTTTTTTAGTGCTTGAAAAGGTTAGCCAAACCTTTCACCTCATCACATAAGAACTGTAACAGTGTTGATATCTGTATTTATTGTTGTAGGCCTAATAGTTAATGCTTGAATGCTAATATTTTAAGGCCACAGACCTGATAAGCATGAAGAGCAGACATTCTGGTTTGCACTTGTTGAAAATATGAATATTATATTATTGTTGTTAAATACATTCTGAATTTCCATGTGCAGTTTTGATATTGTGATTGTGTGGAAGAGGTATGCCGGCCCAGATATGGTTCAAGATGAAGACCATGCAGAAAAAAAACTTTTAAATGTTTTAGTTTTTTGGTTGAACTACTGTGTATTATAATTTATTATGGTAACATGCAAAATGCTCTGTTTTCAAGACTCAATGACTCAATAGAGATGGATAGTTTTGATGCTTTTGTTGTTTTTGGTGTCATTTCATATTTGAACATGGAAATGTTTAAGCGGGGGACAAGTAACAAGTAAACTTACAAGTGACAATCACATATTTGCACCTTTTCACACAAAATCTAAAGCAGCAATAACATCAATTTTTCATTTCGTAATGTAGTTTGTACCTTGAGTTAGTCTTTTTTTCCCTTATAGTTGTCTGTAAATGTGAAAAATTATGGATTTATAACAAGTTTCAAACACTGCCATTGCTTAACCAAGTTTTGTTGAGCCAGTCACTCTCTCTCTCTCTCTCTCTCTCTCTCTCTCTCTCTCTCTCTCTCTCTCTCTCTCTCTCTCTCTCTCTCTCACTCACTCACACACACACACACACACACACACACACACACACACACACACACACACACACACACACACACACACACACACATACACACACACTCTCTCTCTCTCTCTTCAGCTTTAGATGTAGTTTGGTTATCCAACAGTAGATGGCAATGTTCGCCTTCAGAACTGCACTGACGTTCAACAGAGACGACAAACTCCTAAAACATAAAAAATATAGCTAACTCTGTTAAATATGTTGAGCCAATGTGTATATTGTACAAATCTCAGTCAGGAAAAGCCAGAGTGAGAGCCCTTCCTGATCAGTCATTTATAAAATCAATGTAGCCTACCTTGTTTTTGCCTTATTTGATTCCTAACCTGAATTAAAAATGGATATCCTGATGGAAAGCTGATGGTTGTAGTGTGATCAAGAGTGCGAGTGTGTAACGAAGAACGGTGTTAAAAAAAAAAAGAAAAAAGGTTTGGCTAAACAAAAATTGGGTCTTTATACATGAAAAACTTAAAGCACTGTTTACAAGGTTACATATAGGTCAAAAACAACGAAAACATAAGATATAAAGACTGACTGGTCCAATAGATAAAAATTGAGCCCTGCACAGGAAATGTGACAATTATTACAGTAGTTTTATGTGAAGATTGTGTAAAGGTCACTTAAATTCAAAGTTGTTGTATTTTTAAAGCCCAATAAATGTTAAAATGTTGAATGGCTATAGATTTTGTTTACAAATTTTAGCCATTAATTAGGCTATTTCAGAGACATCAGTAGTAGTATCAGTAATATCAGTATCAGTGATACTGGCCTTCATTCATAAAAGATGCCATTAAACAAATATTTAAAATACAGGCTATTGTCTTTATGTTGTTTCTCAATTTGGAGATTACATAAAGTATTACAATATAAAAATAGCCTATATTAAAAACTTGAATGTTATAGGTGTGATTAATTGTGATTAAATTGGCGATTTATTAGTTCATATTTTGAATCGATTGACAGCACTAGTTTTAAATTCATTCTTAAAGATTTTTCTCTTTATTTACTGGGGACACTCTTCTTTGTCAGTCACTGAAAAGCGTGCGAGCGCAGAATAGTTCTAGTTTGTTTATATTAAGGGGGCACTTAAGCGTATTGAATTCCTGATTAAAATGTGTCCAAGGCAGCTCTAGGCAGACTGAAATGTCAACTGTTACACTTAACATGATTAAGACATGCACTCTGGCATCCGTGTCTCTATCATTTTAGAGCGTTTTTAGCCAGCCAGCGTTATTTTAGCATCACGGAGGAACGTGACGAGGGGGTTTATCGCTTTGAGCGAGGTTGGAACGGGTGAAGCCGTGAAAAAAACACCAAAGCGTGGCTGTGGAGATTCCCAGATCTAGGCCATCAGCGAAGCATTTACCCTCTTCTCTAACCTTGGGGAAAACACCAGTATCGCCACGATTATTCGCTGGTGGCTTCAACCTCTGTCCCAGTTTCCCTCTTCCTCCGCCTCTCCAGCAATTTTCTTTTTGACTCATCGTATTCATAATTCATGTGGAATGAAGTGATGTAGCATCATTAAATGCACATGAATATTTGCGGGATGAAACCTTAACCGACCGCTGGCGCTTTCAGC
Organism: Gila orcuttii; assembly: GCA_026230005.1. Taxonomy (NCBI): domain Eukaryota; kingdom Metazoa; phylum Chordata; class Actinopteri; order Cypriniformes; family Leuciscidae; genus Gila; species Gila orcuttii. The sequence goes on along the minus strand of JAPDVR010000005.1, from coordinate 52,870,305 downwards.
CCGGTTGAATGGCTGTGAATGGGGCGCAATGTCTTCAGGGGAGATGAACCGAGTTTACACCCTCTCTGCCCCCTCCGCTTGGGAGAGATTGCTTTTTAAATGCCCCTGAGGTGTCACGGGACGCACGATGATCAATCTTGCTTAATGCAATTGCCAGGGAATGCATCTGCGCTGTGCTGCATTGTAAGTGAATGCCTGTAATTATTGATGGATCTGCAGAGTGCATGGATAGGCATGCACATGATATTAAAAGCAGAGTGATAGGCAGAATGTGGCTCATGACATAAACTATGCATATGCGTGATAGGAGGTCTGGACTGGAGCAGACGTCGGGCCTGTTGTAGCTGTGAAATGGCTGCCAGACTGCGATGAAATGTCCTGAAGATAAGTGGAAATACAAGTCCTATCAGTGCGCAGAGCGAAACACTGATGTCATGTCCTGTTTGCAGTGTGCGGGTCATATAGAGGGCCAAAGGCAAATGACTATGTCCTAGAGAATGATTGGAAGAATTCTAGTTATTAAATTTGACTGTGTTTCCCGGAGTTTTCTGCTTTTGAGAGAAATCTTGTGAGGCGTTGTATTATAACCCAAGCAGACATAGACTCTCCTTTAACAGAACTGATTTCCTCAGACTTTGCACTGCTTTAGGGGACACAGTTTTGAATTTAAAGGGACAGTTCATCCAGAAATGAAAATTCTGTGATAACTTAACTGCCATTCTAAACCTGTATGACTTTCTTTCTTCCGTATGACATAAAGGAAATGTTTTTGAGAATACACAGAATTGAGGCTGTTAAGATCAATAGTGAATAACAGGGCTGTGCACCATTCAGTATTGAATTGAGAATATCTTTTAAATTGAATATCGTTTAAGGTAAGCAGAATGCAGAATTGCAATTCGAATCCACATGTAAGAAGATAAATTCCAGTGAACTGAAATAAAAATAAATTTATAGCTGTAATTGTTAACTTATAAAAGCAACGTATTTCATATTTAACTTTGCAACAAAATCCTTGTTTGAAGGCCTTGAAGTTTGATAGATAGATAGATAGATAGATAGATATAGATAGATAGATAGATAGATAGATAGATAGATAGATAGATAGATAGATAGATAGATAGATAGATAGATAGATAGAGAAAATAGAGATGGTCTTATTATTGGGAGAGACGAGGGTCCAATGCTCTTCTACTAAAGAAATCCTAACTGCTAACTTTAATCAGTTGTGCCTTGATAACCATTCACATTACAGCCTTGATGTCATTGAATTTCGTTCAGAGTTGACCGACAGTCAATAACTGTTTTCGGATACTATAGAAATGAACAAGAAACGCCGTAAACTAAATCATACCTGCATGTCGTGTCATTGTCTGTGACTTCTCTTGTAAAACAGCATTTTTTTCGGTGTAAGCTCTAAGAATAGATCGATCCCAAACAAATGTTTAAGAGCAAACATGTTGAAGATTAGCCGATGGGCTGATGATTCATTAAATGATAAGCTATTTCCTCACAAATGCGGTTTATTTAGTGGAGTGAAGAGTCCTCTCCATTGACATCCATAAACATTTTTAAAAAACGGCCTCTTGTCTCCTTCCTGTGTCGCGGGCGGTAGGGGAGAGCGGGGCATTTTAGTTTTGGCTCAATTATTTAAAAAAATAAGTTAGATTCATCTTTTTTTTACACAAGTAACATACACATCTCTGCTACAAATGAACAAAAAAGTTTTTTTAAAGACCTACCATTTTCGTACTGTTGTACTGAAAGCGACAGAAGTGCAAATGTTACAACTTACCGCATATGCGGTGTTAGTTGTAACACACATAATTCACTACTATTTTATCTGTATAGTTTGATGTTGTTTGTGCATCTGTATAGATAGATATCCATACATCCATCTCTCATCCAATCATCCTTCTATTATGGATCAATATCATGGATAGAGATATAGGAAAGGGCTGCACAGTTTTGCAATAAATAAATAAATAAATAAAATCATCAAATATTGTAATTGCAATTGAATTATATTTGTGTGTGGCAGCTGCATGCAAAAGTATTCTTATTATTAATAATAATAATAACAACAACAGTAATAATAATAAAAACAAGCTTAAAATCACATTTTAAAGGGTTAATTGCATGAACAACAGGCTATATTTAAATAAATAAACAAGTGATCAATGCATAGTAAAAAAAAAAGTCCAACATTGTTTGTGAAAGTCCAACAAAGTTAAATATATAAATAAATACTCAAACCTGAAAAGTTTTGTGGCTCCCTGTTTTCATTTCATTATCATTGTACACTTGGCGGCGTAGATATAACACTGTGCTACAACTAACCCCGCTGTGTAAAACATATTTTAAAAGCCTAGCTAACAGTTGCTGATATGTTTCAAAATGGTGCTATATTTTAGCCAACAGGACAGTGATTAAGGTAATATAAAGTTAGATTTGGTGACGTACGCACCCAACCCAGAAACCGAAAGAAAAGTATGATGAAAAAATGTACTTGCATGGTGTCAAAACACTCTTTGTCCAGTATCTTCACGAAATCTTATCAAAACTTTCCACAAATTCGCGTCTTCTGGCAGCGAGAGAAAAAGAGCGGAAACACAACCTGCTTGATCCTGACTAACTATGTAAAAAGTCTGTGTTACATTTAACCCCTCGTTAGGTTGTGCCCCGCGCTCCCCTACGCTTCATGTGGCTTTGTTAAAAAATAAAAATAAAAACATGCAGGTGTTCTGAAGCAGGTTGGGAAAAAACTTTGCAGGACAGTGGGTCACCAAGAGCAGAGTTGAAGACCTCAGTTATAGAGGTCTGCTATTTTGGGAAAGTCACCCCTGATCCCCATACAGAAGCTCCAGTTTATCCTTTGATTTGAGGTAATGTTTTAACAGCAATGCCAACCATTTGTGGTTCCACAAATACCTTTTCAGTGAGCAGTCCTTAAAAAAGAAGAACCATTTTTTCATAGTGTGAAGAAAAAAAAAATCTAAATAATCTTTTTTTTCCACTACAAAGAACCTTTTGTGGAATTGAATGTTTCCTGGATGATAGAGGTTGTTCATGGAACCATTGATGGAAATACATAGCCTTTATTTTTAAGAGTGTATCATACAAAGTCGTTGTTTTGTGTGAAACTTCCCACCCCCTGTTGGATTAAACACTTGTTTGCACTGCAGCATTATTAAATTTCCATTCTGAATGGATGCAAAATTACTGTCATACCAGCCACTCTGCTAACAGTTGCATCACTCACACTATGCTAACTGGCAACAAAATACACACACAAATAGACTGCAGAATGGTTTCCAGTAGTATAATCAAACTGTCTGTCTCAGACGGTGTTTAATTATTTCAATAAGGTTGAATTATACTTAAGGGCACTCGTATCATGAATCAAAGAGTTACAAACTTACAAACTCACTGCATTAGCCTTAATTCACCCACAGGAGAGACTCTCTCTCTGCTATCGTCCTCTATCTCCTGGTGAGATGATAGCTTTAGCCAGAGGAGCTATAATCAAGATGCTTTGTGAAATAAGAGTCGGGTTGCATTAGCCATGCGCCTATAGCACTAATTAACAGAGGGACATTAAGATCAGAGCTATCTCGTCTCCAATCTCCAGCATCTGCTGGATCCCCATGCTGTATTTTACGCTTCAGATGCTTCAAAGGAGATAATGACTCCTGTCAAACCTCCCATTTTTATACGAACACTCTCCCGCAGCACCAGAGAGTGATTGAGGTCGAGTGGATTCAGTGAAGGAATCAGATTATAGCTGAAGTACGTGTTTCTTCCAAGAAGTTGAGGAAACAAAGCGTTGATCCTTAGTTAGCATAATCTGAGTAACCATGACTGTGCAGTTGAGGGTGAAATTAGACAAATTCACCCAAAAGAGCAATTTGACACCACAGTGAGTTTAATTTGTAGAAATTAACATGATTCTGACCCAAATCGTCACTACGGATTAAATTCAGTTGTTTGTCTAGAGTGGGACTGGAGCTGATCTGCATAAATTTAGACTGAAGTCATCCAGGATGTTACGAGCCTTTAACTCCCAACCACTGTTTATCGGTTGGCTTCTCTCTCTGCTGAAATGTCACTCTTTCGTTCCTTTTTAAAAGACCCCTGCACTCCTTGTCACCAATCCCTGTGCACACGGGGAAATTAAGGTGGAGTGATCTTTGAGGAGTAGGATAGGGAAAAGAGCAAGAGAAAGAGAGTGGAGGAAGAGAGAGAGAGAGAGAGAGAGAGAGAGAGAGAGAGAGAGAGAGAGAGAGAGAGAGGAAGCACACACACACACACACACACACACACACACACACACACACACACACACACACACACACACACACACACACACACACACACACCAGCAACAAAACAGCCCTGGGAATAACAATCGGGAATCAATAAGTGCCTGAGACAAAAATATCTAATGTCGTTAATGTCGTAATCTTCAGGGACTTACAGGTCAGTAAGGACATGAATTCTGTATTTTTTTTCCAAAGATTCCCAACACAGTGTCATTTCCATATATTGTGTGTAATAGCATTCTGTGTTACAAATCACCTCCCTGTCAAGGTTAATTTAATAGCTCACATTCTATGTACCCTAAATACACACAATTAAATAATATTTGTACCTTTTTTTTTGTTGCATAATTTGCCAAATTTGCAGCTGGACTAAAATAATGCACCTTACAAATATTTTGCTCACAAGTGTCATTAATCGTGTAATCTTGTCATTAATATGTCACATGTATCATGTCATCTCAATTACACTATCGTCGTAAGATTATTATTTTTTTTATGTTTTTGAAAAATTTATTACATTATTTAATTTATTTATTATTATTACAATTTAAAATAACTGTTTTCTATTTAAATACATTTTGAAATGTAATTTATTTAATTTATTTTCAGCATCATTACTCCAGTCATCAGTGTCACATGATCCTTCAGAAATCATTCAATAGGCTAATTTGTTGCTCAAGAAACATTTCTTATGTTTTTGCTGCTTCATATTTTTGTGGAAACTGTGATATATATATATATTTTTTTTTTATTCAGGAAACTCTGATGAATATAAAATTCAAAAGAACAGCATTCATTTGAAGTAGAAATCTTTTGAAAAGTAGTAAAAGTAAATGATCTTCACATAATTCCTCTATATATGCATTACTATTATGAAACTCTTAACATACACAAACTCTAACAACATTACACAAATGAAAGTTGAAGTCAAAAGTTTAATTTAATACTTTAAATGTTATTTAAGGAAACGTGGCTGGAACAGTATCTTTTATGGGTCTTGGAACATCAGCTCCTTCCCTAACCACAGGGTTGCCTTGATTTTGCCGAGTAATTTTTGTGATTTTGTCATTTTTTGTTGATCCTGGAACAACATTCTTGTCCCAAAACATAATCCCTACCCTTTACCCATAACTTATCCCTAAACTATATAAACATATACCTTTGTGAAATCACGTTTACCTTAACTCAGCCTCGAAGGATGCTGATCCAGGAACATCTCATATACTTGGCAAAGTTACATTATAAAATCCCTGTATGAGTTTTTGAGCGGTGCACAAACATAAGTGTTGGTATAGGGTTTTCCTATTCATATAAATCACATTTCAGAGCTTTAATTGGTACAGAAGAGCAACTAGGCCTCAAGAGTTGATATGGGCAGAAGACTGAGACCTGCATTTAGCCAAGTAATTATAGCAGAAATCTATTTGTATAGTAAAGCATTTTACAGAGTGTAAAAGAAGGTCAAAGAATCCTCAATCTTGTTGGCAACGCTTGGCGTGTAAATTAATTGCGGGTGGAGGCTTTATGGAATAATTAAATCAAGTAGCAGACTTATATCGGCATAAAATTGCAAAGCTAACCTTCAAATAAGAAGTGAACTCTCTGGAGGCTGTCCTGTTTTTCTCTCTCATCCAGACAATTCACCTTTTCCTCTCTACCTCAGAGATAAACCAGGAGGCACAGCCATGCAACGCCGAGGTCATAGTCATGTGTGAGAACACATTTTTACAGTCTGAAATGAGTTTGTCTCTGCTAATTAATTCTACATCCATCTTTGAGATGTGTTGATACATTCAGAAATGGCTTCATCAGCACCCGGAAAGAGTACATGGAGTGTGTAATGATATTTTAGCTAATAGATTTTTAATTAATTGTTCACATTGCCATGCTAATTTTAGCAGAAGAGGCATGTTAATCATTTGTAATGAGGCAATCAGTGCAAGAGATGCTTGTGGTTAGATCATCACATTACTTATTTACTCAGTCTCCTCTAGCATATGAGCTATTGGATGTCAGTACTAGTGATGTTTCTGCTTTGTTGATGTGATTCATCATTTTTCTCTTTGGTTATGAAGCAAACCACTGTAGCAATGTCCAGCTTGTGAACCAAACATTTTTATGAGTCAGATGTTTTCAGTGAGTCAGTTGAATCGTTTAACAAAATTCACGCAGTTCTCAAGTTGGCAAATCACTTATTCACTGACTTGTTAAAAACAAGAGCTTGACACATATGTCTGACACAAATTAAATAGCATTTCATTAAAACACATGAATAAAAAATGGTAAAGGAATTTGCCATTGATTAATATAAATGCATTATTATTGACCTGAATTGGTTGTTTCACATGAAATTTCAATAAACACAGTGAATAAAAAAAAGAAAACTATTAGATTTATAAAATATAAGGTAAAAAGAAAAACAGTAATCAACAAAAATATTTGATAACATAATTCTCTCTGTCACAAAACACAGACTCAGGAGAACAGTGAGTACAATGATGAAACAGTTTATTAGGAAATCAGGGGGAATGAGATGATGGCAAAAAAAAAAAAAAGAGTGGATGAGGAATATAACAGTGTGGGGCTATTTTGAGCCTTGTTAGTGGTATTAACTAGCGATTTTTATTTTTACTTATTCGATGCCCCATACACTAGCATTATAAGCTAATCTGTGGTAAAACTAAAACTAATGTTAAAACTGGGTACATTCGATTATCATGAAAACGCATCCCAGAGAACGGTCGACTCGGTACCCATGTGTTATTTAGCCCTAGGTTCATTTTTGACTGGAATTGTCCTTTAAGTCCACAAGACTGTAGAGTGTACCATTTGTCATATGCACATTTTTGCCGAGGCCTTAATGAAGCGAGCTCCGCATCAGACTTCTTCCCGACTGTCAACGTGGCGTTACGTCACGAAAGTGCGGACTCGTAGGAAGACTGTGAGGGCTTAGGGTTACATTTACAACTCTCTGTCTGATTTTCAAAGGATGCAGGCTCTGAATTGGGAGCTGTGTTGGGATGTCAATGACAACATGATGACATAATCACGCACTGACATACAAGAACTGCTGATTTTTTATGTTTTTTTTTGCAATTTTTTTTTAAACAAACTGTTCCAGCCTATTTTGTAAAATGAGACTTCCAGGCACTAAAACCACTGTTAAATTATTTAAATTACAATTGGCCTTGAAATGAGAAGCTGAAAAGTGTCCAAAACCCCTATAAAACCTGCAAACAGACCAGCCTCTTCAGCCTTATAAACATTTTGCACACTGTTTTATCATAGAATAACTGTTACAAGTTAAGGGTTATTGTTGTGATATTTTCCTCTTTTATCAATGTATATAAAAAGCCACAAGGTGGATATTTAGAGATAAATGTAATATTTGATGTGAAGCAGATTATTCCACTGTCATGCACCCAATAAAATTGAGATGGCAAGTCACTGCATTGCATTGAAGCTGTTAACTCTAATTTAGCAGGAGACCATGACGTGCGCCTGCCTACCCGACTCTGGCTCCCAGCTAAAATATATAAAACTCACCCAAAAATAGCCTGTGTGTCAACGCCCACTCACACAGGTTCACGGCCTGCCCACAGCCATCATATTTCATCAATCTTTCAACCACGTATTGACGGGACGTCCACACGCATTTGTCTGATGGGTGTTGTGGCCCTGTGTAATATTAATTTCTGTATTATGGGAGGTGCCTGTCCCTAAATGTTAGAGGTAGGATGTTGCCCGGGGCCGTGAAAACACTCATTCTGTTCATTAACCCAGCAGAGATTATGTCCATAACTAGCACAATGGAACATGTATTGAACTCTTGCATGGACTGTTTAGAGTATAAATATGCCTATTAGTCCTGTTATGTCTTCATAGCAATGACCATAAGACCCCTTTATACATACTTTAATGACAAGGTTTCTTGTTTGTGTGCTTTTGCTTTACTTATGTCGTCTACACTGGTTCTCAATCTTTTTGACTCATTGTAGACTAATACTGTATATTTCTCTGGTACATCTGTTGTAATGACAAAGCTGCTTGTTTTTATTTACAGAAACTAGGAGTTAATAGATGTTAAAAATGTTCACTCTGAAATGAAATTTCATAAATAATTACAGAAATGGGAAGTGACACAATGAATTAAACATGTAAACACTTATTTTTTCACCCATCACCATGTCTCTTTAGGGGCTCTGCAGAATGTGTCATTTTCTTTTCCGAACATAGTATTCGGCTTTGGGCACATCCCTACGTTGTTTTATGTACAACTTCATAAAAAAAATATATTTAAAATCTAAGTATTCTTCAAAAATCCCACTTTGTTTTTTGTTTTTGACCAATGCATATGTTTTGCTCATTCGCGGAGGATCGTTCATGATTTACCAAGGATAGGGATTTAAAATATATATATTTTACTTGCAATTTATACCCTAAGGTATATTCGAGCTTGGCATAACTAAACAATTATATTATTTGCAAAAAAAAAAAAAAAAAAAAAAAACTCTATTGCATTTAAGGTTTTACTAGGTTGCATAATTAGAAATGCTTTAGAAATTACACTTTTATAATTAGACTTCCTCACATTTCCAGGTTTACAAAGACCAAATCTTGATCTTTTTTTGTTTTGTTTTTTGAGCCCTTTAAATTAATATTAAAAATGTGTCAATAGAGAGCAAGCCACGGCCTGTTCCCGTATTCATGGCCAAAGTTCTTCATGACAAACAGAAGGGAGTCACGACTGTGTTTACTGAATTAGCATATCCAGACTCACTTATAATCAAAGTGACTGTGAGACGACTGCGCTTGGTGAATGAAACAAGGTTATGCAGCGTTTCTTATTATGTGTTTCTTATTGAAAAACTGTTGGGAGGTAAATTATGCACATCAGTTTGAGCATGGCACGTACTGAGGAAATAGAGACAGTTGAGTGTAATTAGACCTCAGTGTGTGGACGATTGGGAAATCAGAGGAAGAATTCATAAATCACTTGTTGCATATTATACTGTGGTCTGAAGAATTCACACAGAATTCCTGCATTTTATGGCTAGTGTTAACATGCTCAAGGCCCCATATCTGTCAAATGAGATACACTGACATGCATAATGAAGTATGGAGGTGGGCTCTGGGTTACTGCTTTAGCCATGTCTAGCTGGATGCCTTCAGAAAGCCACGAGCTGTATTGTGTAAATGGTAAATCAAAGACAAACTCTAGGGCTTTACAGAGTTGCCTTGATGTTGTCTACTGTCTACTGCCAGTGTAATTACTAAATCCTAACTCAAATGGAGCCTCAGAAGTCACCAATATAGGAAACTAAAATGTACTTTCATGTAATTTCTATTGAAACTTGTGTTATTAGTTAATATATTTGTAATACACATTTGTAATTAAGAAATAATTTTAAATGAGTTTAAATTATAATCAGTTTAGTTTAAATGATTATCAAGTACTTTATATGTGATTTAGTTAACACATCAAAATAAGTGTACTTCTTAAAAGCACAACAAAAGCTTATTAAGATAATGTATTTATATTTATAATCATTTCTCTCACGTTGTCTAATGCACAACAGGACTGGTCTTTTTAAATTAAATTCTAATTTTGAATATAAAGTTTTTATAGTCAAGACTGCACACCAGTACATGTTTGCTGTGGGATGTTTTGAAAATACCTTTTAATTTAAAACTTATTTTCTTTGTCTGTTACAGACAGATTCTAATAAATCGTTACCTCTCGCATTAAAGTTCATTAGTGCGGTGTCTGACATCCGTTTGTAATGAACACCTATACAGGTCACTCTTAATTTCTTTGTGTAGATTGTGAGAGTGTGATTGTTTGTGTGTGTGCGTCTGTTTATCCATCCTGAAGGGCTCTGCATTCATTTATATTCATAATTTCCGCCATCTTAATTAGGTCTGATTTAGTATTTAGCCCAGAGGTGCTGTTGTTTGTGTTACTCCATTTTACTGCTAGTTAAATGTTAATGGAGTTTTTATTTATTTATTATAAATCCTCTACATTTCATTTAAACCTAATTAATATCATGCACACTCTCTATGCAGAAATGACTTCTTCAAGTGTTAATACTCCAGGATGTCTGCTGATTATTGACTTTATCTCTGGGTGTTATGAAATCAAATGCCTTTCCCTCTAAACAGCCATCTGGAGACTTACGAGCCGTTGTGACGCTGACACAATGATCTCAAATCAACAGCGCAATCGGCACATCCTTTAAACAATGTAACTGTCGGTTTATGGAAAGAGTCCCGTTCCTCACACTTCCTTCACAAGCCTCCCAGCATCTTCCATCGCCTCCCAGGCTGAAACTCCTGTTATTTACAAGCACTTTCTGTTGCTCCAACCCCCATGGTCCACTAATGAGCAGAGTGTAATTAGCCCCAAGTCTCCCTCTTTGGGTCCCATTATAGTGCCTGAATGCAATAGCAGATTATCCCATGCTATTAGACATGGTACCAGCTTTTGTCCTCGTCTATAAACACCATAAAATGTGAGGCTATACTCGGCTCATTTGCTGCTCCTGGAATGTACTGTTCATTTTGATATGTATCCTCAGCTACCAACTTGGACCTTAAGTCCAAGTCCCATTAAGGCGAGTCATTTCACTCGGCCGCCGTCTTTGAAACGCATCTCGGGCCGCAATTTCAGTCATGCAAGTACAGCTCCTATCTCTTTGACAACATTCACACTGGGATTGACAACCGCATGTATTTACAGGTGTGAGTCTTGAAATGTCCCGTTTAAAACAGCAACTCACAGTAGCTCCTCTAATACAGTCTGTATGAACGTGCAATGAGAGTCAAGCTTGTATTCTCTTACTAGTGACTATATATACCAGTGAGAACAAAAATCTTAAATATGTTTTAACATTATTAACATTATTAAGTTAGAAAATAAGAACATTGCAGTCGCTTCCTTTTACAGTACGTTAACTTTTGTGTACTCACAGTGTACTTACCAAAGAAAGTACTGGGTCATATAAGGTAAGTACTTGGGTTAAGGGTAGGTTTAGGGGTAGGTTCAGGGTTAGTACCCAGTTATTACCCTGTTATTGTAATTACTATAATAAGTACATAGTATGTACATGGGGAACAGGACTGTAAAAGGAAGCGTTACCATTTTACTCTTATGAATGTTTTGTGAATCCGTCTCCAGATGGTAACTGGCAGATTTGACTATTTTCGTGTCTGTGCCATTTAAAGCTGAGACTATGGTTCTTGTCTCCTCCTTAATCGTGTGCTTTCTTGAAAGCAGCATTGACGAGGAAGCATCTGCCAAAAACACAAATGTAAATGTCACCTTTTTTTCCTTTCTTTTTTGTTAGCTTTTTAGGAAGCTTGCTTTGGCCATGTGGGATAGTCTCAGAGGGAAATGTCATTTGGTAGCATTAAGAACAGAATTAGCTGTAAGACTCTTAGGTGGATACTGTGGTGATTCCCGCATGCAACAAACAAGACCCAGAAACTCATTAAGTCAATATTAAAATGGCCTCTTTTAACATTCTTAATACACATTTCTAGTCTAATTGTGAATGCTTGGTGCATGTTTTTCCAAGTGTTAGTCTTTAGAATATTTATTTAAAACATAACAATGGCTAAAGTCTAGTTATGTTATATTATATTAGACTTTTCTTTTCTGCTGCCATCATTTATAATATATTAACCAATACCTAAATAACAATTCATGCATTCTTTAAATGCCATGACTCATCAAACCTACATCAAAGAACTAGCAGTGATGTTGTTGCCTGGTGTCAAAAAAAGTTGTGTTTGAACACACAGCAAAGACTTACCATTTTGAGTTTGAATCATGTGGATCACTTGCATGTCGTTATAAAACAGTTTGTGTATCGGAATGGTCAGGTAAGAGGCTTTCATCGCTTTCGGTTTTCTTCTCATGCTCTGATTCGTTAAGCTGAACAGCCAATCAGAGCTCTCTCTCTCACTGAAGACGGCGGCAGTGTGGAAGTTTCCTGTTCTCATAGAATTACAACGAATGTTATAGTTATTGTTGGTGTGAACGGAGCCATAAGACTACATTGCTGCCCAGTGTACGAGCAAAAATCTTCAGACTGTTGCATTGTACAATAAAGTGCATTTTGAGTTTTACAAGATCCTATGCAAACTACTGTTTAAATTAAATATAAAGATGCTCAGCGGCCTTGGAAACAGCACACTTGTCAGAAATGCAGAGAGAGAGAGCTTGTCGCTGTGTGCGACTGATGCTACGGCGCTTTGGTGCAGGGTCTGTTAAAAGCTCTGTGAATGTATTTTTAAAGGCTTCCTTACATGTCACACACCTCCCTACTCTTAGTCCAAGGTAAAGTGCAAGTCAGAATTGCATTAAACATTCTGACACCACAGACATTTTTGTTACAACAGTGTGAGATCTCCTGAGGTTACACAGGCGGATCCTTGAAGGTGGACTGTGAGTAAATTGCTCTAGGAGAAAGAAAAAAAAAAACTTTTACTGAAAAATATTTCTAACAGCCCCTAGTTGTCAATTGCATTGAATTAAGGCAGTAATGCATCTATGAGACAGGAATTAACATATTAGTCAAATGAGGCTGTATGAGTGAGTTGAGAAAGCCATTTTGTGCACAGAAGCAATGCACATGTGCTCCTTCTACACTAATCCACTTCTTCTCAAGAGCTGAAGTGTGAGCGCAGGGCTTCCCTTGTCATCTCTCCCCAAGACATCTCTCATCCAATCATGATAAAGTTGGCTGCGCAGATTAGTTCCCTCCGTAATGGCGTAGTAAAGTGAATAAGAGAGGGAATCCCACTCCATCGACTCTAACTGCTCCACTTCCTGTAATTAATGTGGGGCCATAGCTATTTTAAAATAAAAAAGCTATTTAAAAATTCTACTTAAGCTTTTCCATTGCTCTCCTTCCTTACATAGTTCAAACTAATATGTCTGTAACACCTGAAGAAACCTATCCGGTTTTACTTTATTTTGATGGCCCCTTTAACACATTTGGTAACACTTTATTTCGATAGTCCACTTTAGACATTATACTAACTATAAGTAACTTTGCAACTACATGTCAACTAACTGTCATTAGAGTATTAGTAGACTGTCTGCTTAATATCTGCTAACACTTAATTTTGTTGGTCCCCCAACAGATATTCTACTAACTATAAGTCGCTAACTTAGCAACTACAAGTCAACTTATTCTACTAACCCGAACCCTAACACCTAACCATAACCTAACAGTCTACTGACAGTCTACTAATACTCTAATGACAGTTAGTTGACATGTAGTTGAAAAGTTACTTATAGTTAGTAGAATGTCTAAAGTGACTATCGAAATAAAGTGTAACCACACATGGTACATTCCCATTTATTTCAAAGATAGTTTCTCAGCTGGCACATGCAGGATTGGAAATTTACTATCTTTACTTGTGTGGGCTTTCAGTTATTGATAATAATAATAATAGTAATAGTAAGAACCATTATTAACTGAGCACCAAATCAGCATTATAGAATGATTTCTGAAGGATATAATAATATTTCATAATATTATCCCAGATAGCATGGTGACATTGATACAATGTTGAGTTTTGATCTAAACCATCATTTTGGTTGAGATTGACATTTCAATGTTTAAAGTGTGCTGGATCAGCATTGACATTTTGATGAAAGCCAACAACACACATGGGTGGTGACAGTGACATTGAACTAACAGTGATTTGTAGTTGATGAGCACAAGATCATTCAGGCGTATATCTGCAGAACACTAGTGGGTGTTTCTCGATCAGTGGGGCGTTTTCAAACCGCAATGGACATTTTCAACCACTTTACCCGATTTGCTGTAATCCACTGTGGGCTTGGTTTAGGGGTGGGCCGTCATGATTTTAGCAAGTCTGTTGAAAAATGGTTGAAAAACATTTACCTGTATTGTAGTTTGAAATTGGCCACTGATTGGTAAACGCCCATTTTGTCTTTGCATGTGCACTTTTCAGTAGTCTAATGCTTCATCATTAGAGAGAAAACAGGTGCATCCTATACAGACCTCTTGTTTGTTAAATCACCTGACATACTTACACGACTTCTCTAGCAGAATTTCAAACAATGGTGCATCTACCTTATTTCTCTGTTCCTTTGTTTTGCATGCTTATTTGCATTTGATTTGTGTTGTTACTCACTGTAATTAGATTACAAAGTTATTAAAGTGTTTCAATAAAGTATCTATTTTTCTACATTCTTAAAAAAAATGCATCTTGCTTTAATAAAGTTTATTAGGAATTTCCTGAATAAAGTTATGTCATTTAACAGATTTCTTAAGGTGCAAGAGACATGAACATGAGCAAGAATGTTAACATAGCCCATGTCTTGTATCGGTCAGTGTTTGCATGCAGAACACATTGCTCCTTTAGTAGGAGTGAAGGCAGATGAAGATGGACAATTAAAAAAGCACCCTCCTGATAATGCTGACATTGATCATACACTGAGTTGTTGTCGACAGCATAATCACCTGACCTGGGACTTGATGATATCCTGTATCTTATCAATGCTTAATCAGGTAATCATTCATATTTCTGAATCTGTATTAAATTTGAGAAATAACTGATTTCCATTCAGTTTAGCTTGTTTCCACTGAAACACAATAAAAAAAAAAGTGTTTCTAAAAAATCTAGTGTTTATTAAGAAAGTGACTGACTTGGCTATTTTGTGATATTTAAAGAGATTAGGGTCTACATAAGGTGAATCTGCAGCTTTAAAGGGATAGTTCAGCCTGAAATTAAAATGATGTCATCATTTATTTACCCTCAAGTTGTTCCAAACCTGTATGAATGTCTTTCTTCTGCTGCACACAAAAGAAGATAGAGTGAAGGATGTTGGCAACCAGACAGTTGATGTTAGCCATTGACTTCCATGGTATTTATTTCCTACTATGGAAATCAATGGCCACCGTCAACTTTCTGGTTACCGACATTCTTTAAAATATCTTATTTTGTGTTCAAAAGGAGAAAGAAACTCATACAGGTTTGGAACAACTTGGGGGTGAGTAAATTATTACAGAATTTTCATTTCGGGTTGAACTATCCCTTTAAATAAATTTTCATTGAAAAAAACTATGATCTTTTTTATTCTACAAGATAAAAGTGTTATTTGAATGCTGTAGTTTCACAGAAAATGAACTGAGAAATTGAATGGCTATAGCTCAGAGGTGTTTGTTCCTCTTCATGAAGAGTTTAGCTCCAGCACCTGGAAGTGTTCATTGATTAGATGACCTTGATTATCTGCCTCAGGTGTGTTTAATTAGGGCTGGAGATAAATCCGACACCCCTGCTAGTGCTTTCTTTTGATATTAAAGCATTCATAGAAATAAATAAACAGAATTTTAGTTAGAATATTTTGTTTTCAGTGACTTAAAAAAAAAAGTGAATCATATTGTGTTTAGTATATTAACATTATTGAATGTGACTGTATGTATGACAACTGAATTGACTCGTTCTTGAGTAACATCATGCTTTCTTTTTCAGATTTCAGAGAACCCAAAGGAAAAGAGGCAGTAGTCTGATGCAAGACAGATTTTTATAAACCTGAACCGCTGGACCTGTAGTTATGATGACATCAGACTTCTGAAGCCAATTTTATTTTTAAAGGTTGAAATGCTTTTTTTCCTATTTCTCCCCCTTTCTTTTTGAAAAAAAAAATGATATTTTAATATATTTGTTGTCATTGATTGATTGAATAAAATAAATTGACTCAACTGCTGGAAAGGTGTCATTTATATTTTAAAAGGTTTTCGACAAATTTTGAAATGGTCAGGAATTTGTTGACGCACCATTGAAGTGTGATTGAAATATTAATGTTGTTTCAACATTAATTGGTACATCAGATGGCAACATTGTTTGACATTCCTTTTCAGTCTTTCAACAAAGTGTATTTAGAATCAACATCACATTGTAACATTGATCAAACCATATTACCAAAGATTATTTTTTGTTAATTTCAGTGTTAATTCAACAGCAGTGATGTAGATTCAACATCATAGTAACGTTGATTCAACAATATTACCATTGATTATTTTTGTTAATTTCAATATTGATTCCGCATCAGTGATGTAGAATCAATCATAGTGTAACGTTGATTCAACAATATTACCATTGATTATTTTTGTTAATTTCAATATTGATTCAACAGCAGTGATGTATAATCAATCCTAGTGTAACGTTGATTCAGTAGCATTACCATTGATTTTTTGTTCAACATAGTTTCAACATTAGCTGAGGGTGCAAAAGTGATGTTGATAAAATATCACTTTGTAAAGTTGAATCATTACTATTACCGTTGAATTCCCAACATTATTTCAACATTAACTGAGGGTCCAAAAGTGATGTTGATAAAATATCACTTTGTAATGTTGAATCAATACTATTACCATTGATTTTTGGTTGAATTCCCAACATTATTTCAACATTAACTGAGGGTGCAAGAGTGATATTAAAGCAACATTACTTTGTAACGTTAATTCAATGCAATTAGTGTTGACAGTTCAACACTGAGTCAACATTGTTTCAATGATTACATGCTATCTGGGTACTGTTTTAACTGTATTTGTGATCAAATAAATGCAGCCTTGATAAGCATTAGAGACTATACTTTCAAAAAGTGCTTTCTGTTTGCCAGTGTCAGATGTGACTGTCTTTGAAACTCTCCCGAAAGGCCAGCAGCATCTCTTCTCTTCACGGCTGCAATGAAGCTGGTGTTCATTGTGTAGTGTTCAGTGAAGCTGGTGTTCAGTGTGTAGTGTTCAGTGAAGCTGGTGTTCAGTGTGTAGTGTTCAGTGAAGCTGGTGTTCAGTGTGTAGTGTTCAGTGAAGCTGGTGTTTAGTGTGTAGTGTTCAGTGAAGCTGGTGTTCAGTGTGTAGTGTTCAGTGAAGCTGGTGTTCAGTGTGTAGTGTTCAGTGAAGCTGGTGTTTCAGTGAAGCTGGTGTTCAGTGTGTAGTGTTCAGTGAAGCTGGTGTTCAGTGTGTAGTGTTCACTGAAGCTGGTGTTCAGTGTGTAGTGTTCAGTGAAGCTGGTGTTCAGTGTGTAGTGTTCAGTGAAGCTGGTGTTTAGTGTGTAGTGTTCAGTGAAGCTGGTGTTCAGTGTGTAGTGTTCAGTGAAGCTGGTGTTCAGTGTGTAGTGTTCAGTGAAGCTGGTGTTAGTGTGTAGTGTTCAGTGAAGCTGGTGTACAGTGTGTAGTGTTCAGTGAAGCTGGTGTTCAGTGTGTAGTGTTCAGTGAAGCTGGTGTTCAGTGTGTAGTGTTCAGTGAAGCTGGTGTTCAGTGTGTAGTGTTCAGTGAAGCTGGTGTTCAGTGTGTAGTGTTCAGTGAAGCTGGTGTTCAGTGTGTAGTGTTCAGTGAAGCTGGTGTTTAGTGTGTAGTGTTCAGTGAAGCTGGTGTTCAGTGTGTAGTGTTCAGTGAAGCTGGTGTTCAGTGTGTAGTGTTCAGTGAAGCTGGTGTTCAGTGTGTAGTGTTCAGTGAAGCTGGTGTTCAGTGTGTAGTGTTCAGTGAAGCTGGTGTTCAGTGTGTAGTGTTCAGTGAAGCTGGTGTTCAGTGTGTAGTGTTCAGTGAAGCTGGTGTTCACTGTGTAGTGTTCAGTGAAGCTGGCGTTCAGTGTGTAGTGTTCAGTGAAGCTGGCGTTCAGTGTGTAGTGTTCAGTGAAGCTGGCGTTCACTGTGTAGTGTTCAGTGAAGCTGGCGTTCAGTGTGTAGTGTTCAGTGAAGCTGGCGTTCAGTGTGTTGTGTTCAGTGAAGCTGGTGTTCAGTGTGTAGTGTTCAGTGAAGCTGGTGTTCAGTGTGTAGTGTTCAGTGAAGCTGGTGTTTAGTGTGTAGTGTTCAGTGAAGCTGGCGTTCAGTGTGTAGTGTTCAGTGAAGCTGGTGTTCAGTGTGTAGTGTTCAGTGAAGCTGGTGTTCAGTGTGTAGTGTTCAGTGAAGCTGGTGTTTAGTGTGTAGTGTTCAGTGAAGCTGGCGTTCAGTGTGTAGTGTTCAGTGAAGCTGGTGTTCAGTGTGTAGTGTTCAGTGAAGCTGGCGTTCAGTGTGTAGTGTTCAGTGAAGCTGGTGTTCAGTGTGTAGTGTTCAGTGAAGCTGGTGTTCAGTGTGTAGTGTTCAGTGAAGCTGGTGTTCAGTGTGTTGTGTTCAGTGAAGCTGGTGTTCAGAGTGTAGTGTTCAGTGAAGCTGGTGTTCAGTGTGCAGTGTTCAGTGAAGCTGGTGTTCAGTGTGTTGTGTTCAGTGAAGCTGGTGTTCAGTGTGTAGTGTTCAGTGAAGCTGGTGTTCAGTGTGTAGTGTTCAGTGAAGCTGGTGTTCAGTGTGTAGTGTTCAGTGAAGCTGGTGTTCAGTGTGTAGTGTTCAGTGAAGCTGGTGTTCAGTGTGTAGTGTTCAGTGAAGCTGGTGTTCAGTGTGTAGTGTTCAGTGAAGCTGGTGTTCAGTGTGTAGAGTTCAGTGAAGCTGGTGTTCAGTGTGTAGTGTTCAGTGAAGCTGGTGTTCAGTGTGTAGTGTTCAGTGAAGCTGGTGTTCAGTGTGTAGTGTTCAGTGAAGCTGGTGTTCAGTGTGTAGTGTTCAGTGAAGCTGGTGTTTAGTGTGTAGTGTTCAGTGAAGCTGGTGTTTAGTGTGTAGTGTTCAGTGAAGCTGGTGTTCAGTGTGTAGTGTTCAGTGAAGCTGGTGTTTAGTGTGTAGTGTTCAGTGAAGCTGGTGTTCAGTGTGTAGTGTTCAGTGAAGCTGGTGTTCAGTGTGTAGTGTTCACTGAAGCTGGTGTTCAGTGTGTAGTGTTCACTGAAGCTGGTGTTCAGTGTGTAGTGTTCAGTGAAGCTGGTGTTTAGTGTGTAGTGTTCAGTGAAGCTGGTGTTCAGTGTCTAGTGTTCAGTGAAGCTGGTGTTCAGTGTGTAGTGTTCAGTGAAGCTGGTGTTTAGTGTGTAGTGTTCAGTGAAGCTGGTGTACAGTGTGTAGTGTTCAGTGAAGCTGGTGTTCAGTGTGTAGTGTTCAGTGAAGCTGGTGTTCAGTGTGTAGTGTTCAGTGAAGCTGGTGTTCAGTGTGTAGTGTTCAGTGAAGCTGGTGTTCAGTGAAGCTGGTGTTCAGTGTGTAGTGTTCAGTGAAGCTGGTGTTCAGTGTGTAGTGTTCAGTGAAGCTGGTGTTCAGTGTGTAGTGTTCAGTGAAGCTGGTGTTCAGTGTGTAGTGTTCAGTGAAGCTGGTGTTCAGTGTGTAGTGTTCAGTGAAGCTGGTGTTCAGTGTGTAGTGTTCAGTGAAGCTGGTGTTTAGTGTGTAGTGTTCAGTGAAGCTGGTGTTCAGTGTGTAGTGTTCAGTGAAGCTGGTGTTCAGTGTGTAGTGTTCAGTGAAGCTGGCGTTCAGTGTGTAGTGTTCAGTGAAGCTGGCGTTCAGTGTGTAGTGTTCAGTGAAGCTGGCGTTCACTGTGTAGTGTTCAGTGAAGCTGGCGTTCAGTGTGTAGTGTTCAGTGAAGCTGGCGTTCAGTGTGTTGTGTTCAGTGAAGCTGGTGTTCAGTGTGTAGTGTTCAGTGAAGCTGGTGTTCAGTGTGTAGTGTTCAGTGAAGCTGGTGTTCAGTGTGTAGTGTTCAGTGAAGCTGGTGTTCAGTGTGTTGTGTTCAGTGAAGCTGGTGTTCAGAGTGTAGTGTTCAGTGAAGCTGGTGTTCAGTGTGCAGTGTTCAGTGAAGCTGGTGTTCAGTGTGTTGTGTTCAGTGAAGCTGGTGTTCAGTGTGTAGTGTTCAGTGAAGCTGGTGTTCAGTGTGTAGTGTTCAGTGAAACTGGTGTTCAGTGTGTAGTGTTCAGTGAAGCTGGTGTTCAGTGTGTAGTGTTCAGTGAAGCTGGTGTTCAGTGTGTAGTGTTCAGTGAAGCTGGTGTTCAGTGTGTAGTGTTCAGTGAAGCTGGTGTTCAGTGTGTAGTGTTCAGTGAAGCTGGTGTTCAGTGTGTATTGTTCAGTGAAGCTGGTGTTCATTGTGTAGTGTTTAGTGAAGCTGGTGTTCAGTGTGTAGTGTTCAGTGAAGCTGGTGTTCAGTGTGTATTGTTCAGTGAAGCTGGTGTTCATTGTGTAGTGTTCAGTGAAGCTGGTGTTCAGTGTGTAGTGTTCAGTGAAGCTGGTGTTCAGTGTGTAGTGTTCAGTGAAGCTTCCAGCTGAGCACCAGTCAGGGGTCTGTTTCTCAAAACTACAGACGCTCATGTGCTTCCTCATCTTGTGCTCCATTCACTTCTTTGTCTGTTCTGCTTTGATCCAGTTTATTTCAAAATTTGAGACAGTAGTGTATGGAATAGCCTTCATATTTCAAAAGAACATCAGACTGATGTGTTTCTAGAAAAATGTGTTTGTGCTTGTCTAGCTAGTGCAATGTGACTTGTGAGAAATGCAAATGTGCTCAATACTTCAGCAGCTGAAAATAAAACACTGTATTGCTGTTTCCACACTTCATTAAGCAGCACAACCATTTTCAGCGGTGCTAATAACACAACAGGTACCAAATTATCATCTGAATGCTTTCTGAAGGATCACAACATTGTTTTTTTTTTTAGTAGACTGAAGGAATGGCTGGTAAAAATGGAGTATTGCTCTTACAGGTAAAAAAAAAGAAAAAGGAATGCTAATTAAGAATAAATTTCTTTCAACGACATAAAAAAATGGCTAATTCCTAACGCTTCACTATGTTGTCAGTGTCAACAAGAGCAAAACTGGCCATTACAGCAACACATCCTGATTGGCTGTTACAAAAAAAAACTAAATTCTAGAAAATAATTCAGTGGATTTGTAAATATCACCATAATAAATAACTATGCTACATAAATCTCAGAATATCGCTTAAGTGGTAGTTTATCACAGAAAGGAATTAGTATTTGACTTACAAATATAATTAATATTTGTGTTAAATTTCCAAGAAAATATTTGAAAATGATGAGCTGCAAGTTTTGGTTGATTTAAATGAAATATGTTCACATTACTCATAAATATTGGATTTTAAATTGGCCCAAATATTTGAGTTATGTTAGGGGGAAAGTGAAGAGATATGCCATTAATAGATGCTGTTACTATAGTTTTTAGGGGACTACCAAGTTTTTAGATTGTAGATCTCGCTGGCATATTCAATTGGGCATTGATATGAGTGGTTAACAGTAGAGGAAGAGGGCAGACGGGGATCTTATAGTGGTAAAGTGGACTTTAAATGAGAGGCATGAGAAATCTCTTCATCGGGGCACAGATGCTGTATATAGGTTTGTCCCTGCAGTGGGGTGTGGGTATTTTTAACAGGCAAATGTGGGTTGCTGCTTCTTCTTTTTTTCTTTTCTTTTTTCTCAGGAGGGAAAAGAGAGATATATTAATACTCTCTTCCCTGTTTCCTACATCCGACCCTGGAGAAAAATAAAACCTCACAATTTCATCTATAATCTGTCGTGCCTATCGATGGTGTTAGAGCCGCGCGGAGGTAGAAATAGTATTTTTATTAAAATTACTGATGCAACACAAACCCAGACCCTGATGTAATGCATTGAGGTCCCTCCGATGGAATCACATCATCCGTCGGACCAATTTAAATTGATTCCTCTAAATACCCCTGGGCTTCAGATGCCCATGACTCCTTATGAATGTGTCAGAATGCCGAGCCCTACTGAAGAAATGAATATAACAGAGATGAGAACACATCTGTGGTGGTGATGGGGCCACGAGAAGTCACACTGACTTTGTGTCTTTTTACTTTTTGACAGGGCAGAATACTTGGCCACACATGGGCTTCCCAACAGGAGTGGTCGGTAAGACTAAAATCTTCATGATATGGGTCATTTTATATCATGGCATTGCTATTTCTGTTTGCTGAAAAATTGCATAAAAAAATAAAATAATTATATATAAGATGAAGTGAAACTGTAACAGATATTTTGAGTAAACCAATTTATTAAATACTTTACAAATTTAATGCAATTCATTTTTAAGAACTGTGTTCTGTTTTTGTGAACTTGATAGATGCAATTGAAATGATCGAAAAATTTATTTTTCACAAAAGAATGAAAACCTTACTGAACAGCTTTGATGTGTCACCCAAAAATGAAGCGTAGCGTCAGTTCTTATCATTTCAGGTCATGTTAGTCAAGCTCGCATCAGATCCCCGTATACCTATAGGACACCTATCACTGTATACATATACAGGTCCTTCTCAAAAAATTAGCATATTGTGATAAAGTTCATTATTTTCCATAATGTAATGATAAAAATTTAACTTTCATATATTTTAGATTCATTGCACACCAACTGAAATATTTCAGGTCTTGTATTGTTTTAATACTTATGATTTTGGCATACAGCTCATGAAAACCCAAAATTCCTATCTCAAAAAATTAGCATATTTCATCCGACCAATAAAATAAGTGTTTTTAATACAAAAAAAGTCAACCTTCAAATAATTATGTTCAGTTATGCACTCAATACTTGGTCGGGAATCCTTTTGCAGAAATGACTGCTTCAATGCGGCGTGGCATGGAGGCAATCAGCCTGTGGCACTGCTGAGGTGTTATGGAGGCCCAGGATGCTTCGATAGCGGCCTTAAGCTCATCCAGAGTGTTGGGTCTTGCGTCTCTCAACTTTCTCTTCACAATATCCCACAGATTCTCTATGGGGTTCAGGTCAGGAGAGTTGGCAGGCCAATTGAGCACAGTAATACCATGGTCAGTAAACCATTTACCAGTGGTTTTGGCACTGTGAGCAGGTGCCAGGTCGTGCTGAAAAATGAAATCAGATGGAAGCATGAAGTGCTCCAAAATCTCCTGATAGCTAGCTGCATTGACCCAGCCCTTGATAAAACACAGTGGACCAACACCAGCAGCTGACATGGCACCCCAGACCATCACTGACTGTGGGTACTTGACACTGGACTTCAGGCATTTTGGCATTTCCTTCTCCCCAGTCTTCCTCCAGACTCTGGCACCTTGATTTCCGAATGACATGGAAAATTTGCTTTCATCCGAAAAAAGTACTTTGGACCACTGAGCAAACAGTCCAGTGCTGCTTCTCTGTAGCCCAGGTCAGGCGCTTCTGCTGCTGTTTCTGGTTCAAAAGTGGCTTGACCTGTAGCCCATTTCCTGCACACGCCTGTGCACGGTGGCTCTGGATGTTTCTACTCCAGACTCAGTCCACTGCTTCCGCAGGTCCCCCAAGGTCTGGAATCGGTCCTTCTCCACAATCTTCCTCAGGGTCCGGTCACCTCTTCTCGTTGTGCAGCGTTTTTTGCCACACTTTTTCCTTCCCACAGACTTCCCACTGAGGTGCCTTGATACAGCACTCTGGGAACAGCCTATTTGTTCAGAAATTTCTTTCTGTGTCTTACCCTCTTGCTTGAGGGTGTCAATGATGGCCTTCTGGACAGCAGTCAGGTCGGCAGTCTTACCCATGATTGCGGTTTTGAGTAATGAAACAGGCTGGGTTAATTAGTTGATTCAGATGATTAGGTTAATAGCTCGTTTAGAGAACCTTTTCATGATATGCAATTTTTTTGAGATAGGAATTTTGGGTTTTCATGAGCTGTATGCCAAAATTATCAGTATTAAAACAATAAAACACCTGAAATATTTCAATTGGTGTGCAATGAATCTAAAATATATGAAAGTTTAATTTTTATCATTACATTATGGAAAATAATGAACTTTATCACAATATGCAAATTTTTTGAGAAGGACCTGTATAAGCTTCTTCAGTATTATCAGCACCTATTGCGTTTCTCAGGAGCTAATTACCCTCCTCCATCCGCAGCTCCTCCTCTCGTCAGTCAGAATTTGGTATTCTGATTACCCCTGAATCAGACTAAAATCCTCTAATTATGTTGTACATTAAAATTAATTAATGATATCTGCAATACATTCATGTTGGTTCTTTTCTGTTTACCCTAAGGGGGGTTATTGCTGCTCTTATCCATGCTAGGCTGCATGGATGCGCAGGGACTTCTTGCCCAGAACAGAACCATACCGCCAATCCAAACTGTATGCTAATTGTCAATCGAATTTGACGATAGTGGTCCTGACAGAAATTAACATTCTGTCATCAATTACTCACCCTCATGTTGTTCCAAACCGTTAAAGGTTGTATCAGCAATTTCAGGCCCAAACAAAAATGATCACATTCATCTAATCTTTCTTAACGATCCACTAGCTGCCCGCCACATAAGCAGGCTGTCAATAAACCGCGTCTCTGTAGGCAGCCTAGGCTCTGAGATCTGCACACAAAAACAAATGGGTACAACCACCACTCAAAATCAAAATAAACAGTGTTCTAACCAATCACCGACAGGGGCGGGTGTTGTTTGTTTTTGCGCTCGTGCACGGCGCCTGCACGCAAAGTCGGAGCTGAAGAATAAGCCAGCGTCTATCAACCCTATGCTATCAACGGACCAGATACATTTAACATGGAAGAGGCAATCCAATTTAAAAAATATGAGTGAAGCTCGACTAAACTTGGATAGCTCTAGCGAATAGGCCTATCAGATTGTCGGGATTTAGTGTGTGAGTTTGGCATGCTAGTGAGCGAGTTGATTCTGACGAATTGGAATTCGTTGAGGGAGAGGCGAGCTAACTTGGTTTGTTTGGGATCTCGCTTCAAACACAAACAGAAGTGACTTCACCCACAATCGCTGATACAACCTTTAAGACTTTCTTTCATCTTCGGAACACAAATGAAGATCTTTCTGAGATCTTTCTGTCACTCCATTGGCAGCTATGCAACTACCCCATTGACACTTCAAAAAGTTCATAAAGAGCTCATAAAACTAAGAGACACGAAGACACATGATTGCTTTATATAATGAACAGATACAATTTATATTCACATATTCAACTCGGAAGTACTAAACGGAAGCTCAAGCATATTTGCTTGACATGCAAGAGACAATGAGGTTCATTCTCGTGTTACACAGCACATTTGAACTTTTGTAAGAACCAATGAGGTTCATTCTCGTGTTACACAGCACATTTGAGCTTTTGTAAGAACCAATGAGGTTCATTCTCGTGTTACACAGCACATTTGAGCTTCAGCAAGAGCCAATGAGGTTCATTCTCGTGTTACGCAACACATTTGAGCTTCAGCAGGAGCCAATGAGGTTCATTCTCGTGTTACACAGCACATTTAAGCTTTTGTAAGAACCAATGAGGTTCATTCTCGTGTTACACAGCACATTTGAGCTTTTGTAAGAACCAATGAGGTTCATTCTCGTGTTATACAGCACATTTGAGCTTTTGTAAGAACCAATGAGGTTCATTCTCGTGTTATACAGCACATTTGAGACACGAAGACACATGATTGCTTTATATAATGAACAGATACAATTTATATTCACATATTCAACTCGTAAGTACTAAACGGAAGCTCAAGCATATTTGATTGACATGCAAGAGACAATGAGGTTCATTCTTGTGTTACACAGCACATTTGAACTTTTGTAAGAACGTCTCGGGTTACGTGTGTAACCCTTGTTCCCTGAGAAAGGGAACGAGACACTGCGTCGGTGACGACACTAGGGGAACGCCCTTCAGCGTAGCGCGTCTGAATTTATGAATGAAACCGAATCCAATCCTATTGGCGTTGCGTGATGACGTAGCGTGTGACGGCATAAGCGGATGTATACAAAAGCACGCCGGCACACAGAAATGTCAGCTTTTGCTATGAAGCAAGTGCTCCAAGCGGGGTGAGGTGTGGCGAACCGACGCAGTGTCTCGTTCCCTTTCTCAGGGAACAAGGGTTACACACGTAACCCGAGACGTTCCCTTTCGAGGGAACTCGAACTGCGTCGGTGACGACACTAGGGGAACGAGATACCCACTATACCACAACGAACCCCGCTCATCCTAGTGTGAAGCTGTCTTCAGGCACAACTTAGGACGAAAGCACTCGTGCACCGGGTGTAGAGGGAAGGTCCAGACTGTAAAACCTCATGAATGTGTGTGGAGTGGCCCAGCCAGCCGCCTCACATATATCATGGATAGAACCCCTGAAAGGAGGGCTCTAGAGGCGCCATGCCTCTGGTGGAGTGAGCCCTCACGGCTATAGGTGAAGGCAAATTGCGCACCTGATAGGCCAGGGAAATAGTCTGAACGATCCAGTTGCTGATGGTCTGCTTAGAGGCGGGAAGCCCCTTCTTGGGCGATCCAAAACACACCAGCAACTGGTCCAACTTCCGCCATGAGGAGGACTTCTGGATGTAATACCGAAGTGCTCTGACAGGGCAGAGCAGATGAAGTCTCTCCTCATCCGCCGTCACATGAGGTGGAGGATGAAATGCCTGCAGAACCATAGGCGGTGCCACATTAGATGACACCTTGGGCAAATAGCCGGGCCTGGGATGTAAGATGGCCTTAATGTTGCCTGGAGCAAACTCCAAGCACCCATTGGAAATAGAGAGCGCCTGGAGATCTCCTACCCTCCTCAGAGAAGTAATGGCCAACAAAAAGACCACCTTAAACGAAAGGTTCTTGGCCTCAGCCGACTCCAATGGTTCGAAGGGGGCCTCGGCCAGCCCTTCGAGAACCACCGCCAGGTCCCAAGAGGGAACCCTGGTGCGAGTCGCAGGTCTCATCCTCCAGGCTCCACGGAGGAAACGTACGACCAGGTGATGCCTCCCCAGGGGACCATCACTCAGAGGAGCGTGGAAAGCCGCAATGGCAGCCACATAAACCTTGAGTGTGGGCGGGGTAAGCCCGGCAGAAAAGCGGTCTTGGAGAAACTCCAGCACTGAAGCCACTGGGCAGTGAACTGGGTCCAAAACACGCTCTCTGCACCAAATGGAAAAAACATTCCACTTAAGGCCGTATAACTTCCTCGTGGAGGGAGCTCTGGAAGTGAGTATAGTTTCAACCACTTCTGCTGACAGGCCGGCTTCTAGGTACTGTGCCCCCTCAGGGGCCAGACCCACAGTTTCCACAGCTCGGGCCGAGGGTGGAGAACTGAGCCCTCTGCCTGAGACAACAGGTCCCTCCTCAGAGGGATCTGCCATGGCGGGCCTGCCAGAAGCAGGATGATGTCCGAAAACCATACTCGGGCCGGCCAACACGGGGCTACTAATAGTAGGCTGACCCCGTCCCGACGGACCCTTTCCAGAACTGCTGGGAGCAGAGCGATTGGGGGAAAGGCGTACAAACGCAGCCTCGGCCACGTCTGCACGATAGCATCCAACCCCAGCGGGGCTGGATGAGAAAGGGAAAACCACAGTGGACAGTGTGTCGTCTCTCGAGACGCAAATAGGTCAACTTCCACTGGGCCAAACCTCTCGCATATTAACTCCACCACCTCGGGGTGGAGTCTCCATTCCCCGGGCCTCAGCCCCTGCCTCGACAGCATGTCTGCTCCCTGGTTCTGGTCCCCCGGGACATACATCGCCCTGAGAGACGACAGTCTCCGCTGGGACCACAGGAGGATCTGATGTGCCAGTCTGCACAGAGGGCGCGACCTCAGACCCCCCTGACGGTTTAGGTAAGATACCACCGACATGTTGTCGGATCTTACTAGGACATGGCGACCATGGAGGTCTGGCAGAAAGCTCCTCAGAGCCCGGAACACCGCCAACATTTCTAGGCAATTTATGTGCCAAGAGGAATGATGGTGCTGCCAGAGACCTCTCATAAAGCGGCCGTCCATGACCGCGCCCCAGTCCGTGAGGGAGGCATCTGTCGAAACGGATACTCGGCGACATAATGCTCCCAACTTGGGACCTTGGGACAGGAACCAAGGTTTCTTCCACATTGAAAGGGAACGAAGGCACCTGCGCGTAACCCTTATCAAGCGGAACGGATTTCCCCTTGGGGAAAACCCCTTGGCTTTCAACCACCACTGCAGGGCTCTCATGTGTAGCAGGCCAGAAGGTATGACGCTGGACGCTGCTGCCATGAGACCTAACACCCTCTGGAAGTGTTTTACTGTGATGGTATGGCCTAGCTTCACCCTGGTTAGTGTGGTTAGAATGGACTCGATGCGTGCGGGAGACATGTGTGCCTGCATCGTCATTGAGTCCCATACCACCCCCAGGAACGTAGTTCGTTGGGCGGGTGTCAACACGCTCTTCTTTGTGTTGAGCCTCAACCCCAAGCGCTGAATGTGGCCAAGGACGACATCTCGATGCCGAACTGCCAACTCTCGAGACTGGGCCAGTATGAGCCAGTCGTCGATATAATTCAGCACGCGGATGCCCTGGAGCCTCAGTGGGGCCAGAGCTGCATCCATACACTTGGTGAACGTGCGAGGGGAGAGTGCTAGGCCGAATGGAAGAACCCGATATTGGTAAGCTTCGCCCCCGAAAGCAAACCTCAGGAACTTCCTGTGCGATGGAAGGATGGAGATGTGAAAATAGGCGTCTTTTAGATCTATCGTGACAAACCAATCCTCGGATTGGATCTGACTCACGATGGTGGGAATAGTGAGCATCTTGAACCTGAACCTCCTCAGAGACCGATTCAGATGCCTCAGATCTAAAATTGGACGCAACCCTCCATCCTTTTTTGGAACTATGAAGTACCGGCTGTAGAACCCGGACTCCCTGACTGGTGGGGGAACATGCTCTATGGCCCCTTTTCCCAGCAGCGAGTTGACTTCCTGTTCCAACACCAGACCCTGCTCTGGGTGCACTGCCGTCCGAACCACCCCGTTGAATTTTGGTGGGCGGACGCGGAACTGCAGTCTGTACCCAATTTCTACAGTGCGCAGGACCCATGGAGAAATATTCGTGAGGTTTTGCCATGCCTCTACGAAATTCACCAAAGGAACCAGCCCCTCGGGACTGGTGTCCAGTGTTTTGTGCGAGTCCTTGACGGCACCCTGAAGCGGATGACCGGCAGGGGAAAACCGACAACGACCCACCGTGTGCGAACCCAAACGCTGTTTGACTGCAGGCCTTCGGGGCAGAAAAAGCAGCGTGTGCTCGCTGGAAGCTGGCGTGACCCGAAGCGTCAGAGACGGCGGGATACCGACGCCAGCATCCTGAGGGCCCGAGGAGAGAGGGGACCTCGATCGCTCTCTCTCCGGGGGGGGCGGCCCTTGGAGGTCTCACAGGAGTTAGGACCTCTTCCCTTTCGCCTTCCTGGCCTGAAAGGCTTTGGGCGAGAGCGCCGCCTAGAGTCCCAAGCTCAGCTTTTTTTTTTTTTTTTTTTTTTGAGGGGGACCTCTAGAAGCGATACTCTCCTTCAGATGGTAGGCTGAATTAAAATATCTAACCAAGTTCTAAGTCAGATACAATTTTTAATTACTTTAACTCCTCGGAATTAAATGCAGCCATAACACTGGAATACTGTTTTATATTTAATTATACGATCCCGTAACCTACACGCTGCCTCGGCAAACGTGAGATTCGAGCCATTATAATTTGGCTTTCATCCTTGGAGAAGAAAGTCAACAGGCGCGAGACTGAAACACCTGACAGCGCACGGCTGTACGCGTCAAGATATTTCTCAATGAACACAGCCAGCACCCTCAGGAGCTGACTGTGAATGCCTCGCACCTAAACAGTATTATTTATCAGATCGCGTGTGTCCCTTTTATTGCAGACCCGTAACGCGTTGCCTTAACAAACGCGAGATTCGAGTAGTACACAAGATATTTGGCTTTCATCTCTCGAGAAGAAAGTCAACAGGCGCGAGGCTGAGATACCCGAAACGCACGTGTGCGGCGAGTTATTTCTCAATGAACACAGCCAGCACCCTCAGGAGCTGACTGTTCATGCCTCGTACTCACACAGCAAACTGCAAAGTAGACTCGTAACCTACATGCTGCCTCGGCAAACACGAGATCCGAGCTACTAGATTCTGTATTGCAACTGCAAGGCAACCTTAAATCTACGCGCTGCCTCGGCAAACGCGAGATTCCAGCCACAGAATCTTATTGCAAAATACACTCGTAATCTAAGCGCTGCCTCGGCAAACGCGAGATCCGAGCTACTAGATTCTGTATTGCAACTGCAAGGCAAACCTTAAACCTACCAATGAGGTTCATTATCGTGTTACACAGCACATGCCGCCGTCGGTGTATGAATGAGTGAGTGAATGGGTGAATGTGAGGCAATATGTAAAGCGCTTTGGTGGCCATTGGGTCTGTGAAAGCGCTTTATAAATGCAGTCCATTTACCTTTTACCATTTGAGCTTTTGTAAGAACCAATGAAGTTTGTTCTCGCGAGTCAAGCATGTTTGGTTGAGCTTCTGTTTAAGGTCAATAAACTTTTATTCACATATAAACATTGATCAAATTAAAGCTGTTCATCGTATAAAGTGATTGAGTCTCTTCAGAAAATTTACACTTAACCACTCAATTCATATGGATTCGTTTTATGATCTCTTTATGAACCTTTTGAAGTGTCAAAGTGCGTAGACTGTTAATGGAGGGACAGAAAGGGACAGAAATTAAGATATAAAAAAGATCTTAATTTGGGTTCCGAAGATGAACGAAAATCTTACGGGTTTGGAACGACATAAGGGTGAGTCATTAATGTGAGCCATTCAATTTTGGGTAACTTCCCCTTTAAACCAACCTAAGATGGTTTGCTGGTTTTAGCTAGTTCTCCTAGACTAGCCAATCTGGTCTTATCTTGCCAACTGGTTTGAAATTTAAAAAAAGTTTCAAAACCCCTTTAAAATCATCAAACCAGCCCGGCCAGACTGGTAAGCTGTTTGTTTAAGAGGAAAGCCCCTTCACGTAAGCTTCACTTGTCTTAACACTACACAAAAAAGACTCAAAACGGTAAAACTGGTTTTAAAGAGCACAACCAGAGAGAACAACATTTAAGCAAAATGGTATTGCAAAATCTCTGCCTTAAATTGCTCCATATGTTGTGTTGTCTTTCACAGTCCATTGAAAAAGACACATGCAAGCATGTCTGGGCTGTTTGTTTTCCCTAAACGAGACACTTAAATTCTCAGTCTCAACAGAGTTACAGTGTCTACTGTCTTGCTTGCTTTGGCATTTTAAAGCCATTAGACAATTACTTCCCTGTATAAATTAATCTAAAGAACATAAATACCATAACACAACAAAAATTTACCATCATGACTTTTACGTGCTGGATGTGAATGTCAGCTGACCACTGCAAGGAAAAATGTGGGATCCCTATTTTTTCTTCACCTCCTGCATACCCTCAAATCGGTTCGGCCCCACCCTTTCATCCCTAACCCCGTGCTCATCCTTGGGGCTATCATTTGTGAATTCATGTCTGGCCTTCTAGCTCCGCTCAGCTGTCACATTGTATCTCACACGCACAGACAGTCAACGAGAGGAGCGCGAGCCCCTTTCATCTCTCATCCCCCTGATCACCCAGCCAACCATCTCCAGTCCTGGATGAGTACTGTTTACATGCCGCTTTTCCATTCTCTCCCTCTCTTTTCCATCATGACATTCTCTTTCTCTTCCTTTTGCTCCCTGGCATTCTGTTTTTCCTGCCCAGTCATCTGTCTGTCTGTATTCCAGTCTTATAATATGTGTGAAATGGTTGTCTACCCCTGTCCGCTTTGGAGAGCTCATCATTGTGTGAATATGCTCCAACTGTCAAAGGAAACTCTTTTTACTCCTGAGATTCACTAAGTGAAAAGCTGGTAAAAGCATGTTTTATGATTGAGCTTCAGTCCTAACCAGCTTCGACGAGCTACAGCTTTTGTCAGTTTCTTGATTGCACAACATTTTCACCTTCATCACTCTCAGAAAACAGGTACAAAAGCTGTCACTGGGTTGGTGCCCTTTAAAGGAGGGCTGGGCAACTCTGGCCCTTGAGATTTACTTTCCTGTAGAGTTTAGCTCCAACCCTGATCATAAATCACCTGCCTGTGTCTTTCTATTAATCCCGACAGATTTCATTGGTCATGGCAATCACAGTGCTGATTACCTACAGCAAACACTAATCCCTAACCCTACCCTTCACCCTAACCTTAATCAATGAAATTAACTGCAGGATTTCCTCTGAATTGGTTTGTGGGAAAAAAAAATCACGCATCATGAAGA
Source organism: Gila orcuttii (assembly GCA_026230005.1). Taxonomy (NCBI): domain Eukaryota; kingdom Metazoa; phylum Chordata; class Actinopteri; order Cypriniformes; family Leuciscidae; genus Gila; species Gila orcuttii. The sequence continues at coordinate 52,838,025 of JAPDVR010000005.1, read as the reverse complement.
CCTAGGGTGAATCTCAATCAGCTCCCTAGTTCAGTAGTCACTGATCAGGGAGTCGGCCATTTTAAGGGTTGTCTCAATCGCAAAATCCTACCAGTGCACTGAAATGTTCAAACCCTAAAAAGTCCTACAATGCACCGTGAAAACCAGGGAGCGTCGATGACCATGTTCTGAAGCGAGAAACATAAACATGTATTGTTTTTTTTAATACAAAATTGAATTATATTTCAACACAAACATACATCGCTAGACAGGTAATGAATATAATCTAGGTATAACATTTATCATTTATTTATGGCCGAAATGTTGCACGTATATGTAAAAAGCAAAGTATTTATCATAATGTACTTTAAATAACATTAAAAATTATGTCAGAAAGATATCAGTTCTGCTGTTGTTCGTAAATACCAGTAGAAATGTTGTAAAATGAGGATGTTGTCATGTTGTTGGAAATATAATCATCAGTGTCTCAATGTATACTGATTCAGGACATAGGAAGCTAGTGAGCTGATTGAGATGCACCCCTAGATTAGCTTGTTCAGGTGTGGTTGATTGTGGTTACAGCTAAACTCTGCAGGAAAGTGGATCTCAAGGACCAGAGTTGCCCACCCCTGCTTTAAAAGGTACCAAAGTGCACAATTTACGTACAAATATGTACACTTTCAGTACTAATATGACCAGGGCTTGACATGAACTTTCTTGCTCACCAGCCACTGTGGCTAGTGGTTTTCCAAAGTAACTGGCCACTCAACATTTTCACTGGCCACCATTTTGACATCAACACCATGGGGGAAACTGCCATTTTTCATATTATCTCATAATTTGGCAGCAGGTATATCAGGCTGCTGTCACTTTAAGACCTGACGCACAGATCTGTTACACATGCGTTTTCTTTCTCAACTGTTTATGTTCACTTAAAACATAACCGACTGATGTGAATACTCACCAAGACTGGCATTTTGACATCATTTTGTGTGTATATGACTGTTTAAGTGCAATAAGCTGCGAAAAAGAACTTGATTTATTACTGAGAGGCGACTTTATGTGTGCACACTTTGGGTGAGAGCACAAAATCTGCAGGAATGAGTAAAATTATGCTAAATTCACACAATCCCACGCCGAAATTCAAACCCTGTAACACCCACAATATTCATCCAGAGCAAATTAAACGAGTGAGTGAGTGGAGGCGGGTTTGTGTCACTCTGTCGGAGAGATTAGAGAGCGAGAAAGAGTAGCTTCCTGTGTCTATTCTGCAGAAAATTAGTATTGGAAGCGTTTAAGATGTGTATACACTACATTACTTTATTATGTCAGATGCCTTTTTTAAAAGACTACAATTGAAAAATGTAAATATTATTTATAAAATTCAACCCGCCAAAGTGGCTGCGGCGGGCTGTCGGGTGTTAAGGTCAAGAATATGAGGTAAATAAGGTGAAACATTGCAGTTCGGAAAATTAGTTTGTTGTCTTAATCTTGTTGTGCAGTATTTGGTTAGGACTTTAATACATTGGGTTAGGTCTAATATAGTTTTTGCTGCCCCATCCTCCAAAAACAGCTATTTTGACAATCACAATCCACACTGAAATAAGCTTCTAAAAGGGTTAAGATCAGTCTGAGACAAAATTGGATCTAAAATGAAACTTCAGTCATTCTTTCCTACCGCTAAGATTGTCTGGGAGAATATGTACACAGTTGTAGATGCTACACTCAGCCCTGAACAGAACAAGGTTTTGGCATTTTTTCACATTTTATCTATATTTTAGTTCCTCTGGTGTTTAGCAACAGTAGTTCCTGAATAGACTCGTATAGAAATGTTTAAAGTCTGAAATCAGAAAGTTGCAGAACAATGGGAGCGAGTTGTTTTTGCAGTTAGATTTATATAAATGGTCTTTTTGAACCATTCAGTACATCATGTCTGTACCAGGATAAATTAAATGAGTGTTTTAGCTTGGATTTCATAACTAAAAAAACCTTACCTATCAAGGGCAGTGGCCTGTTTCTTGTACACGCTAATTGTAGTAGAAAATGTTGAGAAGACAAAAACATAAAGTAAAGTCTTACATCCGGGGGGGATTGAGTCTAATGGAAGAAAAATAGGGCAAAGTACAAAGAAAAGAAGAAAAGAACTACTGGGAGATGGACACACATACACACACAAACCCCGGAAAGAGCATTTCTTCATCTCTGCGCTGATGAGACCTGACAAATATAAAGTGGACAAATATAGTGCAAGAAGGAAAGAGAGAAGTTAAAAAGTGAAAACATTAGAGAATGAGTCGGTTTTAAGAGCTACTTATGGCAAGCTATATTGGCAAGCTTCAAAGACATATCAAGCATGCTCAGAGTGAACAGAAGACCTCAATAGGAGTGCAACAGCGCTGAGAGACATCAGACCCTTGTCTGATCTGCTAAAGGCAAGAGAGTCAGTCACACCTTAATGCTTCTCTGCACAAAGAGCATGTAAGTGATCACTTAGGAGACAGGGACAGAGAATGCCGAGGGCAGATTTTCTTCAAGATATGTCACATGTTCGTTAAAGGGCTGAGGTCATCTGTTTAGGTCAGCTTTGCTTCATTGGTTATGGCTGGGCAGTGGTGACACGGTTGCAATAAATAAGAGCTGTTTCTTTGCTGTTGTTGTTGAAGAGTCTGTCTAATAGCTGAACGAACATGAGGAATCAATACATAACATTTTTTTTTTTTTTAAATAATCTCTCTGGACAGAATTTCGTGTTACACAAGAAAATCTGTTGGCACGCAATGTTCTTGTCCCAAATGCTCTTGACAGGCATGGTTAAACATAACACTCTTCTTAATATTTTACGAAAGCACTGCTGTCAATTGTTTTAAAGTTGAGAAATCATGTAACATTTACCTTTTCAGCAAAAAGGGTTAGGGTTAGGGTTAGGGTGCTGTGATGGATTGTGAAGATAAATAAGAAATTAATCTAGATATTTATTAGTTATTTTTTTAAAATGTATTTATTAGTTTATCTTTTTTATCTTGAGGGCCTCACCCATGAACCAAGTTTTGCATTGAGCTTAAAATAGTATTACTGATGGAGGCAGACATAATGATGATATTCTGGGCAGTTAATCGCTCTCTGAAATACTTGCTTCTTTTTTTATCCTTTTTCCGTGTGAAAATATTGTGTGTTCTGTTGTTAAAAAAGTGTAAATCTTTGCTACAGCAAAGAGCTGGAGATTTAACTATTTAAATTAATTTTGTACATTTCACTGTTCATGCATGTATTCTCTGCAACTCTCAGCTAACTGTACTTAAGACAGGAGTACCGCACTGGTGCAATGACTTTAGTGAATCGTGATGTTCCAGCAACACAAAAGAAAATAGACACTGTAAGTGTTATTATGTAAGGAGAAAGGCACAATTTGGCAAGTGTCTATTCAATCCAATGGTGGAAATGTGTTAATTTGTTATACTGATGAAGAAAAGTCTTTGTAAACACACTAGTTGTCACTTTTGATGTACATTTAGATGAATTTAACTGTAATCAAAATTTAAGGATTTAAAGGGATTTAACGGAATAAAGAAAACTAAAACCAAAAAAGAACTCAAATTTATTGTAATCTGTTTGGACTATTTGCCAATAATATTTTAGGTAACACTTTATTTCGATAGTCCACTTTAGACATTCTACTAACTATAAGTAACTTTTCAGCTACATGTCATCTAACTGTCATTAGAGTATTAGTAGACTGTCTGCTTAATATCTGCTAACACTTTATTTTGTTGGTCCCCCACTATTCTTTAATTTGAATGGTCATCTCAATCATCGACATTGATGAGCACCATTAGTCTGTTAGCAGACCAAGCCTAATAATGTACCTTTAAAACTTTTTTTGTTATCCTAACAACACAGAGAATGCGGCATAACGGAGTGCAATGATCATAGGAAGTTGAGATTGAAACCAATGAGACACGGACAGCATTGCTGCCACATTTAGCATTGTGGTTTGTGTCGACTCTGTCCCTGCAGGTTTATTCATGATGTTAATATCCTACAAACATGTTGATGCTAACAAGTGACGTTCAGTGCTGACGCAGACAAGCACTTGGAGCCAGTTGTTCAACTGCTTTGTGTCCCTATTCCACTGGGCTTATATTTCTCTCCAGCTAGCCAGCCATAAAGACTAGCCTGTCTAAAGGTTAGATTGATTCTTAGAATGGGCAGTCAAGAGTCGATAAGCTGAATGCCCATCAAAATGAGCTTCCGAAAAAATCGGAAAGTAAGAAAGACATGCCAATGACCACCTTCCAGCTTGATATTGAACTCAAAGGCAGGCTGGGAGAGGAATAGATGAAAATAGAGAGGGTAAACATAGTGTGTCAGTTCTTCAATTTCACGGAAGAACGGGTAGCATCATTGCGGCATATCCTAGTAATAAAGAGAGTTGTGGAATGCATCATAATCAACTCACCGCAGACGTGCTGCTAAGGCTCAACCCAATATAACAGTTCTGAAGGTGGGGCAGTCTCCGCCGTACACCACAGGCACTGTGAAAGTGGGTTTTTATGCATGTGGGAACAGTGTGTACGAAGCAAACCTTGTTGTTTAAGTTAAACCCCCCAATGGTTGCACATCTTGGCAGATGGGCACTGTATAGTTTGTTCCTGCCGTTCTCCCCGACTGCTGGTATCAACTGGCACGTCCATCAAAGCTCACGTCTGTTCTCCAGGGGTCCTCTTCTTGCTTTGCCGCAGCCAAAACGAAACAGGCCCCAAGGACACCTGTCAAACCATTAGGCTCCTACATGTTCTCTTCCCTCAAACCTAATCAATATGGATTTGGAGGAGGACACATGTGCCGTGATTAGCTTACAGCAGCCAGTCGCATGTACACACCCAATGCACAAAAGCACACATGCTAGCAGGAAAAATCCCATGCATCAGCAGTGACTCTACTGAGCTATTAGATTTTCGTGAACGCTTCTGGCCATAGCATGAAGGATACAGTGGATGTTGTGTCATAAGGCCGGGAGTGTATTCGCACAGCAGATGCAATTAATCAATCAAGTGGACACATTTAAATATGATTGGTGAGAAACAAGGGAGACAGAGAAAGAAATAACAAATTTGACAGTGAAAACCATAACATCCACCTACGTTTCAGTGTCAAAAGAGGTGAGAAAGGCTAAACAATGACAAAAGTAGAAATGATGATGGAGACAATATAGTTCCCCATCCAGAGTGGAGGATCCGAAGTCTCTGATAAAGTCTCTAAGAGGCTTGTTTTCAATCTCAATCTCTCGAGAGTGAAAGGCTCAGTGACATCTCGCCTCATGTCTCCCATGTGGGCTCTGTGATTCACACAATGGTGTTATGTAAAGATGCCTGCCAGATAACCCAAGTTTCAATGAGTAATGCCACACTTAGGAGCAGAACAATGCAAGAGTAACTCTTAATAAAACACTGTGACTGTAAAGCCCCCGGGTCACTGCATGCATTTCCAGATACACAAGAATGCTCAGATGCAGGATGTCAAACGATGTCATGGTTCATGTGTTTCTTAACGCTAAAGGTTTTGACTGGATGTGATTTGTGATGATGATCTGGTATGATGAAGATCTGAGTCATGTTGAGGTGTTCGAGTGAGCATAACATTTTCAGGGAGAGTTGGATAATAGTGGTTGTCACAGAGTGTGGTGCTTCTTTTTCTTTGTTATTCCTTTAAGGTTTGTGCATTGATTTTATAATGCTTTATTATGTAAATATATAGTTTTATTTCTTTTCACACAATGGGGCATCATGTCAAAAATGATCATATCAATTTATGTAAGAGTTGCTTTGTGAACAATTTACATAAAAATGTATTCTGCTTTCATAAACAAGTCAGTGACCTTATTTATTTTGCTCCAGTATTATTTCATGCAGGGGAGACAGGGGCTAGTTCACACATAGGGAAGTTGTCACAAGGGCTTTATCTCCATAACTAAAATGTTAAAAGTCAAAAGTCCAATTATTAAAATGTGCATATAATGGTTATACAGTTAAATGTAGCTTATAAGTTTAATAGCAGGTTCCATTGTGACAACTTACCCCATAAGGTGTGACAACATGCCTCAATAAGGTTCACAAAATGTCAACATGTGCTAAATGAACTGGCTCTTTTATCCTTGGCAATAATGAAGCAAACGTTCAACAGTTTTTTTTTTTTTTTTGTAGCCTGGATGTTCAAGTTAGTGTATACAGATTGACTGAGATGTATGCACTGGAGCAAAAACTGAAACTGACCCTAGTTTCCCTGATTTGAATATCATATCTACATGCCGGCAGTTAACGGTGTAAAATAGAGCTATTTGCTAGTAGTGACACTCCTACCCTCTCTAATGACAGAGACAGAAAAAAGAAAAGCAGAGGTGATTGGCCCTGTATTAGCTATAAAAAGATCCAGACTCACACCAGCTTGTTCGGCATTTACAAGCAGTCAGGACGCAGTCTGCAGTTAACGGCAGTTTATTCTGAGGATTTGCCAGGGAATTTTCCGGATCCTTCCTCTACTTTTCTTTGGTAAGCCTCGGTGTGGGAGATGAAGCATTAAAGAAGCCGAACATGTCTATGGCTCCGGGGAAACCAGGGCCCTATAAATTATTCAAGGGCACAAAAACACAGAAAGACAGGTTGTCAGTTACCAGACTTTTTTTCTCTTTCATTTCTTCAGAAGACAGCAGAAGAAGACAGGACAAGGGACTGTGTCTGGCGTTTCCGTCGTTGTTCCTTGCACCGGTCAGTAGCGGTAGCCTGAGGTTGTTCATAACAATCAATTTGTTCATGTCTGGACAAACCTTTCTTAGAGATCATTCGAACTTTGGAGGAAGAGCCTTTCATATTAAATATCCACCCAGCTGCAAAGAACAGCCTCACTGCCTTTGACAAGTAGGGACACGCAGTTTCTGTTTGCCCTTCCAGAGTGTTTGATTCTTTTCCCTCTCCGCCACTTTAGTATGTTGTAATGTAGCTTTTAGTGGCCCCATCCATGTCCTCTCCCAGCACTCTCCTCTCCTGAGTCCATGTGAAGTAAATAACAGACAGTGAGAGGTAATCGGTTGGAAAGGATCTGTAGGGTCAGGATACTGAGATTGGATTAGGTTACTTAGAAAAGCACAATTTACGGAACTGAACACAACTGAACTTCAAATTGGCACATACCAATTTGCAATTAAGTCAGAAATATTTGTTCATACAATTACATTCCTGGTAACCATTTGAATTCACTTCTGGGTTGGTATAGTTAGCTAAACTGAAAGGAATTGGAACCCACTCCTACAGCAGATGGTCATATCGTGGAGAGCAACAACATGTAGCCATCCTGACTAAATACAACAGGGCAGGAATCCAATAAGAGGGAAGCACCAATCCCAATACCATGTGATCAGTAGACCCGCTAAAAGGTGCTTCCTTCAGTTAGGTTGTGCTGGAGGTTTTTATTTGGACGCACAGGCCTGTCCTATCTCAGCTATATTAAAGTAGCAATTAGGAGGTTAATCTTAACTGAAGTTGCAGGATGAAAACAATGGCTCAATCTCGCCAGTTGCAGAAACCGAGTCAAGTGACTCATGATGGCATGGCTCCCTCTCCATTTCACTTCCTCTCCTTGCTGCTTTTGGGATGGAGCCAAAGCTGGGACGGACCTTTGCTGAATGTACAAGTCAGCATGACTCATTTAGTCGAGACCTCCATCAGTGGATCTGTGTGATGTGTAATCCAAGGTGGGTGGAACTTGGCTCGGATCAGTCTGGCTTCCTCCGTAGATGGGGACTCACTTCTACGTACAGCCACTGTGCCAACATTTAGGTTAATTTATGCTGAAAGCTTTCTGTACTTTCTCTCAGTTTTATTAAAAGCAGGTTCTCAGACATAAGTATAACATGAAGCGTGAAATTCATTTACACCTCTACCCATCTCCCAGACAGTTAGATACAGATATTACTCTGTCTGTGTGTGTCACATATAACCAGAGAAATATACACTGTTCCATCTGGCTGCATTGAAATGGCACATCTCTTGAATACCCGTGCATGATAAATGCAACTATAATAGATCACCTGCATTTCAAACACATGTGGTAGAGACTGATTTGTCTACACTGTGGAACTCTAGAATGGATTCTGTCAAACGCTGATAGATATCTGGCACTTGAGCCTTTTACACATCAACGTGTCACCAGTCAAACATCCAATACTGTTCAAAGTGGCAACATCATACTTGTCACATCCTAAGATCTTCATTTTGACACGTTTATGCTAACTTTGCACAGAATGTGGGCAATTACACACTAATTGGCTTTCCAAACACACGACAGATGTTGAACATATCAGGTGTTCAGTCGACAAATCAATTAAAAATAAAGAGACCGGTTCAACATGAAGTTCAAAGCAGGTGCCTAACCAAATTCTGAGTACAAAACAGGAACATGAGATATGTTTTAATCAGTGTGAGTTGATGTGTGTCATATATCTGCCTGTTATACTTTATGCCACTTGGCCAGACTTGAGTGTAGTTCTGCATGGTTGAGAAGGAGAATTATCACTCAGTTGGCCCTTATCCAAGGTGAGGGCTGGGAAGCAACAACAACAACAACAAACTACACAGTAAGTGTCTAACATCCTGGAAAAGTTTCCCAGGCTTCTTGGCTAACATCCAGGTGAGATAACTGCTAAAATCAATCAAGTTTGTCACGGTCAGGTGTGTGTTTTTGTGCCTAAACTATAAGAGTCAGTGTATTTGAAAGAGTTGAATGTCAGAGTCTGAATGTTTTTCAGGTTTACATGATGGTTTCCAGAGCTGCAAACTGTCCAATCCAAAATATGGGGATTATATATGGAATAAACAAGATGAGGGCCAAAGGAAGAGAGGAGAATGTCAGTGAGGTATAAACACCAGACTTCCTCACGTGTGCCGGCATGACCTGTGTTTCCTGTTTGGCACAAGGTCAAATAAGTAGATCTGGTCTATCTTGCACTCAAGTCTACATCTAGATGACATTTAAGGTTGTATAACTTGCTTGTTTGAATTACCATCCATTCTTCTACAAATTTTAGTGGGTATTTGTCATTGCGGTGTTTGCTGGTCTGTTATTTGTTACTGAAACCCATGGTGGCGCTTTATGTTGAAATACAACAGTGTGAGAGATGAATTGGCCACAAGGCCAAGCTCTCTCTTGCTCTTTTTAGGTCTTTGTGTACAATCTATGTTGCAGTTTGGTTCTCATTCTTCTCACATCTCTTCTAGTACTTGCAATTAACACCACGACTCAGGACAACTGAGAAATAAATGACCATGCCATGTCTCTTTCCCTCAAGTCCTCTTTAAAGTGTTTACTTTACTTTTGTTGTCACAACGAGAAAGAGAGCAAGTGGAAAGTACTTGGCAAGTTCAATCTATTTGGTCTCCTAAGAGGTAAATGTCAGGTATTGCAAATATATTGTATGTAAGCAATATAAATTCCAAAATGTCACTGTAGGCTGGTTTCATTAGAACAAACCCCTTTTAGCTGTCATACCAATCAACATTGCAAACATACCAACCAATTCCAATGTCATTGTATTTGCTTTGTTCCAATAACTTTTGTTCCAAGACATTTTCACTTGGTAACGCTGTGATCCTTGGACTCTAAATGTTAAGATCATTTGTCTTTTAAATGCAGGTGACTGTTCTATTCCATGTACTACAAGAACAAATTATGCTAACAGTCTCTATATGCAATGCTGTCTTTCATTTCACCACAACACAGATGCGCTGTATGGATGGAAATCAGAGAAGACGATGATAATACACATGGCGAGCAAACTGCTTCTGCTTCCGAGCAAATTTTCTCTCCACTATAACAACAATCTATTTATGTGCTGTTGCAGTTAACTCCACTATTAACCTTTTTGTTTTGCTCAATTTCCTTTGCAAATGGTTATCTTGTGTAAGCAAACCTTTCTAGCATCTGTGTATTGCTATCCACAATAATAACCCGCTATGAGTTTATCTTAGGAGCATTTCGTGACTGTTTTACTTTGAGTATTTGGTGAGTGCACGTCAATGTTAATACTTCTCCCTTTCACCTTTCAAACAGAATGAATTTGTCATTTTTCATCACAGATTAGAGATGGTGGACTGACTACCACCCACTGTCCATGTTGAGAGTGCTGCAGGCCAGCACAGGCCGCCATGTCAAGGTCACTTGCTGAAATTGTCGACACACATCCAAAAAAATCCTCAGCCTTGCAGTGGTTCTACAACCAAAGTGTGCCAGCCATCCACATGTTATGACAGGTGACAACCAAGTTCCTGACTAGACTGGAAGTTTTACACTCCCTACCCACACACACCGCAGACAGTTCCCTCAAGGGATCCCTCACCATGGGAACGCTCATTTGCTCGTGGCCACATCTTTCTAAGGTAATTAAGTGCAGGGAGATGAGGAGGTTCATCTTGAGATAAGAAACTAATTGAAACACTCCTATCAGGAAGAGGTCAAATTGTCCATCTCTTCCTTTCTCGCACAATTTACAAGCCTTTTGAGTGGCCCTTGCTATTAAAGTTGAGTGGTCTGAAGAGGTCAGTGGATGGTTTGTCTTGTTAGAAGTGGTGCTCATACACTCATTAGTGCCATTTGTTGGTTAACCTTGATTTGTTCCCTCCCCTGATTTCATCTTTAGCTGTTTTGACTCCATTCCATCAACTTAGAGAAGCTTGATTAGATACTTTTTTCTATTATCTTGACATAGCTCATGCGCTCTCTTCCCCTAAGTGGCTCCCAGCACTTTTATGTAGTAAAGGTCAATAACACAAACAGCACTAGTGGCCTCCATCAACCCCCCCCCCCCCCCCCTTGATTGAATGGCATTTTCAGAGAGTTATTAGATCTAGTGATTCACAGTATTGCTTCAGTGCGGATCTGTGTAGATTACAAAGAGAACAAATGGAAAGATAGCAATAAAGTGTTTGCATGAAGTTAAGCTAGCTTCAAAAACCCAATGGCAGTAATATATCCAAACAGATATTACATTATACCCAGATAATCAGTTTCATGAGGTGAAATGCTTATATCTTTATAGTTTAGGCTATTTAGCTTAAAGTTCTCCATTTAAAAGTGTAGCTTTTGTTGGAATTAATTAGATAATAATGACTAAGCGAAGAGAGCAAAATGCCTCAAGTTATTATTAGCAATTTTCCCAACCTGTTCTAGACGACATTGCCCGAGGGATAATCAGGGATGTTTACTAATTGTGTGTACCATGTAAACAGTTCTCTTGTAGAAAAATTAGTCAGTGGAAACAGTAAACAAACTGTGTCCCTAAGCCTGTAAGTCACTTCAGCACCTCTGATAAGTACAGCTAATTCTGTCACTATCATAATGGAGTATCTCCCTGTTAAATGAAAAACATATATGGTGGGACTGATTGACACCTGCTGAAGGGGTGGGCCCAGATTGTCAGGCTTGCTGGCTAACTAAAAGTACAGAGCTTCTGTGTGGCAGATGCTCTTTATTTGTCCTTCAGAGGGGAGGGAAGGAGAAAATCGATGGGGCTTTATTGTTGCTTGGAATCCACACATAGCACAAGTAGAAAGGAAGTGCTCAGTAGAACTGCTGGACATATTGGATGTAGGGACGGGGTTAGGAAGTCTCAGGTATCTGGAGATCAATAGAGGAGAAAAACAGAGGAGAGACAGAAGGAACAGAGGTCTGACCTGAATTCTTTGTTTCATTGGACTTTAATGTGATCAAATATTTATTGCATATGTAATATTAATATAGTTTAATTTTGCACAACTCACTTTAAAGGGGTTCCCCGTTCCAACATGCATGGGAAAAAAGGTTTGCTTATGTTTGTACCTGAAATGGGAATTCTTTATTTCACCAAATCTAAACATTAAAAACACAAGTAAATTCTAAAATGAAAATTGGTTGCTATCGTAATGATGCGACTAGGATGGAGAGATATATAGTAACCTTAAGAGAGCCATTTTTCATTTCAAAAGATGAAATTTATGAAAAAAATGTATGGATGTTGATGTTGATGCGATCCCCCCCCCAAAAAAAAAAAAAAAAAATCACAGCTTCCTAAAAATGTGAAAATTAGAATTACAATGCCTCAGACATTTCACATTTTATATTTTACATTAAAGGTGCATTCAGTCCTTCTCTATCTAGTGTTAGCATTGCTGTTCTTCATGTACTTTATTTACCAATACCACAATTATGTTAGATGCTATCTATCGATGTGCATCAGCATTTCTGAGTGAGAATTATTCTGATACTGAGTTTTAAAGAGTAATTAATTCCCTTACTGTCCAACAGAAAAGAAGCAACTTGGACATCACTACTGTCTTTGTTGTATTTCTGTCTTCTGACCTTTTCTGCTTCTTCAGCCATACAGGTATTGATTATCCCATTGTGTCCGCTAGTAAAGCACGATAAGTGCATTCCATTTTGCTTTTCACATCACCAAACCACTACTAGCACGTCTACTAGCCTGTCTACAAGCGTGTCGGCAGCCAATGAGCATGAGGATTATCTTTGTTCAGTGAAACACTGTGGGTCACATCATTTCATCATGGCAAAATATATTGAGGGATGACCTGTCATCACACTCTGATGGCAATTCATAATTATTTTATGTTTTGACAAATATGCTTACTTTAGTTTCTAAAAAAAAAGTTACTTTTGTCATGAGATTGGGTCGGAAATGCACCATTTATAATTAAAACAACTTTTATAGAAAACTGTGAGGATACAGGCTTCATCTCCTTTGTCTATACATTTCAAATGACAGAAACACAACTTATTTCTTAATGTGTAAAACGTTAGCACCAAACTCCTGAATGCATTATTAAACACTAAAAGAACAATGTACTAACTGTCATTTTAAGTGCATTCTTACCTACATCACCCCACCATTTTGACATTTTACAAAAGGAACTATACAAGGAAAAAGAAACAAAGGCATTAAATGGTCTACACATTTGTAGTTTGTTCTGTGTCAAGAATAATCATGCAGTACATGGGCAGGAATCAGAATTGACTTGAGTTAGATGGCCTGTAGCAAACTTTCTTGCCCGGGGTGGAATTGCTTGCCTGGGGCCCTGCTGTTTAAAAGTTTAGGAATGAAACAACTAAACTTTCTCGTTACAGTCTACATTTTGGTTCTCTTTGTTTTTAAAGTGACATGGTACCTCTAGAATTCTTTTGATAATTTAAGTAAGTTCGGCTATAAAAATACTTTTTTAAAGTCTTATCTACAGAATTCTGTTTTCTTATACGCACACATATAAGCAAAAATGACTTAAGTTAAACATCACATTTGTGTTTCATTTTGTAACAGTTTGTAACAGTTATTCTTATGGCTAAATTCAATTCACATTTATTTGTATAGCACTTTTCACAATGCATATAGTTTCAAAGCAGCTTTACAGAAAATGCATGTTTTTTATTGCTTTAGTAAGAGTGTTGAACTTGCGTCCTGGTCTTCTGCGCTCCAGAATTGTTTGAGCTACTGTACAGGCGTGAATTTGCATTTCTTTCAGGCTGAGGCTTATTCATTGAACTTTTGGGGCCCTATTTTAACGATCTGAGGCCCTATTTTAACGATCTGAAAAGCAAGTATCAAACTCGAAACGCAAGTAACTTTGTCGGCGGATCTCGGGCGCTGTTGCTATTAACCGGCGGGATAAATGACTATCGAGCCCGAGGCAAATCTAAAGTGGGTTGGTCTGAAGTTGCTACATTACTCATAGGTGTGGTTTGGGCGTAATGTGAAGTAAAGCAATCACTTTTGGTGCGCTTGTTTCATGGCGGATTTGCCAGGCACATGCCAGGAGTGGTTCACAGCCGAGGAGACCGACGTTCTGGTCAGAGCCGTAAAAGACATTGTATGGGGATGGGAGAAACCCACCCCAATTATCTTCAGTTGAACAGGTGTATAATAATTTGGGTAAACGTGTAAACTAGATTTATGCCTATTTTGTCACATCTTCATGGACACCACAATGATTTACCTCGTGTGGTAATATTTTTCCTTGCAATTATGTATGGTTTGCAAAAATGGGAACTGCTGCGTCTGTCTAAATGAGAGAAGCAAAGTGTAGGCGCGTTGTGCACACGCTACATTATGGCCAAGCATGCGCCCTATAAAATAGCTTCTGAATAACGCGCCACTGACTTTAGACTAGGTTTTTCCTGGTCTGTGGCGGGATTTTCTGTTTTCTAAAGCTGCAAAACCGCAAGTTCATTCCCTAATTTACCGACGTGCATCTGTGGAGGGAAAAATCCGCCGTGCGTCGGGTGCAAAATAGGAATGATACATGCGTCGGTGTACAAAGTCAGTTGCGCTGGGTGCAAGATAGGGCCCTTGGTGTAAAAGGACCATTAGAACTTTTGGGTTTTTTGTTATTAAAAAATAAACAAGCAAGCCCAGCCCAGATGAGAAAAAGTAACGTAGCACATTACTTTTCAAAAAAAGTAACGTAGTTAGTAACTTTTTTAGGGAGTAACACAATATTTTAGCGCATCACCTTTAAAAGTGACTTTCCCCAACACTGCTTGGTACTGAAGTACAGGTCTGGTCTTTGCTGTGTTTTCATTGTGGTTTTTAATTCTGGCCTCTGTGACCATAGTTTCCCAGTTGTTGATTAGTTTTTGTTTGACTAGCTTTGTTAGCTCCATGCATTTAGTCCCTATGTTCTCCCTTAGCCTTGTTCCGTTCTTGTCAATATATGTTTTTTCCCCTGCGTTTATCCTGTAAACTGAGTATTTGATTTGACCCCTAACTGAGTATTTGACGCCTGCACGCTGAAAAAAAAAAATGGTGTGGGATTTACTTAACTCAGAAATTGCTAGTAAATGTTACTTAAGAAATAAACAACATTGAATTCAATGTGACATGGATATACTGAAATTTCTAGTTAAACTTGCTCCAATAATTTGGTTTAATCTTTGTTTTATTTACAACTTTGAAAAATATTTTTTGAAAGTTTAGTCCATATAGCTGGGCACTGAGTGACTTGCTGTCGTGATATTACTATGGCTATTTTTGTGCTTTCTCATAAAAAGAAGGGGAAACATACTTTCGGCCTGGAGTGGTTGTATTATTTGAATTTATTTTTTTAACACCAGTGGACCAGCCTATTTTCATACTTTCATAACCTCGCCTAGAGCCTCAAAAACCCACGGGTCAGTTCTGAAATCACAGCAGTTGAATAGTGAAGCAGCAAGCACTATTTATAGTGTCTATGTTTTATAGAAAGACACGGACCAGGGGAGGGGTTTTGTCTAGTAGCCTACAGCGTTTTTACACAATGAGACTTAACACATACATTCAAGTGAGATCTGGTTATTTCTGTGGTTAAATCAGTGTGAAATCATTCGTTCATATAGCCTCTGTGCTTAACGTCACTCCTTACATTATAGCTGCCAGATCAGCTACAGTCAGATTAATAAATGCAGTACTAGTGTTATTTCGAGCACAGTGCACATCAAACAGGCAGGAGTTTGAAAAAAAAGCACCGCGTTCCAAAGGCCAGGGTGTTTAATATGAGCCATGGTAATGCACACTAATAACATTAATTTTGCCCCGTCAGCGGTCTCATTTATGCTCCTGTAAGCATTGCACCCATCTCCATCCCAGGCTTATAATAACTATAAACATTTCCATTTTTAGTAAATATATGACTTAAATTTAATTAACCAGTGTAGCAGGATGTTGGCTTATTCATCAGTTTTCAGGAGAGAGAAGTAAAAAGAAGGAATAAAAAATTACATCCCACACTTATATGTAATTAGGAATGTGGCTCCCACAATGCATTGGTGGCATGCCTTGTGGGCTATTTAGCAATTGTACTTGCCCATCAACAAGTCAAAGTCATTCCAAGCCTTGTCATGTTCCACATTCAGCAAATCCCAATTAATGTAGTCCGATCCTCATGGGGAACACTCAGATGATCATGAGCCCTGGGGCTTTTCCAGCCTCTTTTTCCTAAAGTGCTTTGTTTGCCAGTATCAAGGAACTTAAGGCACTTGTGTCTATTTGCATTACACAGAGGAGTTAAAAAGTAAGAAGACTAAAAAAAGAAACCCTCCATTTTGTGTTCTTTCACTTCATAGTTTCTGAATTTAAGGCAAGATGCCTTGCTCTCGGCATTTTCTCCCTTACCATTTGTTTTTTTCCTTTTTTTTTATTAGAATCTTTTGGGAGTGAGTCATTGCACTGATGCACAGGGAGATCTCTCTCTATGCAATGAGTTTCAGCCTGCGCACACCTCGAAAATGACAAAAAAAAAACAACTAAAAGTGCATTAAGGACAGATCTTCTTTCTCTACTGTGCATGACTGCTGATTCAGGAACAGTATAATTCATCTTTCAGTTTTAGAAACTATTTTTTAGTAAAGCGATTCTCGGTGTGTTTTGGCATAAATTGCTGCAGTGCTTGCAGATCTACTAATGTATGCAGAACTTTATACTAATAAAAACAGCCTTAAAGATCTTAAAGACATCAATATTTTTTTCATAGTTTTTATTTTTCTCCTATCTATATTTTCAATGTCTGACAACAAAGAACAAAGAATTTGTCTAATAACAAATGTGTTCAAATACTATAGGTGTAGGTATATATGCAAAAGAACAAAACAAAACAAAAAACAGCTGAATATAGTAAAATTTATCATATTTTTATAAATAAAAAGGTATTGAATCATGCAAATTTCCTCAAGTACTTTTTTATAATTAATCTCTTGAACCCTTAAAATTACTCAGAATACCAACAGGAGGTGAATAAGCTTAAAATGTTATGAATATTAAAGTTAAAAAGAAGGAAAGTTTAACCTAATGCACAAATGTATATTGTTTATCTACTTCCATGTTCCTCTATTCAGCCCTGCGTTATGAAGACTTCGCATAATTGGAGATTTTCATCATTAACAATCACAAAAATAAACTAAAACTTATTGGGTAACACTTTAGAATACTGTTCTGTCATTAATGAATAACTACATAGGAACAAATGAGTAACGCAATACTAACACTCCAGTAATTACTATTAACTATCAAGAAACAGATTAATTAATTAGTAAATAATAGTGTTAAGTTGAATTAAGTAATTCACTATTAGTTAATCAGTAACTAGCTTTTTTCATACCTCACAGAGGACTATAAGAACTATTATATACAGGTTCATAATTAACATGAATAAGACAATGTATAATGTATATTTAATTCTAAAGCGAAGGTCATGGTAACCCACTAGCAATGACCCAAGTGTTACCAAATCCTTCACAAGAAATGACTAATTATTTGGATCAGTATTCTAAACTGAAAAACATAGTAACTCTCAGCTACACTTTAGTTTAGGGTCAAACTCTCACTATTAACTAACTATAAACCACAACTTTTGCCTCAATAAACTCCTAATTACTGCTTTTTAATAGTTGGTAAAGTAGTTTCTAAGTTATTGGGAAGGATTTAGAATATGATCATGCAGAATAAGGCATTACTATGTGCTATAAATAATAATAAACAACTCATTTCCTTGTTAATAGTGAGAATTGGACCCTAAACTAAAGTGTTACCCTAACTCTCTAAGTCATTGTAAGTTTTTGAGGTTTTTGTAAGGTTTTGGATAGTAATTCCTTCCAATGGATTTGGTAAAACTTGAGTCATTACTAGTGTGTTACCATGATCTTCACTTTAAGCCAGGGATACACTTAATGACTGTAAGGTCATTATGACTGAACATGCCAAAACGCGCAGAGTCAGAGACAGTTGCGTTCAGTCGATGTTCACAGTTGTTGTTTTTTTTAAATCTTCCTGACGACGCTGGATAATGAAAATCTCAGACAAATTGTTTGACGCTGGAATCTTATCGCATTGCGTCTGATTAGGACACGGTGTAAAATAGAATCGAATGGCCGTCGCGGCTGGTTAGGACAAAAACTCTGATTAACATGGAAAGATACCTTTTATCGCGTGTAGTTCGGACACGGTGTAAAGTGTTACCAGCTTTTATAAACTCAAATATTAATGTTGAAAAAAAAAAGGTTGAATGGTATCCAGAGAGCCCGTTAAAATGCAACTGGTTAACTGTGATGTCAAAGTCTTACATGCACATGTACATAATTCTCTCCCTACGGGCAGGAAATAAAGTTTTTATCTCACTGAGTGCAGAGTCGGCTCGGCTAGCGCACGGTGAAGCGTTATTTATAGATTTCAGACAACAGGAACGAGAAAAGGGGCCAACTCAACCTGGCATGATGCACAACATAGATGATACTCGATCAGCCAGGAGTAAACATGAGGGTGAGGAGAGAAAGACCAACAAAAAACTGAGAAACAGAGGGAAGTGAAAAAGAGAATTAAAGAGAAATACTAGAAGGACTTGGATGGGAAAAGCCAAAGGATGAAAGAGGAAAGGTAATTAGGGCAAAGAAATAAGAGAGAGGGCGCCAGAGTGGGGAAAAGATAAGGGTGAGGTAATGGAGAGAGAGAAGTGATAGAAAGCAGCATATGAAGAACTTAATCCCCCTCAAAGATGATTGAGAGAGTGTGAGAAACATGGGGAAAGAGGACACAGATAAAGTTGGGGTGAGCGAGTTAGAGATAGTGAGTGGAGAAGCCAGTGTTTAAAAGAAAGAGTCGGTGTGTGTTGGGTGAGGGGATTCATTGGAGACGGATGGTGTTTTATCTGTCCTCTGCAGTGGAAGTGGGGTGTTTGCCCTCTGCTCCTCTCAGCCCTGGCAGAATAGAGGAATAGAGGAAAGTAAAGTGAGGGAGGGACGAATGAAAGGATAATCATTTGCTATGTAGGTCATTCCTGCACTCTTCAGAGGAGCAGGACTGGAATAGCATTGGCTCAAGCTCACACCGTGAGGTGTCCCATTTGGATGTTTCACGCTAAGACCACCATCTCCTCCCTCAAGAATTTGTCATCCTGAAGCTCAGAAAGCGGCTTACTGGTCTATAACTATTTAAAGGCCATACCAAGAATCTAATATTAATTAATATAAATATTAATTATATGAATTATAATTAATATAATTAATATTAATAATGTCTTTCTTAATTAAACATTCATGTTTGTTTATTTTATGAATTTATACACTTGGAACTCTTACAAACTCAAACTGGGTGAACAATTGTCATTTATCCTTTATTACTGTTCTTAAATTCATGTTCATCCTTACTTTTGAGCATGTTTTATTTAAGCCCTTTGTTGTCCAACAATGTAGCATGTAGTTTTTCTTCTTCTGAATAATGTAAAATAATAATGAAAAAAGACATGTTGACAACACCTTATTCCATACACTTTTAAAAAATAAAGGTTCCAAAAGTTGGTTTTTGAAGTGATGTCAAGAACAATTTTTTGGTTCCTCAAAGAACCTTTCAGGGAAAAGTTCCTAAAATAACCAATTTTCTTTTTTAGTGTAAAGAATATTTTAATACTCTAAGTACCTTTTGTGGAATGAAGAGGTCGTCTAGCAACTCTCCATTGGCTTGCGAGCTGGAAAAACCAAACTCTAGTCAGGCCAATCACATCGTGCATAGAGTCGGTGGGCGGGCTTAACATAATGATGGCAGAGTTGCGACGGTTCCACGTGAATTCCCTGCTACCTGAAAACAAAGAAGATGGCGGCTGCTGGCGAACAACGGTCTTTCAAATCGGCTTTGGCTGCGACTCTGGAAGACTTGGAGTTAAGCTTTTCTCTGAGAAAAGAACAAAGAACGGCACTGAAGTCCGTCGCTCTGACTACGTCACCTTCTTCGTTGCTCTGGTTGGTTGTAGCGCTATCCTATTGCTTGCAGAGGGAATTTGAAAGAAAACCGCTTATCCCGCCCCTCGGATTGAGCCCTGCCAATGGTGTGTTCCCAGACCCAACATCTTGATGTGGGTCTGGCTTGTCAGGCTATAACCAAACAGTATCTGCTCCCCATTGACTTCCAGGTGTTTTTTTTGTTTTGTTTTTTTTGCCTATATTATGGAAGTCAATGGGGACCAGCAACTGTTTAGTTACCAACATACTTCACAATATCTTCCTTTATGTTCAGCAGAAGAATACATTTCATGCAGGTTTAGAAGGACAGAACGACAGAACAGGAAAAGAGTCATGTGTGGTTGGATGGTGGAAAAACTAAAATGACAACATGAAATTTAAACAGGTGAAGACATTTAAAAGAAGAAGAAGGAAGAAAGTATTTTGAATAGCAGGAAACCCTAACATGACAGACTTTTTTTAAAGCTTACATGTTTTGAAATAGTTTACCCTGCACTCTTAAAAATAAAAGTTCTTTATAGGCATATACAAAGTTCTGTCATGAAATTCTAGATGGCGCAGGCTGATAGGTTCTTAACTCAAACTGATTGCAATCACATCATTCTCTATAGGGCACAGCTGATTGGTTCCTGCTGTATCAGTAGCCAATGAACTTCAAATACTTGGTCAGCATTTGCTATAGCAGTGCAGCGCACTTTCAGAAACCCTCCACCTTCCCCAGCTCCACCTGTATAGATCTGCTACGGGTAATTCATGTACGCTATTGTAAAGCAGAAACTTGTCTTACTTGCTCACAGCAGTGTGTTGTGTATGTATTGGTAGTAGCAAGTCCTGTACTTGCTCTGCCACAGCAACAATAACCAACAGCAGCAGCAGATCTATTCCAACTAGACCAAATATATCAGCATTACCATTACCAGACCAAACACTCTGAGAGTTATCATGAGAGAACGTCTCGGTTACGTATGTAACCCTAGTTCCCTGATAGGGAACGAGACGCTGCGTCAAGCTATGGGAACGCCTCTGAGTGTGTGCGTCATGAAGCACGTATGGAATCAGTCCAATGGAGAGACGGAACGTCATAGGCGGGTGACGTCATCGACCAAGAAACTATAAAGCACCCCCAAAACACAAGCGAGACAGCTTCTGATAGGCCTGAAGGAAGCGCTAACGGGCATGCTGAGAGAATGGCAGAACGACGCAGAGTCTCGTTCCCTATCAGGGAACTAGGGTTACATACGTAACCGAGACGTTCCCTTCCAAGGGAACTCGAGCTGCGTCAAGCTGTGGGAACGCCAATACCCACGTCGCCATAGGAGCAAATGACCGTCATGTGGGAACTAGCGCACAGAGGACGAGAGCACCTGCGCCCCAGGAGTGGAACTTAAGTCCAATTCATAGAACTTAACAAATGTATGCAATGAGGACCACCCAGCCGCATCACAGACATCACTTAGCGATACTCCTGACAACAATGCCTTAGAAGCAGCCATACTCCTAGTAGAGTGGGCTCGTACAGCCAAAGGTGAAGGCTGACCAGCCGACTCATAAGCAAGTGAGATGGCCTCAACCACACACTTGCTCATTCTCTGTTTAGACGCGGGACACCCTTTCCTGGGTGGCCCAAAGCACACAAATAACTGTTCTGATTTCCTCCACAGGGCAGCTCTGTGGACGTAAGCGTCTAACGCCCTAACCGGGCAGAGAAGGTTAAGTTTCTCCTGATCGGATGACACAAAAGGAGGAGGATAGAAAGCCTGCAGCACTGTAGGTCTAACAGCATTAGTAGGGACCTTAGGGACATAACCTGGTCTAGGGTATAGAAAAGCCTTAACCATACCAGGCGAAAACTCCAGGCACGAGGGTGCAACCGACAGAGCCTGCAAATCTCCGATTCTCTTAAGTGAGGAGATTGCAAGCAGAAAAAGAGTTTTATACGTGAGAAATTTCTCAGAAACTTCCTCAATAGGTTCAAAGGGGGCCAAAGAAAGGCCCTCTAGTACAATGGCCAAATCCCAAGTCGGCACCCTCATACGAACTGCAGGCCTCAGCCTCAAAGTGCCACGAAGGAAGCGAGTTATAAGTGGGTGTCTCCCAAGAGAAACTCCACTGAAAGGGGCATGTAAGCAGCTAGTGCCGCCACATACACCGTTAGTGTGGAGGGGGATAACCCTGCAGAGAAACGCTCCTGCAGAAACTCCAGCACTGCACCCACTGGGCCGTTAACTGGGTCCTGCCGGTGTTCTGCACACCAAGAAGTGAAAAGTTTCCACTTCAAGGCATATAACTTCCTCGTGGACGGAGCTCTGGAGTGAAGGATGGTCTCAACAACCACAGTTGAGGGCCCCCTCAGAGGCCAAGCCCACAGTTTCCACAACTCTGGGCGGGGGTGAAATATCGTACCGCCCTCCTGAGAGAGTAGATCCCTCCTGATCGGAATCTCCAAGGGAGAGCCGTCCAGAAGAGATATTAGGTCCGCGAACCATACTCGGGCCGGCCAGAACGGGGCTACTAGAAGTAGGCTGACCCCGTCCCGGCGAACCCTCTCCAGAACTCCTGGTAGCAGAGCAACCGGGGGAAAAGCATACAGACGTGACCTCGGCCACGGCTGTACCAGAGCGTCCAACCCCAGAGGGGCTGGCTGACTGATGGAGAACCACAGATGACAGTGCACCATCCTTGGAAGCGAATAGGTCCACCTCGGCGCGACCGAAACTCAACCAAAGGAGCTCCACCACCTCGGGGTGGAGCCTCCATTCCCCCGGCCTCGGCCCCTGCCTCGACAGGGAGTCTGCTACCACATTCAAATAACCAGGAAGATACATAGCTCTCAGAGACCGTAACTTCCCCTGGGACCACAGGAGGATCTGACGGGCCAACTTGTAAAGTGGACGCGACCGCAGGCCCCCCTGATGATTTATATACGAGACCACCGACATGTTGTCTGACTGAACTAGCACATGATAACCTCTGAGGTCTCCTAGGAAGTGTTTCAAAGCTTGGAACACCGCCAACATCTCTAGACAATTTATATGCCATGATAGATGATGGTCCTGCCACAGACCTTGGGCTGGACGACCACTCATGACCGCCCCCCACCCTGTGAGGGAAGCATCCGTCGTTAGCGTTACGCGAAGACAAAGAGCCCCCAACACAGGTCCTTTGGATAGGAACCAGGTTTTTTTCAACATGACCAGAGCACGAAGGCAGCGCCGCGTGACTTTGATCGTGCGGAGGGGATTTCCCCTCTGGGAGAATCCCTTGGTCCGGAGCCACCACTGCAGTGGTCTCAACAGGCCGCAAGGTATAACGTTGGACGCTGCTGCCATCAGACGCAACAGTCTCTGAAACTGTTTTACAGTGAGTAGCTGGCCTAGCTTTACTTGTTTCATAGCTGAAAGAATCGAAGCGATGCGGGTCGGAGAAAGTCGCGCCTGCATCGAGACCGAATCCCAAACGACGCCCAGAAAAGTGGTCTTCTGAGAAGGAGATAATACACTTTTCTTTGCGTTCAGCCTCAACCCCAACTTTCTTATATGAGCGAGAACGACATCTCGATGCTGAACCGCCATCTGCTCTGTCTGAGCTAAAATCAACCAATTGTCAATGTAATTGAGGATACGAATGCCCTGAAACCTCAGGGGCACTAAAGCTGCATCCATGCATTTCGTGAAAGTGCGGGGAGATAAAGCTAGGCCAAATGGAATAACCTTGTACTGGTACGCCTCGCCCCCGAAGGCGAACCTCAGGAACTTCCTGTGTTGTGGAAGGATGGAAATATGGAAGTACGCGTCCTTCAGATCTATCGTGACAAACCAGTCCTCGGATCTGATTTGTGACACGATCTGCTTCATAGTGAGCATCTTGAATTTTAGCTTCCCTACCGAGCGATTCAACAGGCGCAGATCTAAAATTGGACGCAACCCCCCATCCTTCTTTGGAACGATGAAATATCGGCTGTAAAAACCTGACTCCAAACTGGGAGGAGGAACCCGTTCTATAGCCTCCTTTTGAAGGAGCGCTTTCACCTCTTGTTCCATTACCAGAGCCTGCTCGGGGCCCACCACTGTGGGCAGAACCCCTCTGAATTTTGGTGGACGACACCTGAATTGGATAGCATAACCCTTTTTTACTGTGTGCAGAACCCACTGAGATATTTTTGGAAGGCTTTTCCACTCTGCCAGAAATACTACTAAGGGTACCAGTCTCTCGAGACTGGCCTCTGGTGTAACTTGAGCAGCAAACACAGCGCCCTGTAACGGCGCACCGGCAGGGAACGACTGGCTTAACTGCTCTGAGACCCTCCTCAGAGGGGGCGAGCGTCCCTCGGGAAAGCGCTCGCTGGGACCGTCTGTGCCCCGGCATGAAGGCGGGGTTGGCAGAACGGGCCCCTGAGGGCACCGAAGAAGAGCGGGCACCGTGTAATGCGGTGAACACCTCTCTCCCACGGCAGGGACCACCCTCAGCATCCTGACGCCAGTTGCGTCAGGACTTCTTCTTTGCCGAAGCCTTCTTGGCCATAATAACTGTCCTGAGAGTGCCACGTCTGGTCCCACTGTTTGGAAGGGGGAGAGCGAGACGCGACACTCTGCTTCTGTTGCGCCCTATGTGAGGAGCTGACTGCCACCAGGGTTGCCATAGTACGGCCCATTAGCTTGGCCGACTCCTTGGTGGCCCGCAGAGATAAATCTGCAGCCTGATGCAGTTCGCGAACTACGTCAGTGCTGACCTCTTGAGTGTCACTCACATCCTTTAATAAGTCAGCCTGGTATGCCTGCAAGATGGACATCGTGTGCAGGCACGCCGAAGCTTGACCGGCCGCCGAATACGCCTTACCCATTAAAGCTGATGTACTTCTAAGGGGCTTAGAGGGTAAAAGTGGTGCTTTAAAAGAAGATGCAGCTTCAGCAGAAAGATGACTAGCAAGCGCCTCTTCTGCTTTGGGCATCGCCCCATAACCATGAGATTTAGCCCCCACAATTTTTGAATAAGTGGACGTTTGAGGGCTAAAAACACGATAAGAGACCGGCTTTTTCCACGATCTCGAAACCTCTGTGTGGAGATCAGGGAAGAAGGGCAAGCACCGGCGTGGAGGTTGAGAACGGGAAGGCAAAAATCTTTCATCTAATTTAGATTTTTCTCTAGACTCCTGCCTAACAGCTGGCCACTCGATGCTTAATTTAGAAACAGCACGAGTGAGCACCTCCATAAGCTCCTCACTTTCGGGAGAGCGAGATGGCGAATCATCGACATCTCCCGCATCCAGACTAACAACATCCAGATCCTCAGAACTGGATAGTTGCAGCACTGGGGCCTCAGTTCGGGGGGAAGAAACCGCAGAGGGTGCTTCCGAACCCGAGACTGAGGCACTGGATCTAACAGGTAAGGGCTGAGATAGGGCAAAGCCCGTCTCAAGCCCCGCTGTTAGATCCATCTGCGATCCCCACGAATGACGTCGCCGCTCAGCCTCGGCATAAGCGGGACCCGATCCGCGGGGATCGCGAACCGAACCACTCTCCTCAAAGAGTGATCGGCGGGAGCGGAGCGTTCTAAGAGGCAAACGCTCGCAATGCTCACAATCAGCCCCCTCGAGAGCTGACTGGGCATGCTGCACTCCCAAACAAACAACACATAAGCTGTGTGTATCCCCGCCCGTTAAATAGCGCGAGCAGGGAGGAACACACTTCTTAAATTGTTGTTCGCTCGCCATTGTCTCTCAATATAATATAATATATATATATATATATATATATATATAGTGTTTTGAAATAGTGAAACTCCTGCTTAGTGACAGACAAAAACACTTGAGACAGATCCACATATAGCGCTTACTGAAGGCATAGAAGCTGTCGCGCTTGTGTTTTGGGGGTGCTTTATAGTTTCCTGGTCGATGACGTCACCCGCCTATGACGTTCCGTCTCTCCATTGGACTGATTCCATACGTGCTTCATGACGCACACACGCAGAGGCGTTCCCACAGCTTGACGCAGCTCGAGTTCCCTTGAAATGGAACTCTTATTCCCAATCTTTACTTTTCTCATTCTCCCTCATCAGAGCCTGACTTCTCTATCAGTTGTGTGAAATGACTAGGTACTTCACTTCAATACTTGCACCTTTGATTCTAGGTCATTTAATAAGACAGCCATTATGCAGAAAATATAATCATGTGCAATTAGATACCGTCCAAGATAATCACACGGTTCCCTGAGCCATTCCTCATTGATGTGTTTAAGATATGCAGGAAGAGATGGCTCGCACCCTGGCCGAGGTTCTTTCTATAATTAAAGAGAAATGCCCTCAGAGAATAAGCTGTCATGGCAACCAAGTGATAGAGAGTCTGTGGTGTTCTTAAAGAAGACGAGGTACAGTGTGACAATGCATCACACATGCAAAGTTTTCTGGAGTTTTTTTTTTTTTTTTTTTTACAAACTAGCATGCTTAACAAAGATTGAAGCATATTGCAATATGCTTAATGATTTAAATTGTTAATTTTATTTTATTTTATGAAATAAATTACATTATGATAGCAGAAAAGCAGACATAATTACCATATATATATATATTGTATTTCATTTAACATGATTTAAACCATAAATTCAGGTTATTTATAATAAAACAGTGTTTAATATTAAAAGGTGTTTGAAGTATTTAATAATGAAATATTTCAGCAATAAGCCACATGTAGCAATTTAGCAATTTGTTTTAGTATTTAATGTACATGCGATCACAGGTGTGCATGTACTGCATATTATGCCTTTAGTAAGACTTTATTTTCGTTAGTCAACTTTAGATATTCTACTAACTATAACTAACTTTGCAAATACATGTCAACTAACTCTCATTAGAGTATTAGACTGCTTAATATCTGATAACTCTTTATTGTGATGCTCCTCCAACAGTCATTCAACTGACTATAAGTAACTTTGCAACTACATGTCAACATATTGTAACCCGAACCCTAACCAAACAGTCTGAGAGTTAGCTGACATGTACTTGCAAATTAATGAGTTAACTGACATGTAGTTGCAGTTACTTATAGTTAGTGAAATGTAACTAAAAATAAAATCTAACCAAACTTTTTATTTGTTTTAGCTTTACTGTCAATCTGTAAATCTGATCATATTGCACCATTTTAACTTTAAAACATCCATTGAAACATCCATGCAAATATTTTAGAAAACCTTCTTTCTTATTTTTAATGTTGTTTTACTTTCTCTTTCTCTCTTTTTTTTTTGTGTTCTGGGCAACTGAATCTTAGACTCCATGGTGAAGATGTAATAAGATGTAGGTTTCTTGCTGTCATGAAGCACTGTGGATTTGGTGTTCATGTGGTTATTTATATAACATATTTGGGTCAAGAGGTGTTATTTTAAAGTGTTAGCCCCTTTAGCCAATCTCTGCTGGCAACATGCAATAATTGACACTGTTAAGTACAGAAAAAAAAAGAAAGAGAAAAAAAAAACACGTCTGACCTTTGCTGTGTTTGGTTTCGTTAGTCAATGGCCACTCCAAAACTGTCATTTATTCATTATTACTATTACTATCATCTATTACTCACCTGTAAAGAAACATCAGATTATGTTATGTTAGAGACACAGTTTACCCGTTCTATCCTTAAGTGACCTCTCACTTCCTCCTTATAGCACAAAGGTTGACTTTCTTAAGTCCGTCAAACCAGACACCAATTTTCAAGGGAAAAAAATCAAATTTCTGAATCTATAGGATTATGGTACCAACCTGTGGATTTATTTATTTATTTATTTGAATGACATGGTATAAAACCAGACGCTTTGGGTATTTCGAGAGGACAAAATATGAAGTGCTAAAGACTGATTGGACTTGGACATTGTAAATTAAGAGGAAAAAGAAGTCTCAAAGTAGTCAAATCTTGAGCCCCTCTGAGAATGATTTCATAGCTTTTAGTGCTTCAGCTTCAGTCATAATATTAGGGTGTGTTCACACTTGTAGTTCGGTTCTCTTGGTTGTTATGGTCCGGACCAAAAAGAAAAATGATACATTTAGTCCTGGTTCGCTTAGCGTTCACACAAAACCGTTTTAAAACCACTTTGACCAGATGAGAGCTTATAAAATGTGTAAAGAAGTCAATACAGTGACAGGAATTCCTCCGTTACACACACACGAAGATCTGCAGTGAGGAGATGCTGTTATAGAACTCTAATGGGAAACATTGCTCCTATGACGAGAAACAAAACAGGTACGCTTGAGCATTCTGGGCTTTTTAGGGTTATATCTTGTGACATCATGTCCTGCTTTTGGTTCGTTTAGATGTCTTGGGTCCGTGTGGGGTTCATATCTCATTTGAACCCACCAGAGTTTGTTTGGTGTGCACCAAGTTTCGGGTGGCAGCGTTCACACTTATTCAAATGAACTGCACTGACAGAGCAATCGCACCAGAGTTTGTTTTAATCAAACCAAATCTGCCAAGTGTGAACACACTCTTTCTCATGGAGACTGGGGAGTGTTGGTGAGTTTTGAAACCATTTGTTAGAAATATCATACATAACCAATATCCTCCTGAAGTCTCAAATAAATAAATAAATAAATAAAGCTTTGTAAAATATATGTAGTAAACGTGTCTGGGTCAGACAGGTCAATTTAGCTCAAAAGGAATTTTTAATTAATTTATAGGTAATCTTAAAAGAATCACTTAAACGGCCGAGCAAATGACTCGTCCAGCGTTCATTTGAACGGGCCGTAACTCGTAACTATCAGCTCTAAAACGGATATAAATATCCAAACTATAGTGAAACACTATATAAAGGCAAGGTAACTTAGATCAGAAGTTTAAGACATTAAATTCGTAAGCACATTCTAACACATAAAACGTCTCAGGTTACTATTGTAACCATAGTTCCCTGAGAACAGGGAACGAGACGATGCGTCGATCGATGCCATGGGAACGCCCCCAGCGTGACTGCGTCTGAAGCATCTATGTCAACTAGTCCAATGGAAAGAATGAGCGTCACGGGCGGGTGACGTCATGACCAGGAAATGATAAAAGCACATCCGGTGCAAACCGGCATTAGCTTCGAAAATTGCCGAAGCAAGCCGATCACAGGGATGCAGGAAGTATGGCAGGGTGACGCATCGTCTCGTTCCCTGTTCTCAGGGAACTATGGTTACAATAGTAACCTGAGACGTTCCCTTACGAAGGGAACTCAACGATGCGTCGATCGACGCCATGGGAACGAGAATACCCAAAGCGCCAGAATTCCAAGTACCTGAGTGTTAGTCTGTTGTAACTAAGCACTAAGCACCTGAGAACCTGGGGCAGCATCCAGGTCCAGGCAGTAAAACCTAATGAATGTGAGCGGTGAGGACCAGCCTGCCGCATCACACACGTCTTGAAGAGAAACTCCAAGTAATAAGGCTTTAGAGGCCGCCATACCCCTCGTAGAGTGAGCTCTGACCGCCAAAGGACACGGCTGGTCAGAGTACTCGTATGCAAGTGAAATAGCCTCAACTATCCACTTACTAACCGTCTGTTTAGAAGCAGGAAGACCCTTCTCAGGTGATCCAAGCAAATAAATAACTGGTCGGACTTCCTCATTGAAGATGTCCGATAAACATAAGTATCCAGTGCTCGCACTGGACACAAGAGGTTCAGCCTTTCCTGGTCCGCAGTGTGCCACGAAGGAAACGTGAAATCAGGGGGTCTCGACCCAACGATGTACCCCCCACAGGGCGTGGTAAGCCGCAATGGCCGCCACGTAGACCTAAAGCGTGGAAGGACATAGACCTGACGTAAAGCGCTCCTGCAGGAACTCGAGTACTGTGTTCACAGAACAGTTAACCGGATCCCACGGATGTCGGTGACACCATACAGAAAAAACTTTCCATTTAAGCGCATATAGTTTCCTAGTAGCTGGAGCTCTGGAGCTTAGAATGGTCTCAACAACCTCAGTTGAGAGACCACTCTCTATGAGTTGGGCCCCCTCAGAGGCCAAACCCACAGGTTCCAAATCTCCGGTCGGGGGTTTTGAAATATTGTGCCCCCGGCCTGAGACAGAAGGTCTCTCCTGATCAGGATTTCTCCAAGGGAGGACCGTCTAAGAGATGGATCAGGTCCGCAAACCAGATCCGACTCGGCCAGCGTGGTGCTACTAGCAGTAGGCTTATTCCGTACTGGCGAACTCGCTCCAGAACTCCTGGGTGCAGAGCAACAGGGGGAAATGCGTACAGACGTAGCCTCGGCCACGTCTGCACCATAGCATCCAGCCCAGGGGGCTGGGTGAGTAAGGGAGAACCAAAGTGGACAGTGCGTCGTATGCTGAGACGCAAACAGATCCCCCTCTGGTTGGCCGTAAAACTCCCAAATAATCCCCTGGCCTCAGCTCCTGCCTCGACAGGATGTCTGCTCCAATATTTTGGTCCCCAGGAATATACACTGCCCTCAGGGAGAGTACCTTCCCCAGAGACCACAGGAGGATCCTCAGACCCCCCTGACGGTTCAGATAAGAGACCACCGATGTGTTGTCTGTACGGACGAGCACATGATGACCCCTCAGGTCTGGGAGGAATTGCTTCAACGCATTGAAGACAGCCATCATCTCCAGGCAATTTATGTGCCACGAGAGATGATGACTCTTCCACAGACCCTGAACCGAGCGGCCTTCCATTACCGCTCCCCAGCCGGTGAGGGAAGCATCTGTCGAGATAGTAACTCGATGGCAAAGAGCTCCAAACACCGGACCCTGGGTTAAGAACCAGTGCTTCCTCCATATAACTAAGGCACGAAGGCAACGGCGCGTGACCTTGATCATACGAAGTGGGTTTCCCCTCGGGGAGAACCCTCTGGTCCTGAGCCACCACTGTAAAGGCCTCATGTACAGCAGGCCAAAAGGTATCCCGTTGGACGCTGCTGCCAAAAGACCCAACAGTCTCCCGAACTGTTTTACAGTGTATGACTGGCCTAGCTTCAGCTCTTTTGTGGCTGACAGGATAGCAGCTACACGAACGGGCGATAGGGTGGCCCGCATCGTCACTGAATCCCATACCACACCAAGGAAAGTGGTTCTCTGTACTGGAGAAAGCACACTCTTCTTGGTATTGAGCCTCAACCCCAACATCTGCATATGAGCGAGAACAACACCTCGGTGCCGAACCGCCAACTGCTCTGATTCCGCTAGAATCAGCCAGTCGTCGATGTAGCTCAGAATACGTATGCCCTGCAGCCTGAGCGGGGCTAGAGCTGCATCTACGCATTTCGTGAACGTGCGGGGTGATAGAGCTAGACCGAAAGGAAGTACCCAATACTGGTATTCTTTGCCCCCGAAAGAAAACCTTAGGAACCTCCTGTGCTGAGGGAGGATGGAGACATGGAAGTAAGCGTCCTTCAGATCTATCGTGACAAACCAGTCCTCGGATCTGATTTGAGTCACGATCTGTTTGAGTGTCAGCATCTAGAACTTGAGTTCCTGTACTGAACGATTTAACAGACGAAGATCTAAAATGGGACGCAACTCTCCATCCTTTTTTGGAACAATGAAATAACGGCTGTAAAAACCCGACCTCGGTCGGGTGAGTACCCCTGTTCTATAGCTTCTTTCGCTAACAGGGCCTTTACCTCTTGCTTCATTACCAGAGCCTGCTCGGGATGCACCACTCTCGAGGCTGGTCTCTGGTGTTAACGAGACAGCCAGTCCCGGAGCCTGAAACATAATGGCAGGAACTACCTGAACTGGCTGCTCTAAAACCCCCCTCAGAGGGCGCGAAACCAATGCAGTGCCGCAGCATAGCATCAGCGACTCGCTGGAGACCGCTGCGCCCCGAAGCACCAAGGGTGACGGGGTTGGCAGAACGGTCCCGTGAGGACCCCGAAGTGGAACGGGCACCGTATTCTGAGGTGTACACCGCTCCACTTCGGTCGGGGCTGTCCTCACAGGTCTGACGCCAGTGACGTCAGGACCTCTTTTTTTTTTTTTTTTTTTGAGCCGAAGTCTTCTTCACCTGAAGAACGGTCCTCAGATCCGGCTTCGACTTAGCAGACTTCGACTGAGAGTGTTGCGCCTGTTTCCATTGTTTATGTGGAGGTGCACGAGACGAAACACTCTCTTTCTGTTGCACATGATATGATGAGCTCGACGGCTGGGGCTGCTCACGCCCAGCAGCCCCAGGGGGCTGGACACGGCGAGGGATAAACTTTTTAAAAGCGTCAGCTTGCTTCTTAGACTCCTGAAATCGCTCGACGACCGCGTGGACTGCGTCGCCAAAGAGACCAGAAGGTTCAAGCGGAGCATCTAATAAAAAAGCTCGATCTTTTTCTTTAATCTCTGACAGATTTAACCATAAGTTTCTCTCAGTAGCTACCAAGGCTGCCATAGACCGCCCAATTGCTCTGGCGGTCTCCTTAGTAGCCCTGAGAGAAAGATCGGTAGCACGACGAAGTTCTCGAATATCGACATGAGTAATTCCCTCACTACTATCCAGATCCCCCAGCAGGTCAGCTTGATACGCCTGTAGCACTGCCATTGTATGCAGACATGCTCCAGCTTGACCTGCTGCCGTATAAGCTTTGCCTACTAAAACCGAGGTGGCTTTAAGCGGTCTAGTGGGCAAAGCCGAGGCTTTCAGGGACGATGCGGGACCAGGCGTCGCCTCATAACCATACTCTTTTAGCCCTCTTATTCTCGAATAAGTGTTAACTTGAGGGCTAAAAAGTCGTGAAGAGTAAGGTTTATTCCACGATTTCGATATTTCATTGTGAAGATCGGGAAAAAAGGGAAGCTCTCGTGGTGGAGATAATGTAGTGGATGATAAAAAGCGCTCATCTAATTTACTTTTAGGACGAGCGCCTTTATTCTCAGATGGCCATACAATATTTAATTTTTCTACAGCCCGTGACATAACATCCACCAGCTCATCATATGCTGGGGAAATAAATTGTGAATCTTTTTCCCCCCTGTGTGTGCTTTCACTCTCCATACTCATAACATCGACCTCCTCGGAGGAAGAGCATTGAAGTAATGGAGGGCTCTCTCCCCGGGCGGAAGAAACCGCAGAGCGTGCTTCCGACACCGGGGGGAGAGCGCTGGATCTTCCGGGTAAGGAAGGAGAAAAGGCCAAGGGACCCGTCTCCAACCCCTCCGAAAGATCCTTCTGCGATCCCCAGGAATGCATTCTCCGCGCCGCCTCGGCAGACGCGGGTCCTGATCCCTGAGGATCGCGAGCCTGCCCACTCTTTACATCAAAGAGTGACAGGCGAAAGCGGAGCATGCGGAGCGGTAGCATTTCACAGTGTTGACACTCAGCCTCCTCGAAGGCTGAGACCGCATGCTCCACTCCCTAACAAATGACACAAAGCTCATGTGTGTCCCCACCCGTTAAATAACGCGGGCAGGGAGGAACACACTGCTTGTACACTTGTTTCGCCATAACGTTTCCGAATAAATTGCAACAGACAACAATAAAAAGACAGAGACAGTATAACACAGATCGCTTGCTGAGGCAACAGAAGCTAATGCCGGTTTGCACCGGATGTGCTTTTATCATTTCCTGGTCATGACGTCACCCGCCCGTGACGCTCATTCTTTCCATTGGACTAGTTGACATAGATGCTTCAGACGCAGTCACGCTGGGGGCGTTCCCATGGCGTCGATCGACGCATCGTTGAGTTCCCTTCGTAAGGGAACTAATGTCTAACACAATCAGATGCGCACACACACATTCATACGAGTTGCAGAAAGAAAGAGAGTGAGGAAAAAATGATTTTTAAGAGTGAGATGATGAAATCCCAAGTTTCTATATGCACTTATAAGACATGACCTGAACGAACCATCAATCATTAATTCAACCCTTCTATCGTTTCTTAGGGCATGGTTATAAAATGTTATATCAAAGCACCAGTTCAGTTAAGAGTCTGGAGGCTACTTGCTTGTCTTTGCGTTCCTTTGGGGATTCCGAGTTTGTTGATTGGCTGGCGGTCTCCTCGTGCCTGGATAGATGTCTTGGGCGGCCAATCACGTGGTGTGTTGGCGATTTATGGAAAGTCTTTGAAGTTGGAAAGCGGGCTTTGCAGTCGAATCGATTAACCGAAACTTTGCAGCAAAACTTAACTTAGAACCGAGAAAAGAACTCAACGGAAAAGAAAAGATAACTAAGAAAAAGAAAGAAAAGTGAGACGAGAGTACTTAGATGGCTTGAACGAAGCTGTTTAACCCATGTTCTTCTGATCTTGGTTTGGGTTATTTTGTCTGCTCGTCTACATGGTTACTCGCCTGTCCGGTTACCAGTCATGGCTTCTCCATGACTTCTGTAAATCTGCTCTAGCGAACAAATTCAACTCAACCAAACTCTTTCAACCCAGCTAAAAACTCTGGCTATGTTCGGGTCCTAAGATTTAAACTCAGCTGTTTGTCCAGCCTCTTGGATGAGTTCTGACCAATTAGGCACTGTCTTTATTTGAGAGGAGGCATTTTCTTCACCTCTCATCATAAATCATGCGTTATCTGTGATCTCCTTACTCTCCAGCTCTAGTAGAGTTCAGAAGGTACAGTTTAGACATGATTCCTATTACATGTATAAGAACACAAAACATTTTACACAGATTTCAATCAAGCCATCTTCTGAATTAAGAACATATGATCGTATTGATAGGAATCAAGACACACTTTCACTCAAACATCTAATAGTTATAACAATTACATGACTTGTATGTGATCTAAGCATAATAGACACATACAGAGGTTGTAGATACAATATAGGATTATGTAGTTGAACAATGTTTGATTAGAAGTCTGTCAATAATTGTTTTGGGATGATTTTAAGTATTTTATATGTAAAGTCTCAGTCTCTGTGGTTTTAAGAGATTTCAACCCTGAGGTCATTCCAAGGTCCTTAAAAAGGAGGAGGTCTGTTTTAATTCATTTGTCATGGGTTCAAACAACCTCTGCCGTTATCTTGGTGGGTTCTGAGCCGTGCCATCTCTGAACCAATCAGTCTTTTCCAAACTATCTAACGCTGACGACGTTCTCCTTTAGTTGGGCACATCTCTTTGAAGCTTTAGAACTGGCTGGAGCCAACTCCATTTATGGCCCTAGATTGGACTGGTGATTTGGGGGTCTGGAGTGTTGAGTTCTGTACGGAATTATGTTTGAACAAATCATCTGGAAGATTCATTTGTGTTTGGTTCGCCCTCAAATCCTTCATATACAATAAATGGAATTTATAGGACAATTTTTTTTTTGGTTTATAATTTGATGAATTAAATGGTACAAATATATTACTTCAAAGTTTGTTTGTTACAAAACTATTCTCCTTTAAATAAAATTCTTACTCATCTTTGTCTTCATTCCTTTGTATATATGCAGTTGTAACAACAAATCAGACACAATTATTTGTTATATTTAAAAAATAATCTTTAAAACTCACTCTGGGATCTATGGTCCCATCCCCCCAACAAGGGCAAGAAGGGTCTTGGTTACTCTGACTACGATCAGATAAGTTGGTTTTATTGCTTTTAATAATGTGGTCACGTGGAAAAAGCAGAGGCCATAGGAAAGACCCACAGCCCTTAAAACAGACTTTCCTGCATTCATTTATGAACAAATTGGTCTGTAAATGAACATGCACCTCAGGACACTGTGTGAATGATTTACGGTCTTGTGTAGTGTCTTTTGATACTATTATGTCTTTGATACTATGCATTTTATGATAGAAGCAACGGTCAATGTAACCCCACCTGTATCATGTCTCCTATCTAATTAATCCTCATTTAATGACTCACACTTTAGTCTACATCACCTTCTCATAGAATGCAGTGTGTTTGTTATATCTATCCGAGTAGAAATGGACACAAAAACAGCAAGGCCTATTTCTAACCACACTTGAGACAGAGCCATAAATCCTCACAACAGAGAAATGTCCCGCTTGGAAATTCCCCCTTTCTTATTGGTCGAGCCAACCCTGAGAGGTGGGCAACTCCAACCATCAACTCTTCCGACTTCCTCCCTTCTTCTGTTTGCTCTGCGTGTCCTGCCACAATCTGCACTTCAGCCAGGGGAACAGAGTCAAACCAACCACGTGAGTTCATCACCAATTCTTCAGTCAACGCCGAAGAAATCGATTGAGACTCATGGGACCATCAAAATCCTTCTTCAGGAACTTCACGAAATGTTTCACTGCAAAGGCCATGCAAGAATACATTTAATGAGGTGCTCTGAAAATAATAAGCTGATGGTTCTTTTCATAGTTAAATGGATCTTTTCCAATAGTTCCATTTCCTGCTTCCGGTTTCATTCTGTCACTCACCATTTTACCTATGCATGTATGTATGTGTGTTTAGTTTAGTTATGTTTCTGATTTAGTTAATAAAACTTGTGCAGAATACGTATTTGTATCTGATTCTCTGCTTGCAACAACGTTTATTTTACGATTGTCACGATTTGGTCTAGTCTCTGTCACGTTTTGGTTTGTTCATGTCATGTTCCATGTCTGTCATGCGATTCCCTGTTTGTCATGTGATTCTGCCATGTGTCTTGTCATTGGTTAATCGTCTGTTCATTGTTCACACGTGTCCCTTGTCATTAGTCTGTGTATTTAAGCCCTCATGTTTGCCATGTGTCCTGGTCAAGTTTTGTTTCAATGTAATCTCTGTCGGTAAGCGTCATGTCATGGTTTTTGTTTTATGCTTTTGTGTCATGCTTCATGCCACGCCATGTTTTGTTTAATTGATAAATAAACTGCACTTGGGTTCTCTATACAACTTGCCTTGAATGGAATTTTACAACAATTTAGATTTTGACAACAGGCTCTTAGTAGTACTATACAGTAAGAAAGACATTTCCCTTCCCTGGAAATTAACATTTCTTATAATTAATAAACAATTAACAAGGGAGTGTTCACGGGACGAACAGGTGGATTGATTGTAATATTAATTTTACTACATTAAGTTAATTCTATCAACTGATCCAAATATTCATAATCAATTATAACAAGTTATGATTGATTATTAATATT
This sequence comes from Gila orcuttii, assembly GCA_026230005.1. NCBI lineage: Eukaryota > Metazoa > Chordata > Actinopteri > Cypriniformes > Leuciscidae > Gila > Gila orcuttii. The sequence goes on along the minus strand of JAPDVR010000005.1, from coordinate 52,801,281 downwards.
TCTTTAGAGCTCATTTGCTACACAGTCTACTATGAATATGACTGCAATATGCTATTTCATTGTTTTCTCTTGTCTTGTAGTTTTATTGAAATATTGTCTCTCTTTGACAATTCAATTTGAGAGAGTCTTATCTGGCCCAGACGAAATGGTGCGTGTGTTCTGGAGCCTCTGTTGCTGCAAGGTGAGAAAGACATGGGAGTGATTTCTTTTGCCATTATGCACAACTATAAATCCCCCATGCCCACCCTGGATAACAGCAAATGCTTGCTGACAGGTTAACGTTTACCATTTGATATGGATGATCTATGGACTTTCATAGGAAACACAAGCACATTTCAGCTTTGATTTAGCCTTTACATAAGAGTCTCTCAAGAAACAACTCTGGATCTTATATTCACAGCTATTCAGTGGAATTTGAATAATATATTCATGAAAATGGTTGGGGATACAAACAAAAGATGTGGATCTTATGTTGCTTTCTTCGCAGTCATTACAAAATGTACCTATGAAATGATATTATTTTGTTCTATTAAATTTCACATTCACTTTCAGTACATGTTGCAATATGTGACTCCAGAGTGAAGGAGCACTGTTTCTTCGCTGATCTAATATTTTAAACCCCATGTGATGAAGAAATATCTGAGCTCAGAAGCCAAATATGGGATAAATTCTGGGAATTTGTAGCAGTTTCCTCAGGTTATTTATCTGCAAGTAGAGAAAGTACTTAGTGAATTTGGGCAATTTAAGTGAAGTCCAATGTCAGATGTGCACATTCATCAATGTTCAACTTTGAAGAGATAGTTTCACTATAAAAATAATTTACCCATAACTTATGGTTTGTCTTATACTTTCTTCAACAATATTATATTTATATTCAATAATATTATTGATCTGCCGGCATTGACACCATTATATAAGCACTGAACTGCGCTGGACGATGCAGTCGTCGATCACTGTTTTGTGATCCAGAGTGGCTGTATAGATAAATTAACTAAATGAATCACTTTTTTTAAAACCAAAATTAACCATCACTGAACTTATTTAAGCTGGACAATGACACTATTTTCTTCTATATCTGCTGTACAGCAGAAACAAAATTTGTTGCATTATTTTCCTGTCATCATTGTAAAGCTGCTTTGAAACAATCTGCATTGTAAAAAGCATTATATAAATAAAGGTGACTTGACTTGACTTCATTAGAAAATACAATTCTAGGCTGGATGAAAGTGTATGGTGACTAAGGGATGTCAAGCTCCAAAAATAATTTACATTTTTGAATAATGCTCCACATTTGAATATGCACTGCATTTTAAGTCAGCTTTGTATGAAGAACAAACCGAACAAATACACTTCATCTGTAGATTTAAAATCTCATTTGTGAATTTTTTTTATGAGACTTCTGTGCTGTACTATTCCTAGACATTTAGCTTTGTGTGAAAGTTATTTAGTCATTTTCAAAGTAATTTCTCGCTGAAAAAGTTTGCATGCACCATAGCTTTAAAATCTCATTCGTGCAATTTGAATATATGTATATTCTAATTTGAGCATCACAATCAGCTATTACAAGTGAACTATGAGCTATGATGCTTTATATTTGAATATGCACAAACATTTTGTATTTTATTGTTTTTATTTGTTTAAAAAGGGTCAATGTACATGAATCAACATTCAAACAAATGTATATGTACCCGAGTTAGCTGAAATGCTAATTTTTATTGGCAGTCCCTTTGCTTGAAGAAAAATGAAAGAAAACAGCCAATATATAATGCATATATCATTAGTAGCATAATACAGAAAGAAGCATAATTCAAATATAGTCTTGTTTTGAATGAGAAAATTAAACATCAGTGTTAATATTGCTGGTTATCAAAAAGCCCATTTCTTAAAATTATACTTGGATGAATAATAGGAAATGTATTCTCTAATTGACTGTGGTTTTGAGGTCCACTGATGTGAAGATAACAAACATTTGGAGAGTCTCTTAAATGTCACTCAAGTCTGTAGTATGATTCAGAAGCCTTGGAAAAAGGTTGTGTTTTCTGTTAAAAAAAATGGTATTAAGATGCTTTCCCCCCGATCGGATCACAAGTAGACGGCACTTAATACAGGTGTAAACGTTTTGAGCTTGTCTACTTTCGACCACTTCCAGAGGTAGTGGAAAACGCATTTGACCGGATTGCTTTAGTAGTGTAGACGCTTACGTGGTCAAATGTGTTCAAACAGCCACACAAGACCGCCTACTATCCGTCTACTGACCCAATGCGCCGGATTTAGGGGTCGTTTACATGACACTGTTTTTAACTAAAAACTGAAAACCTTTTATGCATTTTGGCCATTCATTTACTCGATAACAGCGTTTTGGGGGACTGAAAGGAAGAACTTTTCTGTTTTTAGTACATCGTTGTCGTGTAACCATACCCTTAATCTTTGTCGGCTGAATATGAAAAATGCTAAGCACAGTGTTCTTTGACCATTCCTGATTTCTAACACACACTCATCAGATCAGACATGAAAGCTTCTGCTCTCCGTGTGTTTGTCCGTCACCTCCGGTCACGGTCATTTGTAAATTGACCCCTCGAAGAAAGGACAGAAGTGGTTGAAAGGACAAAAGAGACGGATTAAAACACCAGGTGTAAACGGGAATGTGTCTCCCTCGTCAACTTGTGATCCGATCGACCAAAACGCATGTTAATACCAGGTGTAAACAGGGCCTTAGATTAAAAATAACTATTTTTATAAAACATTTATGGTTCTTTTTGGCAATGTGGGAGCTTAAAAGCTATTGGTCACTATTCGTTGTATGGAAAAGAGCTGTGTGAACTTTCTGCTACATCTTTAGGGTTCCATACTGTCATCCAGGTTTAGATGAGTAAATTATGATAGAATTTACATTCCCTGGTGAACTGTTCTATAATAACACCACAAGCTTAAGGATTGTGTTACAGGGAAGCAACACGGCTGCTAACAAGGTGAATCACACTGAAACGTTCCTGGAATGCACACATTTATGTTCACAGACATAAATCAAATTATTCTTTCTGTCCATATCTCAGTCTCTCTGTCATTAAAGCTCTCTTCTTTGCTCATTACGGCATGAGGAGATTCAGCAGAGGCCTAGTTAAAGGCAGGAGATGTCGGCTGTGTGTGAGCCGAGCCCCAGGCATGAGTTAGTGTGCTGTGTGTTTGCTCTGGCCGTGAGCTCTGTGTATTTACTAATAGTGGAAGTGCTGGAGGCAGAAGAAAGAGAGGCCAGGGAGGGCAGCTATTTTTACTAGTCAGTCTGTGCCTTGTTCCTGGCCAGTCCCTGCCCACGCGTGGCCATGTGTGCGCTCACCTAGTGGTGCTGCATACAGCGCAGGGCACAACTCCTTCTCTTTCTGTCTCTATTGCTTTGTGTCTCTGTCCACTGTCTATCCTTCCACCTCTATCACTTCTGCAGTCATTTAATGACTGAAAAATTGACTGATTTTGACTGATTTTTAAACATTCTGAAGAAAATGTGAGTGGTCCTTGCCAATGTAGAAGTTACTGCCACTGTATTGTGGGTGGTTGCAGCCCAATCTCATGGCATTTTGTATATTGTACAAGGTGGCTGATTCGTATGAATTCATATGACCTCACTCGTACGAATTCTTAAAATTTTTGCTAAATCGTACATATTTTACGAGTTGGCCAATTCGTATGAATTCATACGAATGACCTACCCCTGACCCCGCCCCTAAACCTACCCATCACTGGGGTTTAGACGAATCGTACAAATTTGTACGAGTGAGGTCGTACGAATTCGTACGAATTAGCCACTTTTTACTCACTCGTACAAATTCGTACAAATTGGTTGTGAGATAGCGTTGGTGGTTGCCAGGGTTTTTAATAAATTGAAATAAATATATTTCGTAAATATATTATTTTTTCAGTATGAATAAACAAGTTATCATACACACAACAAATAGGATATTTCCATGAATATTATATGATAATATATAATAGGGTTGTTATTGTTAACTAAAACTTCAACTAAAACCATTAAAACCATAAAAAAGTTACTTGAAAAATGTTTTTAAAAGAAAATGCTTAATTCCGCTTGTTGACAAGTCACATTTTCAGTTATGAAGTGTAATACTGCGGTTATAGGGTTTTGTTGAAATCCTTAATGCTAAATATGAACAATAGTGGTGCTAAAAAGTGGTGCTTTCTAAAAATATATACATGTGGAAAAAAAGCCTGAAGTTACTGCCTTTTGCCTGAAGCTATTTTAAGACTTTTGCTTTATGTGCTTGAATTGGGCTGAGGTTTGCGAAACAAATGAATGCTTCTGCTCAGCCTTTAAATAGCTTCTTGCAAGACCTATGCAAAAACAAATCCATTCATACAGTCAATGATGTATAGTCCTCATTGACATTGCAGTGGTAATGCAGGGGCTTGATGTTTCCTTCTCTGGGCTGGAGGAGATGTGTGTGTGTGTGTGTATGTGTGTGTGTGTGTGTGTGTGTGTGTGTGTGTGTGTGTGTGTGTGTGTGTGTGTGTGTGTGTGTGTGTGTGTGTGTGTGTGTGTGTGTGTGTGTGTGTGTGTGTGTGTGTGTGTGTGTGTGTGTGTGTGTGTGTGTGAGGACTTAGAGAGGGGAAATAACAGTCTGCTCTCTTTTCATTTTAATATCATTTCTCTCTATAACTGCAATCCAGCAGCGAACACCTCCTCCCGCCACTCTGTGCTTTCCTTTCCTTTCCTTTCCCTCCTTCCTTCCTTTCCTTTCCTTTGCTTCCTTTCTTCTGTTTCTTTTTCCCCTTACTTTTTACTTCCCTTTTCCTTCCATTTTCTTTCCCCTTTCTATATTTTCTTCATTACGTTTCCTTTCCCTTCCTTCCTCCTTTCTGTTTCCCTTTCTTACTTTTCCTTTATTTCTCTATTTTTCCCTTCTATTTCCCTTTCCTTTTTTCCCTTTCCTTCCTTCCGTCCTTCCTTATTTTTCTTTTACCTTGTCTTCATTTTTCCCTCCTTCATTACTTCCATTTCCTTTTCCCTTCCTTCCTTCCTTCCTTAAATCCTTCCTTCCTTCCTTCCTTCCTTCCTTCCTTCCTTCTGTTTCCTTTACCGTGTCTTCCTTTTTCCTTTTTACCTCCTTCATTCCTTCTGTTTCCCTTCCTTCCTTCCTTCTGTTTTTTATTTTACCATTGTAATGACGGAGAGGAGGCAGTCGAATCCATCTGCAGCACTTTATTGAAACAGGTAATGAAACAAGGAATAACTGACATGAAACAACAGAGGAGCACGTATCAACATGTAGCGTGGCAAAACAAGACTTCGCAATAAACATAGAACTGAGCAGTCCAGATAAAGGGTAGATGATGATTAACAGGTGGGAGTGATGAGACTGAACGGGGAAACCAGGCAGGGATGGAACCTAATAATAGCAGAGGGGAAAGATGGGAAGTGCAGTTCTAGAACTCAGGTGACAAAGAGCGTGTGAGCTCGGGGAGAGGTGAAGGCGCACGCTCCGTGACAGCCGCGCGCTCCGTGACAGAGCCCCCCTCCTGCGAGCGGCTCCGGAAGCGAGGACCTGGACGACGACGGGGTCTTCCACGGGGTCTTGGAGCTGGACGATCTGGGTGAGTGTGGTGGTAAGTGTTAAGCAGAGCAGGGTCCAGGACGTCCTGAGACCTGACCCAGGAACGTTCCTCGGGGCCATAGCCCTCCCAGTCAATCAAATATTGCAATGCCCCGCCACGGCGTCTGGAGTCCAGGATCTCTCGTACCCGGTACGCCTCCTCGCCTCCGACCTCAATGGGGGGAGCCTGCACGGGACCAGCCTCCTCCTGGATCTCCTCTCTCCTGGAAGCAGCAGCGGGTCTGAAAAGAGACATATGAAAGGTGGGTGAGATTCTATAATGTGCTGGGAGTTCCAGCCAAAACGAGACCGGAGTAATCTGCCGAAGAATCTTGAAGGGCCCGATGAAGCGAGGGGATAGTTTCTTGCTTGGGAGCCTCAAACGCAGATCACGGGTGGAAAGCCACACCCACTGGCCAGGCCGATACCGAGGACCCTCACGCCTCCTTCGATCCGCATGCAGCTGATAGTGACGGATGGCACGTCGCAGATGGACATGAGCGGCATTCCAAGTGGCCTCGCTGCGTTGCAGCCACGCATCCACAGCAGGGAGGTCTGACGGTTCTCCTGCCCACGGGAAGAGGGGAGGTTGAAAACCTAAAACACACTGGAAGGGTGTTAAACCAGTGGCAGGCTTTACCAGGGAATTTTGGGCGTACTCCGCCCAGACCAGGAAGCGGCTCCAGTCCCGTTGGTTCTCGTGACAGTAAGTCCGCAGAAAGCGAGTGAGGTCCTGGTTCAACCATTCAACCTGACCGTTAGCCTGCGGATGGTATCCCGAGGTGAGGCTGACGTTGATGTTGAGTCTGGAGCAGAGTTCTCTCCAAACGCGGGAAGTGAACTGGGGACCACGGTCGGAGACGATGTCCTCGGGGAGACCAAAGAGACGAAATACGTGGTTGAGAAGCACCTCCGCAGTCTGCATGGCAGTGGGTAGACCCTTCAGGGGGATAAAACGACAGGATTTGGAGAAGCGATCCACAACTGACAGAACTGTGGTAAATCCTTGAGACAGAGGCAAATCAGTTACGAAATCCACGGCGATATGGGACCACGGGCGTTGAGGCACTGGCAGTGGCTGTAAAAGACCGGCAGGTTTAAGGTGGGAAGATTTGACAGTGTTACAGATGGAACATTGGTGAATGAACTTGATAACATCAGCCCGGAGTGTGGACCACCAGAAGCGGTTGGAGACTAGCTGTACTGTAGCAGAGATACCTGGATGTCCAGCGCTGAGTGTGCAGTGAACCCATTGAAGCACCCGATCACGGAGTTCGAGGGGCACAAAAAGACGATTCTCTGGACATTCAGGCGGAATGGGAAGAGCTTTTAGTGCCTCGGTAACCTCCGAGATGATGTCCCACTGCACAGGAGCAACGATCAGAGTGGAAGGAAGGATGGGTTCAGGCTTGGAGATCTCGTTGAAATCCTCGAACTGGCGAGACAGAGCATCAGCCTTCCCGTTCTTGGACCCAGGTCTGTACGTGATCCTGAAATTAAATCGAGAGAAGAACAGTGACCAGCGAGCCTGACGAGCATTCAAACGCTTGGCGGACCTGATAAACGTGGCGTTGAGACAGGATCGCACCAACCCCAGTGCTTGAAGCGTCAACCTCCACGATGAACTCGCTCTCCGAGTTAGGATGATGGAGGATGGGTGTGGACGTGAACCTCTCTTTCAGCCGGGAAAACGCTGAAGTGCATTCGGAAGACCACCGGAAGCGTTTTCCCCCCCCCCTGGAGAAGAGATGTTAGAGGGGCCACAATGAGACTGAAATTACGTATAAACCTACGATAAAAATTGGCAAAGCCCAGGAATCGCTGTAATTCTTTCACAGAGGAAGGTTGAGGCCAGTCCACCACGGCTTTGACCTTGCTGTCATCCATGAGAACCCCCTCGGCGCTGATGATATATCCTAGGAAGGCGATCCGGGTCTGATGAAATTCGCACTTCTGGGTCTTGGCGTATAACTGGTTCTCAATTAGCCGTTTGAGGACTGCACGCACATCCTGGACGTGTGCTTCGAGGGTCTCTGAAAAAATCAAGATGTCATCAATATAAACAATAACCTTCTGATTCAGCATGTCACGAAAGATCTCATTAACAAACGACTGGAACACAGAAGGACTATTGGACAGCCCGAATGGCATAACCCGATACTCATAGTGCCCTGTGGTCGTAGAAAAGGCCGTCTTCCACTCATCACCCCTCCGTATGCGAATGAGGTTGTAAGCGTTCCTCAAATCCAGCTTGGTGAAGTAACGGGCAGAGCGAAGCATCTCCAGGGCTGCAGGGACTAAAGGCAGAGGATAACGATACTTCACGGTTACCTCATTAAGACCTCGGAAATCGATGCAGGGCCGGAGACTCCCATCCTTCTTCTTAACGAAGAAAAACCCGGCGGACGCGGGGGATGTGGAAGTGGTGATGAAACCCTTAGCAAGCTGCTCCTCGATATACGAATTCATAGCCTCAGTTTCCGGTTGCGAAAGAGGATACACACGGCCGTGCGGGGGAACGGCTCCGGGTAGAAGTTCAATAACGCAGTCACAGGCCCGGTGCGGGGGTAGAAGTGAAGCTTCTCTCTCGCTGAATGCCAGGGCAAGATCATAGTAGACCGCAGGAACTCCTTGCAAGTTCAAATTCTCGGAGGGATTGTGGCTTGATTCAGGACCATGGAGAGCAGGCAAGCAGTGGACCTGACAGAAAGGAGACCATTGAGTAATTCTTCTCTCAGTCCAGGAAATTAGAGGGTTGTGTCTCTCCAGCCAAGGCAATCCTAAAATTACTGGATGAAGAGGTGAACTGATGGTATACAACTGAATTCTCTCCGTGTGACGAGACCCGAAGTTGAGAGTAAGTGGCTGCGTGATGTATTGTACCTCCCCTGTCCCCAGGGGGCGTCCATCCAGGGCTGCCACTGCCACGCGAGACTCACAAGGGATGAGAGAGTAATGATTAGACAAGGCAAACTCCAAATCGACAAAACTCCCAGTGGCACCAGAGTCAATTAAAGCCCTTGTTTCGCAAATATTTCCATTAAAACTAAAGGAAACTTCTAGACAGAGAGAGTTAGGAGGATTAATCGAAGAACTCACCGCAGAAGTATCTCTGGATCTGGATCTCACAGGACAAGAAGCTCTCTGATGACCGGCTTGAGCACAGTACAGGCACAATTTATTCCGCCGCCTCCTCTCACGTTCCTCCGTAGTGAGGTGAGTGAAGCCGACCTGCATGGGTTCGAAATCCGAGCTGGCTGATGGATTAGTGAAGAGACTGGGCGAGAGGGGTGCGCGTCGAGAGCGGATGAGATTGTCGAGGCGAATGGCGAGCTCCATAAGTTCTCCGAGGGACCTTCCATCGTCGTGACAAGCCAATTCCCCTTGCAGCGCCGAATTCAAACCCCTACGGTACAGCAACTTAAGTGGTTCCTCCGTCCAACCCGTCTGAGCTGCCAGGGTGCGGAATGAAAGTGTGTAGTCAGCCGCGGTGGAATTCCCTTGACTTAATGCGAGAAGTAGCTCTCCTGGCTCCTTACCGCCCGCGGGATGTTCAAACACCTCTCTGAATTGAGACATAAACATGTTATAAGAGGGAAATGTGTGCTAACCTCCTGACCAGAGAGCAGTCGCCCACTCCAGCGCCCTCCCGGTGAGTAGAGAACAGATGAATGAGACGCGGGAAGCATCAGTGGGATAAAGCTGGGGTTGCTGGTTGATAAATAGGTCGCACTGCAACAGAAATCCTCTACAGGCAGCAGGTGAGCCATTAAACTTCTCGGGGAAAGATAATTTAGGGTTGCTTGAAGTCGTACTCACGCTTGATGTTAAGGGAGCAGCAGCTGCGGGAGCTTGAACTTGATTAGCGGCCGCGTTCGGTTGAGAAAGGGTCTGCACGGACTTCACAAGCTCTTCGGTGAGATTAGTTAACTTGACCAGCTGTTGTTGGTGTATGATTAACACAGATGCCTGGGAGGAAACCTCGGAAGCCAGACGCTGGAAGTCTGCTGGATCCTGTGTTGGCGAAGTCTTCTGTAATGACGGAGAGGAGGCAGTCGAATCCATCTGCAGCACTTTATTGAAACAGGTAATGAAACAAGGAATAACTGACATGAAACAACAGAGGAGCACGTATCAACATGTAGCGTGGCAAAACAAGACTTCGCAATAAACATAGAACTGAGCAGTCCAGATAAAGGGTAGATGATGATTAACAGGTGGGAGTGATGAGACTGAACGGGGAAACCAGGCAGGGATGGAACCTAATAATAGCAGAGGGGAAAGATGGGAAGTGCAGTTCTAGAACTCAGGTGACAAAGAGTGTGTGAGCTCGGGGAGAGGTGAAGGCGCACGCTCCGTGACAGCCGCGCGCTCCGTGACAACCATGTCTTCCTTTTTTATTTTTTCCTTCTTTTAAATTGGTTCCTTCCTTCCTTCCTTCCTTCCTTCCTTCCTTCCTTCCACCATGTCTCCCTTTTTCCTTTTACCTCCTTCATTCCTTCCGTTTCCATTCCTTCCTTCTTTCTTTCTTTCTTTCTTTCTTTCTTTCTCTGACCTCCACATTTGTTTCTTCTCCTCTTTGCCAGGCCCGATTTTATTAATTCATACTTGAAGCAGTTCTGTATGTAATCTTCATTCATTTCCCTGTTACCTTCTCCTCGTTTGTTTTCACAGCAACAGAGTTCACACACTGTTTTTCCTCTCTCCTTTCATTCTTCAGCTTCAAAAAGGACTCATCTTTCAATTGAATTTCATCAATACATACTCCGGCTTGTGGAGATGTCCTGTGCATAATCTTGCTTCAGTATTCTGACAACAGGTGTTGCTAGACCATATCTTACATCTCAACCCCTCTAAATCTGTGGAAGTATTTCTCATTAAATTATATGATCATGTGAACTCTTGTCACCTTTGATGAAAAAAGTGACTGAATTAAGCTAAGATAAATTCAACAGCCTACCCTATGTCTACATAAGACGCAGAGCCTCACCAAAACGGAAAACATAGAATTGTTTCCAATTTTAACTTTGCCCTTTTGCACGCTGTTATAGCAGGTTGTCATCCAATGATGATTCCGTTAATTAGTAATGCATCTGGCTAATTTAACATAAAATATCCACCGTGCTACTGCAGGACTTCAGCCCAACAGCAGCAATTAAAGCACTAGCTAAACTATGAGCTCTGGTGTAATTGTTCTTCAGTAAGTCAGTTATTTTTAGTACTCTGACATGCACAATTATACTTGTATATGTCATTTTCTCTGTTGTTTTGATGAAGGGCTGGAGGTCACCCTGCCAACCATGAGCATCTGTGAAGTTAGCTGTGTTGTCAAGGCTACAGCATGTGGCGTGTCAGCCTGTTGCGTGAACATCCTGTTCCCAAGCTAGCTCTGCTTGGGATCAATCAGGTGGGTGTATATATAGCACATTTTGGCTATATCTGAAGTAAATGAACTAATATGTAGCAATATTTAACGATTTATGCATCTAATGCACTTTTGGCAGCAGATTATAAGACATCATAACCTTGGCATGCAACTATTGGTTACCGCCTGCAGTTACCTCACTTCACCTTTTGCATCCACAACTTTGACGCACTCATGGCTTGCTCCACTGCACTGTCAATCCCAAAATCCCTCCACAAGCCTGGAGCTCATCTCCCATAGAGAACGAATTGGAAACGGCTGCTCATTCTTTCCTCACTCTGCATCAATGGACATACTGTTAGAAGCACTAACAAACCATTGCCTTCACAAAACCTAGAACATGCATTGTTCGAACACAATGAGTGGCCGCCGATGTCTCATTGGCACGTCGGAGTGTACGGCTCTCTCATTAGAGTGTTGGAGCCTGTGTGTTCTCCTGTAGAGAGCGCCTGCAGTCAGTGATCACTCACACTGTAGCAGAGGAACTCTTCAGCCAGGCTGGAGGGAGACTGCATTGCTGGCACAAGGCCAGTGCTCACCTACTGTAGCAGGCCCACAAATCAGCGTTTGTGGAAGTGTGTGTGTGCGCCAGGTGAACAGGAGGCTGCATTGATATAAAAAATCTGCAACGAGTAACGGCTGTGTATGAAAATGATTGTAAGCAGATCACTTTTTGAGTTTTTCTGTCACTTATACAATAGTTTGGAATCATTCATATTCTTTTATGTTTTTGAAAGAAATCTCTTATACTCACAAATTTATTTGATCAAAAATAGAGTAAATAATGTGAAATATTATTACAATTTAAATATACAATTTTTACATATTTTGAAAAATGTATGTATCCCTTTGATGCTTTGTTATCATTACTCCAGTCTTCAGCATCATATTATCCTTCAACAATCATTGTAATATGCGGATTTGCTGCTCAAGAAACACTTATTATTGTTATTATTATTATAGATTATTATCAATATTGAATAAAGTTTAAATAAAGAGTAAAACATTCAAAATGATCAGCATTTTTTTAAATAGACATATTTTGTAACTGTTTTCATATATATATATATATATATATATATATATATATATATATATATATATATATATATATATATTATTCTTTATATGCATGACCATACGATACACATACACAAATATAAAAGAACATGACAAATAAACAAATCTTCACAAAAACAAATACACTTCAATGTAAGCTCACATTATTTCACATCTTAAAGTCATTTAACATCTGATTTATCCGCACCTTTGATTATATGCATTATTATATCATATTTCATGATCATCTGTCCAGGAACTTTAGACTAGGGCTCCATATTTTTTTTCAAAAGCAGTCATTTTGTTTCTAAGTGAGGCAGTCATTTCAAAATTATAATAGAAATGTTTATTGAGTAGTAAATCAGCAAAATTTCTGAAGGATCATGTGACACTGAAGGACTGGAGTAATCATGCTGAAAATTCAGCTATGCCATTACATTTTATATTACAATATAAAACAGTTCATTTATATTGTAAAAACATTATAAAATATTACTGTTTGTGATCAAATGCTGCCTTTGGTGAGCATAAGAGACTTCTTTCAAAATATTTAAAATATCTTAATCATTCCAAATATGTGACTGATAGTGTATTCAGCAAAAAACAATTCATGCACAGTTCATTGAGCCGGCTATTGAAACAAAATCCCCAAAGTAGTAATTACTCACTTGCAAGAAGTAGTTTATCTTATCCCAATATATAAAGTTTTAGAGAATACATGACAAAACCCACGAAGCAGAGCGTCTGAAACAGCCCTGCTTTCCTCTGATGTGAATAATGAGCAAAGAGACGGCAAGCGTTTAATGAGAGTGCTCTGCTCTCGTAACACTCTATGTCTGATGGCATGCGGAGATGTCATTTGTATTTTATGAAACCCAAGTGTTAATGTCTGAGAGTGGCTGATGGAGTTTTTGGCTCAGCGGGATCAACAAAGGCCTCTTACGGAGTGGCATAACTAGGATGCCGTCCTGGGGTGGGCAGCTAAATTCAATGTGAGCAGAAACTGGGCAGGAAAAGCAGTTTTGATGTTTAAGTTGTACAAAACAAAGTCACAGTGCCAAAAGGTAATAGTTTTGGACCATGCATGCTGTTGAGAGCCATTCAAAAATCAGGCTCAAATGAGTTAAAGTTAAAAGCACAAGGTGTATGTTTGTGGAGTGGCTTTGAACGCAGCTCAACCAATCAGAATCAAGAACCAGAACTATCTGTTTTATAAAGCATATTTTATTTATTAAAGTGATACATTGGATTATCCAGGCATTACCCTGTGGTTATTAAAATATACATCTAAAGAAATCAATTAATTTCCAGCAAAAATACTTAAATCTTGATGTATGTATGCTTTATAGTATAAATATGGCCGGTCAGATCTTCAAATTATCCTCAAACAGCCTTCTACTGTTGGTGATTCAGAAAAGAATCAAACCCACAATAACAACTTTGCAATTCAGATAAGGGCTGCTACATAACAGGCTGTTATTTTTATTTTCTTTGGAAAATTGTGAGAAGCATTAAAGTAGAACAAGACTTAGCTCTTACAACAGTCCCTCAAAGAGCGCTCTCAGATCCCAGCAGGAGAGCTCCACTTAAATGCTGAATTTCCGCCTGCAAGCTCTTCTCTCTCCATCGCATGTCTTTAGAGGCTCTTGCCTCGATTTATGCAGCCCAAAGCGCTATCCTGCACAGTCCTCTCATCCCTAATTAGCAACCAGGCTGCTATTGTCAAAATCCTTACCTGTTTGATTGGAAAACATGCCTGCAAAGTTGACATGTTCATCTCTTATGGGCAAAGAGCCACAATAGCTGTCACAGCTGTTGGATTTCAGTTTTATAAAAAGGGAGTGGTGAAATGCATTAAAGGAGAACTCCGGTCAATTTTAACATTGAGCTCATTTTTTTGTAAATTTGGAGTGCTGTCAGTACAGAGAACAACGACAAAAATCGTTGTTGCCTACACCGTGTTATCCTCTTTTTAAAATTTGCACCCTGCTGACTTAAATGGGGCAAGTTTTAAACCTGCTTTTAACCTCTTAACATCCTTGATGTGTCATTACAAGTGCACAGCCATGTGAGTGATTTTATTCAGAGTGAACACGGTGAATCTGACTGCAGTAGATGTGAAAGATATGACTAAAAGTGATGTTAATTCAGCCAGCTCACATACCTGTATTTACTTCCTGATTTCGGTCGAAGTCCACAGTTGTCGACTGTCGAGTGTGCACGCGCGATCATTGGTAACTAAGCAATGGTAATTTACCAATGATCGCGCGCGCAACACCGATTTTTGTCGTTGTTCTCTGTACTGACAGCACTCCAAATTTACAAAAAAAAGTTCTCCTTTAAGCTTCATCTAGATGGGAAGAAAAAGAAGTTAAGTCATGAAAGTTCAGAGACGTTAAGGTTGAAATGCAGGATAAGAGAGAAAACAAGAAAAAAAGACTGATGCATTATGAGAAATAGAAGGTAAAAGATTGAGGAATTAAATGGCATTTGAGCCGACATGAGGGAGGCCGTGGACCGGAGGGATTTGATTTACCCCTCCATTCTGCCAAACGCCAGAAGTATTGCTGTTAAGCGTCCAAAATTCCTTACAGAAGAAGAAAATCTGTGGAGATTTCTTTATTTACTTTGGTGATAAATGAAAGTTCCAAGACCAATAGTCTAAAAAAAAGAGGCAAACTTGTGTTTGAGACGTTTGAGATAAACGGTTATAATCCGAAATAGGATTAACGATAGTGTTTTTCTCCCATCTGATATCCTTTAGGCAATCCACATGTTCTCTGTTCACAGAGTGCTGTCGAATATGTATATCACAGAAATCTGACACGTTTAGGATGATGCTCATGTGGCGAATTAGCTCGAAAGACCGAAGACTGCCATTATCATTCAACCGACATCAAATAATACTGTCTGAGCTATTTTCCAGCACAAAGCCTTTGAAACAACCAATTACATGCACATTATCTGTCAACTGATTCACATTCAAGTGTCACAAATCGTTCATATGCGCCCTTATCTCTGGATATAATCTGTATGCGGTCTCCAGGAGAGTCTGTGAGCGAAGGCGGATTTATTGATTTTTTTTTTTTTTAATGTGCGAGTGCTGGAAGCCTGTGGGGAGACTGTGGACTCCCAGCGTAATCTACACACAGCTGCTGAGAATGTTAAATAGCAAACCTTGAAAATCTTTTTTGCCTGGAAAGACCCACCAACCTTTGGTATTTTCACAAAAAGCCATTCTTTCCTCTTTAATTGTCCGTTGACTGGGCTTTCAGAGACTGTGAGGAGGAATTCATGGCTCCTTGAATCCCAGACTAGAGGAAATCTATTTTTAGCTCACTGGCTGTTACTTCACAAGAATAAGCTCAGCATACAAAGGGATTGTGAAACATCAGCTCTGCTGTACGTTCATTAGGAGCAAATGTAAAGCGTATAATCTTCTATATCATATGCTGCAGGGCCGTCTAATGAGTCTCTGCAGTTGTGTGAGTGTTTGGAGATAAAGTATCTTTTAATCCTGTTGAGGTTCTGATGGACTGTCACTTTTCTTTTGTCAAAGAAATGCCCCTGCTTGGCTTAACTCTTTACATTCTTTTTTACACTGTAAAATAAATCAGTTAAATCAGTCTTTTTTTTTCTATTGTGACGTATATCCAAGTGAAACGGCTGCTTGAAAAAGAATAAATGGAGGGAGGGACTTTTGTCTGTGGGGAATTGATTGGATGGTTGTGGTTTGCTATTGGTGGATCTCATGTGAGTGACAGGTTGCCCCGCCCTTGTCATCAGAGAAGAGAAGAGATGCTGCAAGAGGGAGTGAAAGTAATTTTGATTCAAGATTACGAGGCACATGCCTTTAATAAAAAAAAATAATGTGCATGGACACATAATTTATTATAAATACTGCAATATATATATATATATATATATATATATATATATGAAATCTAAAACAAAAAACAACAACAAGAATTGTCCATTTTGATTTCATTGTGAATCGATTTTCCAAACTTTCCTTCTGTCCACCATTGGTCAGACAAAAATATTTTTACCTGTGTTGTCTCTTCCTTGTTTCCTGATGATGTCATCTGTGTTGGTCGGCGATTGAGGAAGTAGATAATTCAGAGATGTTCTTATAATTGGGAGAAACCATTCTCTGGCTCTAGCATTGGAGAAAGTGCAAATGTCAACTTGGTTCACATATGCCTTTATAACCCATATTACATCATAGCCTTGACGTCATTAAATTGAATTAGAAGTGCCATAAACTGAATCCTAACTGTGCATGTTTTTCCAGTGAACGGCACATAGTGCACAATATGGAGAAGTAAGGAACGCCAGAAAAGGCTCCGGGAAGCCCTCCCGAGCAGCAGAAATAACTGTGTGACATACAGTACACTGTTTGATTTTTTATAAAGAATACATTTCTGTCATGAGTCAACATTTCTGTCAACACTTTCAGAGTGTTTGGGATGGTAATGGGTATGACCCAGCCCTGCGCAGACCGATGGGCGGCTGACTTGAAGCAGTGCATGCAGGCAAGAAATTTTGTCCGGCTTGAGACAGCGCCGACGCCACATGACTGTGACGTTTGCAATCAAAGTACTGAGAGAGCGATACCTCTCCGGGTGTACGCGCTCAGAAAAAGCGCATGTCAGGAACTGCACACGAATGAAATGTTTACCCGACAAAGCTTTAAAGCAAATTAAAATAATTAACTTTTGTGATTGCCAATAAATGAGCAGTTCTCGTGAGTGTAACTCTACCGCTGCATTAACATGTGATGCCAATGTTTGTCGAGTTGTACAATTACAGGTCACGATCAGGCTATATGGTCGGACCATAGTTTGGGGGCCCCCTAGTGGCGGCGTGTACAATCCCCCCTCTGTGTAGAATATAGCGTACATGAATTACCCGTAGCAGATCTATACAGGTGGAGCTGGGGAAGGTGGAGGGTTTCTGAAAGTGCGCTGCACTGCTATAGCAAAAGTTGACCAGTATTTGAAGTTTGAGCAGTGAGTTCCTTGGACTCAACGAGGACACATTCAATTTATCAAAAGTGACAGTACAAAATATTTATATTTCACATGAAAGCTGTTCTTTTAAACTTCTATTAATCAAAGAATCCTAAAAAAATCAAGAATCCTAGGTTTCCACATAAATATGAAGTAGCTATTTTCAAAATCAATAATAATGATAAATGTTTCTTGAGCAGCAAATCAGCATATTAAAATTATTTGATGGTGAGCAGAAGATACTTTCAAAAATGTTAAATCTTAAAAAAAAACTATTTAACACTATTATATATTTTTTTCTTAAACATTGGATAATAATGAGGATGTAAATAATATTAAGAACTATTTTTTGTATCTATACATATGTGCTTTGTCAGAATTGTTGTGTAGTATATGGAATGATAATACAATTAATCTTTGCTTTTTTTGCCATATTTAAAATTTAATTATCGTAATTATTAAATAACAAAAAAGAATCAACACATGTGAACCTTTGATTTTTTTATTTTTTAAATATTATGTTGTAGTATCTAGAAAGTATCTTATTAATTGTGCAGTATTATTTAGAATTGTTTCCCCCAACCAAACTATTTGTATTTACAAGACTACAAATATGTAAAGGCATGAAGAGAGCAAATTTACTAATGCCGGACATTAAGTCTGTGGTTAAGTTTTTTCATATTTGAGAGGGAGAAATTAAACTATGAATGGTTTCTGATTTTGTCTTAAGGCAGGACAAGCACAAATAGTTTAACATTTAAAAAAAAAAAACACCCGTTTAAAGAAGCATTGCATAGGTTCTGAAATTTCTAACCGTTACTTACACCAGTGGCCGTAAGAGAAACTGCAGCCAGTCTCATGCTCGTTCTCGGTGCGCACGCTCGTATGAGCACGACCACAGCAAGCAGAGAGTTGTAACTATG
The DNA here is from genome assembly GCA_026230005.1 of Gila orcuttii. NCBI lineage: Eukaryota > Metazoa > Chordata > Actinopteri > Cypriniformes > Leuciscidae > Gila > Gila orcuttii. The sequence goes on along the minus strand of JAPDVR010000005.1, from coordinate 52,783,259 downwards.
TCTTACCTTTGCAGTAAAAAGAAAGCCAGCTCGGGGTCTGTTTTTATACCCAGCGCTGACCGGAGCTCCCTCCAAGAATCAAATGCCGCTCCGATGTTGACTCTTGTCAGAGCCCGTCTAACGGAGAGCCTTGGCACTTCCTATTAGCCCCACTGTATATCATTTTGGTTGCAGTTCCATTAGATTTCCACTGGAGGTGATCGCGGGCGAGTGCAGAATGAATGGGAGTCTCTGGAGCTAGACGGCTAAATGTTTCTCCTGCTTGTCGTTGAATCAATGTAGATTTTATTGTTGATTCCGCAAGTTCAATATAGATTATAGTCCAAAAGTCGAATGAATGAGTACTTATGTCCTTTCGATTTCTTACAGGTTAGGTCGTTGTTGGCCGGAACACGCTAGCATTCTGCTATTATGTGACGTCACCACTTTTTTGAACGGATTTTTGGAACAGATAAGTGAACTTAAAAATGCAATTTTTATTAGTGTAAAATTTTAGTGTATTATCCACCCCCTTTTGAATGCAACTTTCAAATTACTTGACAAAAAATTACATCCTGAGAAAAGTAGATTTCTGGGGGTGAAACCCCATAGACTCCCATTCATTCTGCACTTGCCTGCGAGCGCCCCCGCATGGACAGAGACGTGTTACTGCAGCCAGTCTAGAAACCGGAAGTAACCAGACAGTGCCAATTCTCTTTTATTAGACATTCTCTGCTCTTGTCTTGTCTTTGCCCAACGCCGGTCACTCTCTATTTTGGCCACACCAGATAAGGCTTCTTTTTTTTTTTTACTTACGAGGAGTTTCCGTAGGTGTCTGGATTGTGCTGGAGGCTGGTCGCTTCTTTCCATCTGCAGAGTCCATTTGAAACACTAACGTTACTGCTAGCGATTGCCGGATGTAAGCCCAAGTAGACGAGAACGTGCATGACGTCACATTTTGTGAATTTTCGCGCCAATTCGAACCCGAATCCTCCCCACACAATTGAGCCTACAGGCTGATAGAGGCAACCGTGGTGGACATTAAGGTGTCATTCTTTCTATTACATTATGGTTGGCTCATAAATGTACAAATGAAAACTCTATCTTAAAGATTTTTAAAGTAAAAAGCTACACATAGCCCTTTTAATTTGTACTCTATTCGCTTTAAAAACTGCATGCATGTAGCGCTCAATTTAGCCTCTTTCAGACATTTAGTATTTAATGTAATATTATGTAGCCTATTTAATGTAGCCTAAAAACCCATTAAACATTACAACATACAATGTTCCCTCTATTGATGAGATGAGAGAAGATTATGACATTTCTCCTTCTGCTCGAATTATGACGGTGAGCAAAGGTGAACCTCACAGTTATCTTTAAATGCTGACTGACCGTGAGCCTTTAGACACAGAGATATGAGTCGTCTCATCTTTCTTCACTTCTATAAATTGAAAGCTGGCCCTTTTGCCCGGCTCATCACACTGCCATTGTGCACGGGGTCGAAACTCTCAGAAATGCAATCTCACCTTTAACCTTGGTGATTCTGATGGTTAAGAGACAGCAGTAAAGAAAAGTGCTGTCTGTGCTAGTTTAAGCGAGAAAGCGGCGACATGGACTGGTGATTTCCAGTGACCCCAGAGAAAAGTTCCAGGGCAGAGACAACTGCCATCCACACTGTCCCCTTCAGGTGAATCGCATGAGGAAACCCTTGTGGCCTGACATAACAACTCTGCCAGTTTTCTTCAGTTTCAGTCATGGGCTTTGCCAAGTTTGAGTTTCTTATTCGAAGCCATACATTACACGATTGCTTCTTAGGTTTTGTTGACTGCACTGAACCGCTAGAGAACTGGCTAGTGTGTAAATCACAGGCATCTTATTCTGTGGTCAAGGCTGAATGGTTCATTTAGCCATTTGATTCATGACGTGGCTGATAAACCAAAGCGATTGGTTGTGTTTGAGTTTGCCCTCCGATGCTGACTTGTTGATTTAGAAGCCTTTCCTCCTGCAATCACACATACTTCACTCCTAAAAATAAAGGTTCTTTATTGGCATCTATCGGGAGGAACGTTTTCATAGTTCCTATAACTATTGGTGGAAGTACCCTCTTTTTGGCGTGTTCGCACCGCAGGAACTGGGAACGATTTTAGTTATAGAAACGCCTTTTGAGGGGACTAAATTAGTTCTACCCTAGCACAATAGGAACTACCAGTGCCATAAGTGTATGATCACTGGCCGAATGCATGCGAAACACCGGCACCAGCCATTTTTTTAAAAGCTGTGTAAGAACACAGTTTACATAACTTTCACCACGAATAGCTGGACCAGCGCAGAAGTTCAGGCACTTCTCAACCTTTACCTTTAGGAAATCAAATGCAACTTTAAAGTGGCAAAGCGAAACAAGATTATGTATTTCTGCTCAGCTAGCGACATTGCTCATCAACCACACGTAAAATGCTATAATTTTTTGATATACCGTTTACTTTGTTTGTTTAACAGTTCTTTCTAATAACATGTTAGATAGGACTGTTAAATGGATCGTAAACTAATGAAGATGGAGAATGGGAACGCTGTATGCCCAGGCTCTGGCGTTGTCAGCGCTGTCAAAATAAAAGTCCCGCACAACAACCGGGGCTGCGTTTCCCAAAAGCATCGTTAGCCATATATGGTCGCTTGTTCTTTTGAATTGTGTTGTTAATGATGGAAATTGCGACCATAGTTGGCTTTGGGAAATGTCACCGCTCTGGCAGGGTGTAAATAATGGATTGTGTCACTTATACAGTATAAGTGGTGTAAATGCAACCAGGAGAATAGCTCTATGAGAAAATTTTGTTCTCTGGACACCTGCCCTAGTTCCTATGATGGAGATCCTATAACTACCTGGTGTGAAAGCCCCTTATGGTTCCATGAAGAACCTTTAACATTTTATAGCACAAAATGTTCTTAAAAAGTTTATTTAGATTATTAAAATCTTCTTCAAAACAAAGAAAAAATATTTTAAGAACTGTTCACTGAAAGGCTCTTTGGGGAACTGAAAATGCTTCTATGGAATCACCTTTATTTTTAAGAGTGTTCAGAAAATAAGTTACATTCACTACATCCTATAAGAAGGATTTTAGTCATTTCTAGGTATGATCAATTTGTTTTTACTAGGTGCCATTTAGGTCATTCAAGATCCACCATCATGCCTTCCGTGTCAAACTCCAATGACAGTTAAACATATTTTATTGGATGTTTAACCATGAAGCCTTGCTGCTAACAAAAATAGTAAATACATAAAAAGGGTGGTAATCACAGCCGTCTGTGATTCAAAGATTATGACATTTTAATTAACATAAGCAGTGTTGCTCTCATCAATAAACGTATTCATAAAGGACAGAAATGCTTTATAACTGAAAGAGGATTTGGCAGAATTCAGTTCAATTTTTTTTCTTCCTTATCAACACACCAGCTAAGGAATCAATGAGTTCAATTTGCATCTAAATCCAAGGCTAATCAACTAATTAATTTAGTCATTCATTTGGTTCATTAAACTAGCCTAAGCTGTACAGTCAGCCGCTGCTGCTGCTCAAAAGTTATCTTAGGAATAAAAAGCTTTCTGTTTTCCCACTTACCCTTATACGCTCGGTTTATTTGAGTGGGGTTGAGGTTTTAAGTTTCGCAACCTGCACTAAAAAAATATTTTGCCCTAAATTTAAGACCCATTTTGTTTCCACAGTTTTAAAATAAACAAACTAATAAACTTACTAATAAACTGAACATGGTTAAAATATGACCAGCTGTGAAATAAATACTATATACATATATAAAGTGGCCCCAAATAAAAAAAAACAAAAAAAAAAACATTGTTCTCTCATTTTAGTAAATTGTGGCCATGATTTACTAATTCGTTCACTCTTTTGCCACAAATATATGGTGGCAACGAATTAACAATTCATTCCAACGACTTATTAATACATCAGCATGTTTTACTAATTCGTGCGCAAGATTTTATAATTTGCTCCCTCAAGGGAACGAATAAGTAAAACATGCTGATGTATTAGTTAGTCGTGGGAACGAATAGTTAATTCATGGCCACGATATATATTATTTATATTTGTCCACATGTCATGTGCAGGGCTCATTAATATGATTATCCTATTCTGCTCCTACATTAGGCTTAAGAGATATAACCAGTTTAGATGAAAAGGATCTTAAGCTGTCTAGCTGAAGACATTACTGCTATTAATAGACACAGATCTTATAAGTATTACATATTATTCCTTATTAAATGAATTCCTGCGCAGCGCTACAACAACCATAATGAAATGACCCTTCACAATAGATAATGCTTTACATTGAACTCTATTAGAGAGCTACATACAGTATGGCAATTTATCTGTTATATAAAATAGCTTACTTGCCTGTTGAGTAATAAAAACGGCATATCTACTTTACTTTTACAACATTTCAAATCCCTCAGTTCTCACTATCTCTGATTGATATCTCAATGTTGATTCTGGTTTTATTACAAGCACTGTCACGTTCTCTTTTTGCCAGCAGACTCTCCTCTTTTTGTCATTTGTTTAAAACGTGTGATATATATATTTCTTGAGTGTTGTTTACATTTACATGTATTAATTTAGCAGAGGCTTTTATCCAAACAGACTTACAATAATTCAAAAATACAGGGATACAACCAGCAATTCATCTAAAGAGGCAAGTGCTGTTAAAGGGATAGTTCACCCAAAAATGTAAATTCTGTCAGTAATTACTCACCCTCATGTTGTTCAACCCCGTAAGACCTTCGTTCATCTTCAGAACACGAATTAAGATATTTTTTATTAAATCTGAGAGCTGGATCACTCCTCCATAGACTTCTTAAGGGATTGAATCTTGTTCCCCGAAAAGTTATTAAAAACATAGTTAAAATAGTCCAAGTGACTACAGTGGCTCAGTCTTAAGTTTATCAAGCGACGAGAATACTTTTTGTGCGCAAAAAAAATACAAAAATAATGACTTTATTTCAACTATACATTTCCTTCTCTGTAGGCCTCGAGTCAGTTCACTAGTGTAAAAGCGCAGCGCTTCTGTGTTGTACGTCACACGCATCACACACATGACCAGCGTCGGCCAATAGTGAGCCTACGTGTGACGTAGCTCTACGCAATCACACTACATTAACTCACTCGAGGCCCACAGAGAAGGAAATGAATAGTTGAAATAAAGTCATTATTTTTGTTTGTTTTTGCGCACAAAAAGTATTCTCGTCGCTTGATAAACTTAAGACTGAGCCACTGTAGTCACTTGGACTATTTTAACGATGTCTTTAATAACTTTTCGGGGAACAAGTTTCAATCCCTTAAGAAGCCTATGGACTAGTATGGAGGAGTGATCCAGCTCCCAGATTTCATCAAAAATATCTTAATTCGTGTTCCGAAGATGAACGAAGGTCTTACGGGTCTGGAACAACATAAGGGAGAGTAAACACTGACAGAATTTTCATTTTTGGGTGAACTATCCCTTTAATACAAAGTTTCTGCAATCCTGTAATATATATATATATATATATATATATATATATATATATATATATATATATAATTTTTTTTGTATTTTTTTTTTCTTTTCAGCAGGCTGCAGTTAAGTGCTCAGAGAAGAGATGAGTTAAAGCTGTTTCTTGAAAATGGTCTGGGATTTGGCTGTCTGAATACTGTTGGGAAGATTATTCCACCAGCAAGGAACCGTGAACGAAAACATTATTGGCTGTGATTCTTTTAATTGCGACTGAACTCCCAACAGGACAACCCCCCCCCCCCCCCCCCCTGGTTTGAGTCTGGGCAGGGTTGGAGTTGGGGGTTGATGACGAGATCTTCCACTGAGGCTGTAACTCAATTTAGCTACAATCTCAGTTGATCTCATCTTATTAGTGTCTCTGTCGTCTCCGTGTGCTGAAGCACTCTGTTCACCATCAGGTACTGTAGAAGGAACGTAAAGAGAGCGAAAACAAGCCGGTGGAGGAGAAGATGCTCATGGACTATATGAATATTCACCTAATTCAATTTCAAATAGGATGTGGATATCACTTTATGAATAATACATGGGAAGAAGGCATAGTGGATAAATTGAATATAATGTAATTGTTTGATAAACACGAATAATAAAATGAGTACAATATTTTTTTAACACAATATTTAAGTTACTGTAACAGAAGTTGCTTCTTTAGCCTTTGTTAACCTATTAACATTTTAATAACAGAACCATTTTTAACAGTAACCATAGCCATACTTTGTGCAGACATACTTTTTGAGAAGTGTAAGAATTTGGATTTGGTATTACTGTAATATACTGTTGAATATAATTTGTAGCTGCTGTCCATCTTTTGAAAGCACACTGTCTTGATCACAACCTTTAAGCTGTTCTCCCATTTACTCACAGTAAAGTATCTTCATTTACAGTACATCAGAAACAAAGACAACATCCACATTTTGTTTGGCATTGATTTTCTGTTTGATAGTTTTTGTCTTCATGCTTCATTTGCTGGGATTTCCTTTCCTTTCCTTTCCTTTCCTTTCCTTTCCTTCATAATTACTTCCAGCCTCCTGGACTCTTTCTCTCTCTTCATGTAGTAATGGGAATCGGTCCTGAATAAAAGGTAATGAAAGCACAAGGTGGACTTTTGATGTCAATGTGTCTTTCTTGAAATTTATCTGACATTTCTAGTCCCACCCCCCTTTCTGTCAAAGTCAAATTTAAAGTCGATGATCATCTATAAAAATGTTGATAAATTTGCTTATATTTTTGATCATATTTACCAGGGGTGCCAATAATTCTGACCACAACTGTGTGTGTGTGTGTGTGCGTGTGTGTGTGTGTGTGTGTGTGTGTGTGTGTGTGTGTGTGTGTGTGTGTGTGTGTGTGTGTGTGTGTGTGTGTGTGTGTGTGTGTGTGTGTGTGTGTGTGTGTGTGTGCGCGTGCATATAAGTACAAACCATGTATTAAAATACATATTATTCACACAGCAAAGACGGTTTGCGCAACAAGCACATTTACCACGTGTTAGGTGTTAATTTTGGACCCTGGTGCTTGACATTACCTCAACACACATTTTGGGTCATCCTCTTGACTAAATTAAGTAGACTGATATATATAAAATGATACAGGTGATGATTTTATATTAGATTAAAAGGTGCTGGATGCAAATATGCAGTGACCCAGACCCTGCTCTATTAAAATGAATAGGAATGCTCTTTACTGATCCATAAACAAACAAAATGATGTGGATCAATAAGCCATGTGGCTACCGAGGCCTTGAGCCGCTGTCCATAAATCTCAGAAGGCCACCCGTTCATTAAATTATAAAAGATCCATGAGCCGTGAAATTCTGAGGCCGAAAGATCCCAGTGGTGCCTAAAAATAGACTTCTACAGACTTTTCCGTCCGTATTGTTTCTTCAGAAGCCTTTTATCTTTGTCTCTGTCCCAGAGGTCACCGAAGACATGCGTTCTCCTTCCCTCAGTGCAAATGTGTCTCTTTTCGTTTTCTTGTCAGAATAATGCTCACACGTCTATGAAAGATGTCACGGAGAGAGGTGTGTGCGTGCTTGAGGAGACAGAAAGTCTTTGCAGCGGCACGACCGGCTACTGACGGTATACTCACATCTCACAATTAGCATCATGGATACACTTGTGGCAAGTAAGGAAAAAGGGGCTCAAAACTAAAATAGAATTTTTTGCACTTGGAAAGAGTTCCCAAATATGAAGAGGTCTTCTTTTCAACATTTACACAGAAACGTACACTCAGAAGTCATTGCTTGTATGTTAAATCAGAAAGCAATTCACACTACTCTCCCTTTTTAGATAGACAGAGTCATTGTTTAGTGCTACAATGTATTCCAAACCAATCAGTTTTAAAAAGCTCTTTCCACCCGGATGAGTTTTTGGGACCTGCGATATAAATATCAACCATCTGTGTGACCATCTGCATTCAGATGCTACATCAAGTGCAAAGGCCAAGCCACACAACACCCTCATGTTGGTCCTCCATTTTGAGACCTGAACTAGTTTCATAGTCTCTGTCCCTGCGCTGGACTTTAAGGCATCATACCTGGGGTGCTGACTCCCATCTATACGTCCATTGAGAGTGCAAATAGTTTTGTAACTCAACAAAATGTAAATACAATAATCCAGACAAATTCTGAAGATACAATCTAAATCCAAATTTGATAGTCACATATTCAAATCAGCTAATTACATGCTAAAATGGCAAGTATACAAAGTTAAAAGTGATTGTGTCAGTAGTGTTTATCTGGTACAAAAACACTAAGATTCCCTAATTTTCAATTGGGAATCTAAATCTGAAGGCTGAAAACATGGCAAATAGAAGCATTTAAATGCAGAAATTAAGAAAAATACCTTGGAAGGAATTCTAGGTGTAATTAACGCTCTGGTGCTGCTCGCATGGCTATTTCAATAAAATGAATGTTTTAATTCAATAATTAATCAATATTTTTTTATTTAATATTTTGTATTTTTAAGGGGATTTTATGGTGATATTTTTTAGCATAGACCTGAAAATTAAATTTCCAACTTAAACTGTCGTAAATCTTGCAGTAGTTTGCAGTTTAGTTTCATTTTAAAGAAGACACTTGGCAAATTATTGCTGAAGTTAAAAAAAGAAACAAAAAAAGTTATAGAAGTTTCAGTTCATTATTATGACAAATGCATAAAAATACTATTTTTAAATTTAAATGAATTAATATATTTTCCAAAACTTGTAAAACTGCGAGAAAATCAAAGCCATAAATCTAAACAAGATGTGTTCCAATTTTGAGGTTGATATCTCACATGACCTTTCAGTAAGATGTTTTTTTTTGGTGCAGTACCAAGCGCTTCCACTAGATCAGGTGTGCCCAACCCTGCTCCTGCCGATCGACTGTCCTGCACAATTCATCTCCAACCCTAATCAAACACACCTGAAGCAACCAATTAAGGTCTTCAGGCTCACTTGAAAATTAAAGGCAGGTGTGTTTAATTAGGGCTGGAGATAAACTGTGCAGGACAGTCGATCGGCAGGAGCAGGGTTGGGCACCCCTGCACTAGATGAAATTTGCTTCACATTTGTTTTTAATGTGCTCAGTTTTGAACTGTACAAGTGTGACTATTTTTTCGGGACCATTTAACCTTGACAAAGTAGATGGAGCAACTTTTCTGTATTTACAGTTATGACAAAACACGCATGGACGAGTGACATATGTGCGCATTTTCCAGTGAAAAATATCCCGCTCTAACACCAATAACAGGCTTACCATAGTAAATCAGGGTAAGACAAAAACATGTTTTGGAAGAAGGATTGATGACGTATTGACTCGTTATTTACATTGTGTTAATTTTTAACAAAAAAAATTGCGTAGTGTACCTTGAATTTTTTTTTACTTCCCAATGCTACTTATGAGTATGTTCGCATATACTGTATATGAGGGCATATTTAGTCTGTAACTGTGAAAGCTTTAAAATATCAGCAGCTACTTTCATGTACCATTGCAAAAAATGTCTATGTTTATTTTCTATGTAATTCAAAACTTATTAATTGACTTCTTACAAAGACATATTTAACATTGGTGTTCCACAGAAGAAAAGAAAAAAATGCACAGAGGTTTGGAATGAAAATTATTTTTTGAATTTCTGTTTATTAGGTGAACTATGCCTTTAAGAAAGCAGGGCAGCTACTTTTAAGACTACATCTACTAGATTTGAATTTGAAAATTGAATTCCCCAAAATATCTCCCATTCACTGATGTGTCAGTGAATAATCGCGACTGCTCTCATGTTTTGCCAGGACAGTAAATGCGAGTGTGTAACTGTTATCTTTGCAGGACTGTGATATGAAGAGTGTGCAAAGTAATATATTTTAGCAACTGTGAAGTGAAAGGCACATCACAGGCACAATACCGGTATACACATGAATATCTATGGGTTCAATATGCGTCACATGACTAAACTTATGTCATAGTTTTTTTTAAATACCTCCTTTTTCACAGTCCATACCACAACACGAAAACTGCGTTTTCAAATTTATCCACTTTGGAGAGCGTTTTCAAAAAATTTAAAACACCATCTCAGTGTGGACGGAAGCCAAAATGGAGAGAAAAAAATGCGTTTTGTGGACAAGGTGATTAGTTAGTGTGGTAGATTTTTCCCCTACGCACCTGACTTAGGTTGAACCTGGTGTCCTTGACACCTGAATACATTATACTCAGTTGAGTTACCTCTGAACGCGCGAGTTGACAATCTAACCCTGCCTAAGAGTCTCACAAAGAGTCTAACGACGTCTCGTCCCCTATCGAACACTATCACTTGGGAATAAGGTCTCTAGTGTTCCCAACACGCTCCACACTGTCACTTGGTAGTAAGGTCTCTAGTGTTTCGCTAAATAACTTTTTCCACTAACTAGCTTACATCCTGCGCAGGAATAATCGACAAACAGACTTCAGCAAATGTCCGTTAAATGCTTTAATCACGGCCGGGAGAGTAGGCTACTCAAGCAGTTCTCAGAGCATCTCTCCCAAGAAGAAGCTTTAAGCTAGACCGGAGGATCAACAACAGGGGTATGGCAACATAGGCCAACAACATTCAAAAACACAGAACAGCACGTTTTAGTACATGGTGTTTCAAAGTGTTAGTATGTTAGATAAGGTTAGATGTTAGAAACATGGTTAGTTTAATATTCCGTTTAAAATTTCCACCACATTAGTTACTCCTAAACACTGCAAGGGAAGCCTTAAACGCACAGGACTCCATAGGAATTGAAACAATAGTACTAAATGTTAACAAATAGTTCAAAAAAGTTGTGTTGAAAGTAACTACTGAACTAAATGTTTGATTTGCTAATAAAGAGTGTTCTTGGGTCTGTCACTGTTAGAACAAATTCACTGTATGTCTGTAGTCCTGTAGGGAAATGAGAGAACAGAAACGAGCTCCTTATTCCTTACAGCTTAAACAAAATGAAAGGGAACTTCACAGAATACATCACAGACAGCTTTCTTACAAAACTTTCTTTCCTTCCTATGTGATTAAGAAGATGGAAAACAATTTCCCTTGCAGACCATAATAAATCCTTTCCAAAAAATCCAAAAGTCCCCTGTGACAAGAGCTTAAAAATTGCCTCCGGTGTTTAAATTCATGTTAAATAAGGACGCAGATATACATGCCGAAATAGATACTTGTGATATGTGATGATCCTTCGATCCTCCTAGCAGTTATTCAGCTGATAATGGCCAGATGAAAGACAATCCTGAGAAGAACAGAAAGCAAGGTCAAAATTAACCTAGTATGGTTTATGTGGGTGCATACAAACTCTGTCTATGTATTCACTCTTGCTTTTATGTGTATGTAGACGTCCGGGCCAGATGAGAAAGTTCAGGCCTCTTGCAGTGCTGGTAAGTTGTTTTGAGAGGTCAGTGCTTCTTTATGAGTCTTGAGACATGCACACCGCTGTGTTCTTCTCTCTGTTCTTGTTTGCCTGTCTCAGCCTGTTCTTGCTCAAACCTTCCATCTCAATTCTCATAGAAACATAATAAATAAATCACCAGCCCAAACTGCCGTGAAGGGAATGTGGTAGTGTGGGAAGTTAGTTCTCTCAGGAACACGTTGAATACAGATCAAAGCTGGGTTCTATTTAATGTCATTTTTTCTAATCATGCCCTGCATGAACTGTGACTGACATTACAAAAATACAAGAGAAAGCTGCATCATTACTCTCATCGCCTTGCTATTACTGGTGCTGCAGTTGTTCAAGCTGAAATGTGTCAGAAAATACTTTTTTAAACATAGGATGGGGGTATATGGGGGGGGATGCTTCCTTTTCTACTAGGCCACGGCGCGAGGACTCATGTTTTGAGTTTATTTCTTATCTGTTTTCCTGTTCTGTCAAGTCAAGTCACCTTTATTTATATAGCGCTTTTTACAATACAGATTGTTTCAAAGCAGCTTTACAGTGATGGCAGGAAAATAATACAAAAAAGTTTGTTTCGGCTGTAAAGCAGATCTAGAAGAAAATAGCGTCATAGTCAAGCTTAAGTAAGTTCAGTGATGGTTCATTTCTGTAGTAAAAAAGTTATTAATTTAGTTAATTTATCTATACAGACACTTTGGCGAAAAATAGTAATGTCATCGTCCAGGCCAGTTCAGTTCTCATACAATGGTGTCAATGCAGGCAGATCAATAATATTGTTGAATATTAAGTGTCCCCAACTAAGCAAGCCAAAAGCCAAAGGCAACAGTGGCAAGGAACCAAAACTCCATCAGTGACAGAATGGAGAAAAAAAACCTTGAGAGAAACCAGGCTCAGTCGGGGGGGCCAGTTCTTCTCTGGCCTACGAACGAACAGTGTATGATTATGATTCAGGCAGCATTACAGGTCAGAAGTCAGATTGGATCAGAATATTCAGAATATTTATCTAGTTGGTTGAAGGCGTCATCATGTCGGTATGGAGACTTTGTTGTTGAGGTTTGTTGAGGATCAGTGCCACTGGCTGTTGTGTCGATGCGGCCTTCACAGGGGAGAGTCTAGTTGACACACAATCTCTGCTGACACTTCAGAAATGCGTTGTGGTCGTGTCAATGCGCAGGTCCACCATCTGATCTGGGTACAGCCCGGATCCGGCTGACTACTAGCGCGTTGTGGTCGTGTCTAGGCGCAGGTCCACCATCTGATCTGGATACGGCCTGATACGGCTGACTGCAGTTGGGATAAACAGAGAGACTAAAATTAGCGTAGATGCCATTCTTCTTATGATGTAACGAGTACATCGGGTGTTATAGGAAGTGTTCCCGGTTTCGGCTGACCTAGTATGCAGCCTAACAATCATTTAACGGATTTGAATAGTAGACATTTTTAATGTTCTATGTGTATGCGAGGCTAAAAAGATGTGTGTTTAGTCTAGTTTTAAACTGACATACTGTGTCTGCTCTTCGAACAGTGCTAGGAAGACTATTCCAAAGTTTAGGTACTAAATAGGAAAAGTATCTACTGCCTGCAGTTGATTTTGATATTCTAGGTATTATCAACTGGCCATAATTTTGAGATTGGAATAGACATAACGGACTATAATGTGTTAAGAGCTCGCTCAAACACTGGGAAGCTAAACCATTTATTACTTTATAAGTAATCAGCAAGATTTAAAAATTTATACATTTAATAGGGAGCCAATGCAGTGTTGACAGAACCGGGCTAATTTAGTCATACTTCCTGGTTCTAGTAAGAACTCTACCGGCTGCATTTTGGACCAGCTGGAGTTTGTTTATTAAGCATGCCCCATGCTGCATGCAACCACCCAGTAGAGCATTACAATAATCTAGCCTTAAGGTCATGAACCCATGAACTAACTGTTCCGCATTTGACATTGAGAGCATATGTCGTAATTTAGATATTGTTTATGATGGAAGAATGCAGTTTTACAGATACTAGAAACGTGGCTTACAAATGAAAGATTGGTATCAAAGAGCACACCCCGGTTCCTAACTGACGACAAAGACTTGGCAGAACATCCATCAAGTCAGTATTCTAGGTTACTACGTGCTAAGGTTTTTTGTCCAATAATTAAAAACTGTGTTTTATCAGAATTAAGTAGTAAATTACTAATCATCCAATTTTTTATATCAGCTATACATTCCGTTAATTTTGTGAATTGATACGTTTTGTCAGGGTGTGAAGAAATATAGAGCAGAGTAAAATCAGCATAACAGTGAAAACTAACGCCATGCTTCCTAATGATATCTCCCATAGCATGTACAGGGTGAAAAGCAACGGTCCTAGTATTGAGCCTTGCGGTCCTCCATACTGAACTTGTGATCGGTATTACATCTCTTCCTTTACTGCTACAAACTGATAACGGTCCGAGAAGTATGATTTAAATCATGCTAATACAATTCTGTGAATGTCTGTGTTTCTTTGTTAGCTTTCTAGTTTGCTAATTAGTTCTGTCATTTGCCTGTTTGTTTCCATGGTTACTGATTTGATTTGAGTTTCAGTTCAGGTGTGTCTCGTTAATTAGTCTCATTAGTTCCTCGTTTTGCTGTGTAATTAAACCCTGTGCGTCTTTCAGTTTATTGTCAGTTCTACGTTATTACTGCGTTGGTTATTCTGTTCATGTTCCTGTTATTCCTGAGTTTGTTCCTGAAATTAAAGTTAAAGCTGCTGCACTTATATGCTGGAACCAACACTGACAGATACTCTGTGCTTCTAAAAATAAAGTAATTCTATTTTATACTATACTATTTCAAAAAGATGATATTGCTAATTATGACCAAAATATTCATGAGGATTCATAACATGATTGGAGTGAATTATATATGTAGTATCTTCGTGGAAATTAGCAACTATATTTCATAATTAGGAGGAGGCTGAAGATGGAATAGCAATTAAGTAAGTAATTAAGTATTAAGTAATCATTTAGTAGACATGCATTTATGCACTTTTTCACACCATTGATTGGGATATAAAAAAAAAAACAGACAAAAGTTTGATAAAGCCACACTTTTTTTCTTTTTAGGAAAAACAACCTAAAACATTTTAGGTAACACTTCATTTTACAGTGTCCTGTTACATGTACTTTCTATAGTAATAGCAGTAAATTATGCATAATTACAAGCAACTAATCCTAAACCCCAACCCATATGTAGTTAATTAATATTACTCACTTAAATGTATAATTACACAGTAACAAGGACACAACAAATAGTGTAACCATATTTATTTTATAGTCTAATATATTTTATTTTATTTATACAATATATTCAAATCTATTATAATATATTCTGTGTAACCTGCCAAAGTTAATATTTTACTGTTTTTTGTTGTTGTTTTACAGTTTGTAAAAACTGTACAATATGATATAAAGATATATGAGTTCTAGTGACATTATAATATTCATTCTAATTGTATTATATAAAAACACAGCCATTTAACAGTAATTTTCCAAATATTATTATTATGAATGAATTATTTATTATTATTTTATTAATTATTGTTATTATTAAACACTTTTATTACATATGATACATATGCTGAATGCACTATATGATAAAACATCGTTGATTTTGCAAGATCCTTTTATAGGGCCTATATTGTGAAGCAAGCAACAACATAAAATACTCACCCACATGAAATATTAAGAATGACGTGTCGTGTATGCAGTAACACTATTGTTAACATACTGTTCTTACACTGTGGCTTTTTGCATCCGCTTCCATCAGAGCACATGTGCTCTGCCCCTCTCCATCCAGACAGTGTGAGACTACTGTACTTCAGACTCTAGAGGTCTCCATCCTTCAGCATCCACGCGCTGTGCATTCTTCTGCATCGGCCACAGACTCGGAGAGAGAGAGAGAGAGAGAGAGAGAGAGAGAGAGAGAGAGAGAGAGAGAGAGAGAGAGAGAGAGAGAGAGAGAGAGAGAGAGAGAAGAGAGGACACCGCGCAACGGCAACCTGAGACGCGTGTCCTCCCTCAGTGCGAACGGGAACTTTGATGATTTGACGGTGAAACCGATGGAAACGTGGAGATGATGTTCCAGTCCTTGATGATGGATTCGTCTTTCAGCATGTCCAGCTATGCTGTCCTTGTGCTCGCCTCCTAATAGACAGCTGATTCATTTATCTCCTCAAGTACTTCTGCTTTACTACAGCTTTTGTGATTGAACACTTGAGACGGCGTGAAGAACAGTGAAGGAAGCAGGGCGCATTGCTCATTTTTTCAATTATCATTATTATAAAGGACTTCCAGTTCATACGGGATTCGTGATGTCTGCAACATACCGCTCCTTGTTCCTTTGTAAGTAAACTGAGTTATTTATTCCTTTAGAGTATGGTATGCGGTTTCATTTTTGAAAATCTAACCTTGTGTTTTAAGTTGTCCGATCCTATCGTTAGTAACATATTCTTCACCTTCATCCATGTCAAATAACTTTGAGCAGTGGATGAAGTCTTCAATACGAAGGCATAAATATAACAAATTTAACCTATAAGCTTTACAGAATAGTCAGAAGTCCTGTTCATAACAAGACCCCCACCCAGTGGAGTAAATCAAATCCAGATGCTTTTGGTTTTTGGTTACTGATGAGTTACACCCTTCAGACAGACAACTCTTGAAAATAAGGGTTCCAAAACCAAAAGTTCCATGGAGAACTTTTAATTCACTAGTTCTTTAGAAATCCATCATGTTCTGGTGTTTTAATGAACCCAGAAACAAAATGCTGATCCAAAAACCTAGTAATGAAATCTCAAGGTCTGAACCAGGTTAGAACCCAGAAAGGGCATACACAAATGTTTTGTTTTTTGTTTAGGTTTTTCAAAAAGAGGATTTTATGACGAACTTGATGATCTTTATTTATTTTTAACATTGTTCCATCACTGTGTTTGTGTCTGAGAGCCCAATAACATAAGTATAATGGGAGAGACAGTAGCTATAGGCTACAATGTGCATTTATGGAAACATTAAATCATAATTCATGCTATGCATCATTCAAATACAAAACAAATGTTAGCATTTTTTAGTAATTACATTTTTTTGCTACGGCACTAAATTTAACGTTCTTTGCAGAGCGGAACAAAGACAGGGCACGCCGCCCAATCCAGATCTCTTAATTTGTTGTGACATCTGATGGCAAAAATAGATCCTCATGTTAAACGTCCAGTGATGAGCCGGTGGCGCGGGCACGAGGGTCTCGCGTGTCTGCGTGTGCTGGAGGATGTGTGAAAGCATGCATGCATCCATGGGTCACATTGGGAGTCCTCCACCGTCTCGCGCGCGGTTCATTGTCCTATTCTCGGGCGGCACGCACGTTTGTAACGGGAGTTTAGTGCGCGTGACCCATCGTTTATTATAATCACTGCGCCAAACTTTGTCCCATCTTTCGTGTCCTCTACGCGTCTATATGATGCAGGATGAAAGCGTTGTGTGTTGAGTCTAGTGACTGCTATTGTGCTTCCTAAATGTATGATAAGCTGTATTAAAATTCCTCGCGCATTCTCCGTGCCGTGTTGAGAAGGTCAACGCTGCTGTAACACCCGTGACACAAGCTTCAGCTTGCCGAAAACATCTCCTTTCACTATTATTTTATATCAACATAATTCATGCTTTCATTTTTTCCTCAAAGGTTTCAGCAAAGTGTTTGGGTCCTGCGAATATTTTCTCAGAAATTAGTTTGTTTTGAAATTCCGTTCTTACACAGGCTACCATAAAGAGTTCGTTAATAAAAAAAAAAAAAAATAATTAAAAAAAAGTAGAACATCTACAGTACATCCATCCGAGGAACAAAGATAGTTGATTTAACACACAACCCAATAGCAAGGCATTTTGTCACACTGTCTGGGGTAAGTTGTCATGTTGGGAACCTATATAGCATATTGTTTTCAGCTAAATGTGCAGCAAAACAATTACGAAACACAAAATGATACTTGAGCATAAATGTAAAAGGTAGACTAACATACAAAAATACCAAACTATTGTTTTGGCCAACTATTAACAAATGTTAATAAATAGTTCAACGTTTGGGTTCAAATCTACTTTCATTTTATACTTGAACCCTTGTTTAAATGTTACCCAGTATGTTTGTATTTGCTTTTTTACTATAAACTTTAATCTATACAGCAAAATATAATGTTACAGCTAACATATCTGTCTTATAGGAATATAAAATGCCTGGTAACACTTTACATAAGTGTTCATGACTTAATTTGCAATTAATTGCATTAATATGAAATTATTGCTAGAGTAATTAGTTAGCCTTTATTTACATTTGAAATGTTTAATATCTACACTGCAATGTAAAGTGTTACCAATGCATTGCTTATAGCACTGAAACTGAAACCCACACACCTATGGGATGCTGCTAGTTGGTGTAATCCCATTATATGGTAATGGAAAGATGGCAAGAGAAGACAGAGAGTGCTTTACATGCGCACTGACACGTGCATCAGATCATGGGAAATGATTTTTTTAATGTAAAGAATACAATCCTTCATGTTTGCACATTTGCATTTGCTTCAAATTAAGTAAGATTGTTATATCTAAAATATACAGATATACAAATTCAATCTAATAATTTCTAAGCATAATTATCTATTTAAATACAATATAAAGAAATAGAATCCTGTTTCACTTTGAGCACTCTTGAAATATTGATTTCTCAATCAGGTTACTGCATTTTAAAGGTCATGCTTATTTGTTTGTCTTATGATTTTTCTCTTTTTTCTTGTCTTTAGGCATTGACTGAGCTTTAATTATTTTCAGACATATTATTAGATACATTTTAATGTGTTGTTTGGTTAATGATTATCTACTTAGTCTGTGTTGAGAGAGAGGAAAGGATTGAGAACTGACACTGTGCTTGTAGTAAATCCCATTGGCTTCTGCATTCAATTAGTTTAATGAAATAGCCTTGTAGTGTCATTATAAGTACATTTCTTCAAGAATGTATAACTCCATTAATGGAAAAAAAAGCTTTATAACTGGTATGTTTGGCGTGTAGAGCTCATCTCATTGCTGAATATCCTCAATGATAGAGTGAATCAATGTTGCATAATGGGGTAATTTCCATTTCATTTGATTTGATGCTTTCAAAGATCTTACATTACTTAAGTGTAGCACCCTGGAGGAAAGTAATATTTATTTAAAAGTCTTATTGCAAAAATGAGCTGCTGCTACTCTCTAGAAATGAGCTAAAAAAAAGGACAAACCAACCAAACTGTGCAGAAATCATGACTAACCACATGGATGATAATAGTCTAACCCCTCTTACCCCGACTGACTTGAATGGAAAACGTTAAATGGGAAGTCTGGAAAGTAATAACAGATTGTAATTTACTTGTCAGGAATGTAATGGAACCATAATAAAGAACGTTCTCCATGTCACGTGATTAACGCTAATCCAACATAGAGACTCTGTGATGTTCACACTGTCAGTTTTGGGGATTGACAACCGCATTTACTTACAGGTGCGAGTCTCGAAAAGTACCAAATACTGTCTGAATGAACATAGAAAGGAGTCAAGCCCATATTCTCTTACCAGTAACCATATTGACAGTGACCATATCAAAGATCCATAAAACTTAAAAGTTTGATCATTTTTGATATGACAAGTCCAATCGAGCCAAGAGTTCATCCCATAAATCTTCATCAGCAGCTTTTATATCAGGGTGGAAAACTGACGGGAGTAGCTCTGGTGTGGAGAACAGTGACTGGATATAAAACGTTCAGATGCAAATGCAATATCTCCATCGCTGTAAGTTACTGAAAGCAAAACCACAGAAATTTTAAGGGTGTGGGTTCGGTTATAGAATGCGGTTGTCATTCCCGTAAATAACTGAACTGTGTGTAAACGTAACCATATTAAGGACTCAAATACAGGACTGATGACAACTATGCCTCTTTTTACAAGATGTAATATAAGTCTCAGGTGTCCCCAGGATGTGTCTGTGAAGTTTAAGCTCAAAATATCCCACAGATCATTTATTATACCATGTTGTAAATGCCCATTTTTGAGTGGAAGGAAAAACATGCTGTTTTCGTGGATGTGTCTTTAAATGCAAATGAGCTTCTGCTCCCCGCCCCCGCTTTCCAGAAGAGGGCGGAGCCTTTACAGCTCGTGCCTCAGATACTCTGCCAAGAACTAAAACATCAGTTTGGTTTTGGTTATCATCTCTATCGCGGTCATGCTCACGTGACATTGCAGTTCTTCATCATCATGAAAGTGTATTATCTGCATGTGTTTCAAAGCCATATCAGTCTAAACTTCTGATATATGGTTTTCTGAGCGCACACATCCGAATCACGCGCAGTTCTCTTTCACGTGTTATTGTGCTTAAACTGTCAAATGCACACAAGGGTATGTCAAACAAAGTTCACATAAACACAGTCGGTTGTGTCTGTGAACATAAACAGCAAGTTAAGAAATTGCATGTGTATATTAGAGTTCCTACTGCTGTTTATGCAGTTAATATGAATCAAACAACAAAAGAAAAACAGAAAAATCACTCCCTGCTCTTGATTGAATAACTTTAGTAGCTTTAATAAGAATACATTTTTTATTTGAATGCTGCTGTTAAATGCTCTGGTGAGGAGATAAACATGGCGGACTGTGTACAGCTCACTGAGGGCGGAGTCTATGCTAATAAGGTGGAGTCCTTTAGCAGTCGTGGGCGGGGCCTGTGTAATGTGAGGTCACAAAAGGTAGAAATGCAAATGGCTTGTTTTGGGACACTGCTTATGATTTATGGGAATTAAAAAAAAGAGGACGGGGTGGATTTTTACCAGTATAGGGTGGTTGTGTACACACTGCCAACACGCATATATGAACACCATGTAAAAGTGAATTTTGCATAATAGGCCCCCTTTTAGGACTCAAATACAGGACTGACAACTGATTTCTGTTGCTGTATGAACGTGGCCTGACCACTAGACATTTGACTTTTTTCATAATGCAGTGAATGAATGCAGTTATCAGCCTACTGTTTTGAAAATCAGGTTGCCATTAGTTACGCTAACACGAAAAAGTGTTGGTTAAAGTAACTCGTTTTTTCATCCTGTGCTATATTTGGCTGATAACCACAGGCAGTAAGAAGATCTCTCATATCTGAAAATGACAGGACACCGCAGACCCAGAGGTTATAAAATGACAGCTCGATGCGCACGCCCCTGAATCACAGGGAATGTGCACAGAATGAATAAGAATGCGAAACACTTACAAACTTTTACGATAAAATGCTGCGTAGTGATGAGATCTTTGGCATTTTAAGGGTTTTTGCCATTTTAATACATTTTTCTTCTAAACATGGTGAAACTGAATGCTCTTATGATGTATATTACATTTTAAAAGGATTTTTGTTGTTTTGTACAATAAATATTTATGAGAAAACTTTTGCAGACTTTAATTTAGTATGTGCAGATTGCAGAATGAAATGAGTGGGTCCGAGTAGCAGAAATGTTCATCTGGAGATTTGGATTTTATTTATTTTTTTTGCCTTGTTTACTGAAGCTCAGATGTTTGGTTAGGCAACATAAATAGCATTGCAATTTTCCCGAAGTGGTTTGGGTGTCTGGCTCTGCAGTGACATAAACATTCCTGACGTTTTCCATCAGGATATCATCCAAATCAAGCGTATCTGCACTTAGGGCCTCACAAAAACACAGTGCTCCAGGTCTAACCTATGTTTTTCCTCCTTGTCTTGGCCACTGGGTATTCTTTTTGTCCTGGGATAATATGGCAGGTCTCTACATTAAGCACTCGTCTCTGAGCTTCTAGTTAGCTGGTGCAGTGCTGTAATAACAACCTTCTCCTGAAAGACAGTGTGATTGTTTCCTGCTGCAGCACATCTGAGGTGACATTGTCTCAACTCTGTACTGAAATTCAATATTCTCCCTGTGCTGTCACCCAGCCGTTCCTCACAGAGCAGATAAACAGCTTGAAGAGTTCTCCAGATGTGTTATTCTACTCGTTTGGCCTTGAGGAACATGTGGTGCTGTTTCTTTTTGTAAATATGCTGTGACTCAGTCTGTGGGAGGTGCTTTATCTATGTGATCGATGTTTTTTTTAATGGTTGTGTGTGTCATTTATGTTAAAATATGTTTAAAATGTAAATTATATGCTGTATAAAATATATAAAAGTTTGGGGTCGGTAAGATGTTTTAATGTTTGTATTAATTTGATCAAAAACAGTAATATTGTGAAATATTATTACAATTCGAAATAACTGTTTTCTAATTTACTATATTTTAAAATGTAATTTATTCCTGTGATGCAAAGCTGAATTTTCTGCATCATTACTCCAGTCTTCAGTGTCACATGACCCTTCAGAAATCATTCTCATATGCTGATTTGCTGCTCTAGAAACATTCAATATTATTATCAATGTGGGAAACTGTGATATATTTCTTTCAGGGTCCATTGATGAATACAAAGTTAACAGAAGGAACTCGATTTGAAATAAAAATCTTTTTGTAACATTGTAAATGTCTTGACTGGCACTTTTGGTCAATTTAATGCATCCTTGCTAAATAAAAGTTAATTTCTTTCAAGAAAAAAATTCTGAGTGACCCCAAAATTTTGTACATTAGTGTGTATATATATATATATATATATATATATATATATATATATATATATATATATATATATATAATTGTTTGGGACAGAACTATATCTGTTTGTCCAACCAACTGTGTGAGTATAAAGGAATATCATTCCATATTAATGCAAGGAGATATTTGTTTCATCATTCCCGGCATTTCAAACCACCCTTCCCTCAGCTGCTGTCTCATGTCTATAGACTATAAGAATATGTTGGCTGTATTTGTCAACAATGAACAACTATAACACACTCCTTGACTGAAAAAAATCAAAGGAACCCACAGTAAACACCAGGCCACGTTTGAGTCGTTCTCTAGCCCATAAATCTCAGACTCTTTTGACTCCCTTGGCTAAATTACTCCCAGATTACTTTGGAGCCGCTCAACAGGAACTGCCTATTTTCCTTTACGGCTAACCTTTGACAGATGTTCATGAATGGTCTGGTTTGACAATAATTCAATCCAGCTGCTTCGTTTTGTAGCAAAGCCCGGCTCGCTTACATAAGTCATTGGTCACAAGCGGCCCCCGCCCCTCACTCAGTCCTGATACACAGGTTTTGGCTTCTAGAATTGCATGGCCCAACAGGATTTTGCTAATCGCCACCTCCATGCTTATTTGCAAGAGAAAGGATAGAGGATTGTGTGCATTATTTGATGCAGTAAATGACTATGAAAGTCAATGGTGCAAGGGCAGTTACTTTTTTCCTGATTCCTGGAAGTAATCTGTTTGTAGTGAGTGTAAACAGTTTGATGAGGGTCCTCTTTGAGGAGATTAGCGCAATGATAAACAATATAGCCAGAAGAATTCCCAATGAACCAAACAATGAAAATTGGGGAGAGAATTTACAGAACGAGTTTTTTTTTTTTTTTTTTTGGGGGGGGGGGGGGTCGTGCAATATAGACTACATGTGCAATACTACATGTTTACTATATAATATACCCAATGAGTATTAATGTAAATATAAATTTATTTTTATTCTATTATTAATTGAATTAATAAAAATAAAAATTCTCTTATTTGAAAGAACTTAACAGTGACAAAAGTCTGTTGCGGTGTTTATCATGAAAATAAATTAAATTTGGTTATATTAGCTGTGTCTTTTATCCTAATTTAAACAAAATCACGATAGTTGGATTAAGTTTTGTGTCTTGCTGTGGAAATACAAACCGGAAGACAGAACAACGAGCACAGAGCTGAAAAGGGGCGGGGCTACCTAAGGTTTATAGGACTCAATAATAATAATAATGATAATAATAATCATCATCATAATAATAATAACAATACTGGAGCCTCATCTCCTTTTCATTGCCCTTTCTTTTACTCAAACTACTCAAGTTTGAATGCTGTGAAATGACTGGTAAATTTCCCTCTCCACTTCATGTGAAGTGGTGTTGTTTCCCTATTCCCTATGTCGTTTGCAGTGTCCTTTGAACTGAACGCTCCCTTCAGATTGGAATCTCAATTAAAATCGGCATGAAACTGAAGTCGCAACTGTCTTTCCTTCCCTATTATGATTTATATCAAAGTTAAAAGGATTCTCAAAAAATAATACATTTAGGATGGGGCTTGATTTTGTCTGTGGGGAACTGATTGGACGGTTGTGGTTTGCTATTGGTGGATCTCATGTGAGTGACAGGTTGCCCCGCCCTCACTCCTGTAAACACGTCATCAGAGAAGAGAAAATATGCAAAAGTGAGGGGAAGTTATTGTGGTTAAAGATTACGAGGGCACATGAATTTAAAAAATAAATGCAAAGATGTGAACTGCACAGGTAAATCATTTACAATAAATACTGCAGTATTCAATAAAGGAATAAGAATTGTCCGTTTTAATGTCATGGTAACTTTAGAATTTTCAGCAATTTACATAGGATTGAGTGAATCCACCGATTCGTTCAAAAACACTGATTCATCTAGAAATGCTACTTTATGTAGATGTGCTAATTTGGCTTCATTTGGATCTAATTTCTTGGGTGAAACTAAAACAGGCAAAGTAAAGTGCAAGTTACTCAATATCACACTTGCAGTCAAGCTATTGTGTACAGTTTATGTAAAGAAACAATGCTATCATTATGTACAGTTATTCCTTAGCAAATTCCCCCTTTTGTGTTCGCATGTATTCCCTTTCTTAAAACATCCAGAAAGAGCAAATGAGAACAGTGTCTCAGCTTTTGCATCATGTTGATAGCAGTGATTTCATCATGGATGTATATCGACTGAAGACTCTCCGCCTAGAGCCAGAGGCTTTGCTTACTTCCTCTCGAGAAAGGAAACAGTACCTCAGTGAAACCATGAAGCATGGATGAGGCTGGCGTCTTTGTCTATTCTGAGCTCAAGCAGCTTTTGATCTAGACTTTTTTTGGGAGGGAGAGAAGCAGGTATATTTCCATTTCCAGTGAGGAGAAGTGATCTGTCTATTCAGAGAGACAAAAAAATAAATAAATAACCCGATTGCCAAAAAGATTGCAAACGGCTCTGGAAGAAAAAAAAGCATATCTTATCAAATTTTGAAGACTGTACATGAGGATCATAGATATAAAAGTAAGTGTTTGCTCAGGAAAGAATACCCAGGAGATAACTTGGTCTATTCTGAGAGATACAGCTTTGTTGATCCGCCGAGGCGGTTTTGTTGGAGTTAGAGAAATGGGTTTGTCTGGCAAGTGAAGCTATAGAGACTAGAGCTGTGATGGCAAATGTTCTTCGGTGTTGTCACCACTCACCAGATCACATACTATCACGAAGATGATAGTTTTACCACAATTTCTCAATGATTGAGTGATGATTTTCTGCCTTTTAATGAACCGTCTTGTATCTTTGCACCCTCTGTCCACTGGCGAGCTCAAATACAACTTTGCAGAGTGTCCTGGCCGCTCTTTTCCATACAATGCAAATAAATGTCAATGTCAAGCTCCAAATATGACAAAAAAAAACAAAATTTAGTTATCTTACAATCACAGTGAACCGGAAGTTGCGACTGACTTCAGTTTTGTGACGCATTTTCTGAGTGGAAAATAGAGTGTGGCTTGTTTTTTTCCCACTGGGAATTGATTGGATCTAGAAAAGTTGCCATTCTACTTTCTTTCTAAGTCGTCAAACTGACATTATCAAAGAAGGAAGGGGAATTACATTTTCAAATTTTGATCAAAGATTCAACTTGCACGGATGAATTGTTCACCACAAGACTAGTAATGTGCACTAACAAAGTAAATATGGTCACTTCTGATTTCATGCTGACTTTAATTAGATAAACCAAAGTTAAAAAATATTGAAAATCTTCCCCTCTTCTGTGTATGTGTCTTTTGCGCTTGTGTACATTTAAGAATGACATGTCAATATGCATTGCACCAAGTTCTTTGTTCCTAATGACTAATTGACTTAATTTGATGTTTCTTTTAAAATACTGATGGATGGTGGCATTTTCAGGGTGTGTGGTTATCTTTTAGAATTGTGTATTCTTTTATGAAGCTTTTATTTTCTACTCTGATCTGATTTCATGCAGCAGTTGTTTCGCATTCGTAGGCATAATGTGTTCTTGCACTGATGCCCTGTACTAATTTACATTTCTCTTTGTTTTATCTGCTGCTTCCCACTGTGCTTTTGTATTTATTTTCTGATAAGATTGCATGCATCTGCAGTGGTGTCTGATGCAATGACGCAATGTCTTCCAAATTAGTTTTTCCTCCTTTTCTGTTGCATTGTTGCCACAAGTTTTTTGTATATCCATCCAAATCCACTGATAATTGCTATCCGAGAGCCGTGAAATCTGAATGTGACAGTCTAAAGAGGTTGCTTATGTTGTGATTGCTTGATGTTTTTATAGCCAATGCACAGAATGCCTCAATGCAAGATATTCTATTACAGCAGGAAAGGATGTTTCATCGTCAGGCAGGAAAGCATCTTCGGTCTCCCACCAGGAATTCATTAGCATGAGACTCCTGCTTTTTTTCCATTGGTTTGACAGGCAGCTGTAATTGAATTGAATTGATTATAGATAGATAAATATCTTCTCCACTGCAGACGCATGTTTCTCCATGCGGAGCGCGGCCTTTAGACTCTTTTTTGCTTGTGTCTTTTTCTCTTTGTTCTGGGAAAGGCTGGAGACTGAATGTGAGGGGAAATGTTCCACGTCGCTCTATTTAGACACCTGCTGTTCCTTGCAATTTGAAACAGTCTATTAGCTCTGCTGGCAGATCACTCCATTTGCTGTTTTGAACTGGTTTGCTCCAGGGTCTCACTTCATTTCCATCGTTCTAGCCAAAGTCTCCTCCACCTCACTTTTGTTCATCCTTGACCACATGGTTTTTATCTGCTGGTCCACAGGTTTCCTCCAATCAATTCAGTCATGATCTGTTGAAAAGAAGCATTTGAGTCATTCCATGTCCAAACCATTCAAAATTAATTATGAATTTATTATTTTATTATCTCATGTGATGAGAGTGTATTATTCTCCAATTATTTTAAGAGTAATGCGTTACCTTGTAGCCAGTCATACATATTTGCAAATGAAATGTTTAAAACCACGTAACTGTCATTTTAAGGGACATAAAAAGGATAGTTCCGGTCCTTGATTCTGATTGGTTGAGCCGGATTCGAAGCCGTTGTAAATTTCTCAACAAACATACACCTGTGACCGCATTACATTAGTATTACTGCGCAACTGCCATTGTGATTCTTTGTTGCTGCATGTGTTGCTTGGCAACCTCTTTGGAACGGCATTGCTTGGCGGAGGAATAAATGTGTTATAACGTTATATTTTTTGTTGCTTGAGTTTTTTTATGAATAAAATAAATATTCAAATGAATAATGTTATGGAGTAAACGTTTTATAAAAGCAATAAGCCCCTTGAAGCCCACTCTGCCCCGCGTCGTGCCTAACATCGCCCCTTAGCTGTTCTAAATTCACTGTAAATCACGGCTTCGCGAGGCTTATTGCTTTTATATCATAGAGTCAGTTTAAAACATTGCAAAAATATTAGCACTTCTGAGCATTCTTACAGAAATGTAGGCTACTTCAAAAATCACATTGCAAAGTGGAAAAGGAATCTGTTTCATGGAATGACTCATTTGTTGTTGGCGGATACTTTGTTTTACCTCTGAAAGGTCATTAATTAGTGGAAGGTAACGGCACAAGCAGAATATGATTGCAACGATCGGTTATTGATTGATGAGATGCAGGCCAGGACTGAGGATTTTAAAATGCTGTTTTCTAAACTTAGTCAAGTTGATGTTTGTACTTCCAAGATGATGACTGTTATGAATTTAGAGACTGACAGATATTAATGTTACATCATATAATTGCCAGTGTTTTACTTATATTTCATACTTTCTGAGGTTTGATAATTAAATTCATGCAAACTGGATTTAATTCATATATGTTTCTTTTAGACAAGCTCTTCATAATTTTCTCATAAATTAGTCCCAACTGTTTAGCTTATTTATCTCGGTCACTTTCCCTTGCAAAAGTTGTCACAATTACAGTTTACTCTGTTTAGAAATCTGTTTTATATGATTGGCTCTACTATTTTGAATATTTTGTTTTAACATTAGACTTATGGATTTTTCTGAATATGTCCATCAAGTTCCAAACAGTAAATACTTAAATGAGATAAATTATATTTGATTTGTAGTTGACTTTAGTTTAATTCACTGTTGAGTTTATCCAGACATAGCCACCATCACATGTATATTAATCTAAACTCTTTTATTTTTCACTAATATAAGAGTACTTAAAATAGAATATATACAGTTTTGGCCATAAACCAAATACAGTAGTGGCCAAAAGGAAAATGGACATCTCCACCCTTTATTCAACTACTATTGAAAATGTTTTGTAAGCATGTTGCAAAGTTGTGCTTGGAGTAAATTTTGTTATTTGTGATAATGCAATGAAACATGACAAATTGTGCTGACACCATGTTTGGCCAGGCTGTCACAAAGAAATGATGAACACAAGCAAAAATCTGCAGCTGTAGCTTGCATTTTTTGCCAAATTTTAGTGTTTTGTTCTTCCCTCATATTTAAGATATAAAAAAAAATACAAAATATTTTGATGGATGGTCACTTTTCTGCTCTTCCAAGTTAAATGGATTTTATTTGGAGAAATCTGGAGAGCTCCTAAATGGTACTTGCACAAGGAAGTAATAGGCTTGGGTGATGAATGGCTTAATTATCAGGCCTCAGTGTCAGACATTTCGTTCTTCATACTAGAGCAAAAACATTGCATAAAGGAGTATCGCTGATCAATCGCAAGCCTGTCTGCAATTAACTCCCTAATGCGCCTGATTACACCGACTCCAGCGCGCCCGTTTAACTAAGTGCCTCAACCTTTTAAACGGCCAGCCGCTGCACACACTCACTGTTTGCACTCTAAATTAAGCCCCTTGTCCAGGAGCTTTCACCTTGAAAAAATGGTTTTGTGCACTACTCTGCTGTAAAAAGCACCCACCTTCCTTCTTTATTCTTCGGCAATGGTTTCAGAACAGATGGCGTACCCACCCTCTTTTTTTTTTTACGAGTCGTTAGACTTGACTTGTTGATGAAATGGAGACCTTCCGCTACCCAGCTAATGCAGAAGTATATCTTCCGTGTCCTTGCATACCAGGTGCAGGAAGCGGTTTATAGCTGACTGTACCTCTGTACATTACACAGCATCTGATGGAGGTGATGTCGGGAAGACTTCGCTGTTAGCGTCTAAAACAAAGCCTTTGGCTGGTACTCTGTTTGGTTGAAACATGCACACTCCCACATTGAGACCTTGAGACTAGGTCTGCGTATGGCATAACAAGCTTACCGCACCTCAGGGATCAAACATTAAAGCCGTCCTCTTCCTGAATCCCAGCCTGCAGCCATATTCCTCTGTACATGCTTAATTGTTTAGTCATTTTCGCCTCCCTTGTGTCTCTTTACAGCTGATTATTTATGATTTTCATGTAGGTAAACTGTCTCCTTAAAACTAGAAAACAGTACATTTTCAGAGGGAGCTATGCTTGGAACGGATGGAAAATTAGGAATTCTAAAAATGCATAAATGTATTTGCACACAGTGGGTCTCATTCACTATTAATTGCACACAAGGGTTCTTATGTGAGCAGGAACAGGTGCGTACACACATTGAATCTTGGCCTTCTTTTAATGTTGATGAATCCGGATTATTCTAAATGCCGGTGTGTGCAATGATCTCCATATAAAGGCTTTCCACACAAACTCTCCTGTTCAGTCATTCGTCACTCTCTGCAAACATTTCCTTACACTGTCTCGCCTAGACTTCACATAAATAACTGTATTTTTTTGTGTTGAAACTTTTCCCAGATCCAGATGTGTTGTGCTAAAATGTTATATAAAATGTTATATATACACACTCCTAGGCAAAATAAAAACAAAAATGGGCCATGCCCAAAATGGCTAAATACTCAAAAAATGTAAGCAAATGCACTACTTAAAAATCCATTGCTGTCTCAGAAAAACAGCAAAGACAGAATGAAGTTTTGGGCTGAATATGGCAAGTTTGATTCAGAGGTTCAGCAGAGTTGTGTGGAAACACAAGTTGCATGGTGATACTCCATAGCGGTGTCCTCGAAAATCGGCTGATAAATATAATAATAAATGCCTCTCTACCACAGTGAAGCACAGATGAAGAGTTGTCATTGTGTGAGGAGCCTTTTTAGCTGCTGGTATTGGAGCTGCTTCACTGTGAAAAGTCATTCAATGCTTTGGAGTACAGGAGAATAATGCAGAATGGCGTGTTTCCCACAATTGAAAAGTTATCTAATGAAGAATGGTGTTATTTTTCAACAAGATAATGCTTCTGTCCAAATTGCAAATACAACCAAGAAGTGGCTTGAGATCAAATTCATCAGGCTCATATTTTTGCTGGTCAGATGTAGGATGTGGAGTATTCTGATTTGGCTTGATTTGTTAGCCTTGGTCCAAAGAGACTTGGTGGGCTGGAAAATGGCTACGTTTGCAAAATGAGGCTTTCAGAATAATTAAAACCTGAGCGAGGACTGCAGCAGACCTTAAACAATGCTTTACAGCTTCAGTAAACAGTCTTATTGACTCTGACTTTTTGATAAATTGCAACATATGGAGCACCAGTTCCAACTTTATTATTTGCAGCTCCTCAGGAGTCCATACATCTGTTAACTCATAGTTTATCTGGTCTTTGTTTGCTCTTAGGATCTTCTTGCCTTGATTATTCAAAACCAACACACTGTGATGTGAAAGGGCATGTGATCTCTTAGTCGGTTAACCTTTCCTCTTGGATGCTCTTTTGACATTGAGCAATGTGGTGGATTCAGCTCTTCACCAGGCTCTGTGCTAATGAGGCAATTAAATCCCTGGTGTCTTGGTGCAGAGAGCTGGGAATGAGGGAGGAAAGGGAGTGTGCTGTCTCAGCAAAGAACAGCCCAGAGCGACACTAAATTCCATCTGAATGCAGAAGCGGGGCTCTGCTGGGTGCTACACGGTCCCATCACATGTCATTGTAGAGTACTTGAATTGAATCGTGCTAAAGATTCAAATCCGTCTAATGGTTTGCCGTTTTCCTTTTCCTTGTGAAATTTCCAGGCTTATTGCAATGGAATCTGATTGTTAGTCTGAGAACAAGCCCTGGTTAGCATGCAAATGATCATATGATGGCTTATACGTAAGGTTACAAATTTGCACAACTTCAAATCTCAGACCTGCTAGAAGATAAAGCAGGTTAGAAAACATAGGAAGAGGGATGCCATATCGAGGTGCTCTCTATTTACTTTTTCCAGTGAGCAACCACCCAGAACACCATAGAAACCACATTTAAATACAATCAGAGCACTGTGACAACCACCAAAAGTGCCGAGGTTCACTCACAATCTAATATAGAAAATGTATTTGACCAATATTAGCTCACACAAGTAAATGAAGATTTTCAACAACAAACAAGATTGGCACAATGTGGTTGGTGCCGCTTTGCATGTTTTTTGCTGATTGACTAAGGTAGTTGTTAGGTAAGGGTGAAGTATAAGTGTGTTTACACGACACTGTTTTAAACTGAAAACAGAAAACTTTGTATCCGTTTCGGCCGTTCATTTACATGACAATGGCGTTTTGGTGGCCTGAAAACGCAAGCTTTTGAAAAAGGGTTTTGAAGTGCAAGGTTTTAAAAATGATGCCTTTACCGTCTCCATGTGAACAACAAAAACATGAATTTGTAAAAACAGTGACACCATGCGCATGTGTATTACATGTTCATGCATGCATATTACGTGTTCGTAGGGTGTTAGTTGACAAAGAGACATCGCCAACTACTGGCCTGGCATGCATAATACAGCGTTTTTAGTCATTTTCACAGATCCATGTGAACGGGGATCGTTTTGACAATGTTGTCGTCTGTTTTCAGCACATCGTTGTTGTTGAAACATACCCTAAGATCTATGTTAAAATAGATTCACTTAACCCAATTTATTGTTCATTGACTACTATTTGTTTGCCATTCTTAGGTTTATCACCCACAAATAGGTAAACATCGAGTCCCCCGGGCACCATCAAATTATTGAGAGCGTCAATCTCTTTCCAGCTCAACCAATGCAATCATTTGGGGCGTGGCTACCTTAGGAGGCGGAGCCAGGGAGTGTTTAGCTGCTGTGGGACCATGGCTGATGCGTTACATGGGAAAAGACATTCAGTTTCAGTTACAGAAGTGCAAGCCAAAATTTGCTGCATTTAGACCTTCAAAGAAGTCATGAACATGTAGAAAAATAGCCTACTTTTAAGGGTTTAACTCCCATGCACTTTTGATTTTGGCGCCACCCTGAGAGACCGTGGAGGGGATTTGCGGGAATAGAACAAAAAAAATAGGTTTGATTGTCATGTCGTCACCTTTATTTATAGAGTGATTTGTAGAAAACAGATTTTTTTCGAAGCAGCTTTACAGTAATAAACAGAAACATAAGGATCCATCCTGCAAACTTCACCAAATATTGTATTAGACAAATTCGATTTCTGCCGTAAAGCAGCTCTACAGTAGACTATAGTGTCATTTTTTCAGCTCGAGTCAGTGTTGTTTCAGTTCGGTTCAATAATAAATTGATATAAATTCATCAATTATGAAACAGCTTAACAGAAGATAATAGTGTCGTTATACAGCTCAGTTCAGGACAATGTTGATCTGTAGTTTTAACAAAAGACCTGGATCTGTCAAAAGTCACTGGATGATGCAAAATGAAGCCTTTTGTGTCACCCAGTGAACTTTTGATGGGAAATAAACAGGGATATCTGGGTGCAGGTAACGCATCATTGACATCATTGACATACATGACCAACAATATAAAGCTGGTTGAAAATCGGCAAACTTATC
This sequence comes from Gila orcuttii, assembly GCA_026230005.1. NCBI lineage: Eukaryota > Metazoa > Chordata > Actinopteri > Cypriniformes > Leuciscidae > Gila > Gila orcuttii. The sequence continues at coordinate 52,750,850 of JAPDVR010000005.1, read as the reverse complement.
CTTTAAGCTAGGTATGAAACTTGGTGGTGACACTAGCATCCAAAACATTGCTGGTGACAACTTTTCTTGATTAGTAATGTAGTTTTTTTAACAATTCCCATAGGCGCTGAGCATCACAGTTGGTGTTTGTCTGCCGAAGCCAGTTTAGCACAGCATCTCCTCTGCCTGAATGCTGTCCTTGGGTCTGTGTGTACTCTGCTATTTAGGACAGTTTGACCCAGGCAAACACAGCCGAAGCATCTAGGAAGTGGTCACTGAGCCCTCCGCTCTTCGAGGAGTGTTTACCTTTCCTTCCCGCTACCTCCATGACTTATTCATAGCACAGTGCGAGCCGCTACACTTCAGAAAGAAAACGTATGCCCATGTAAACCGCAGCGTCTGCACCTCAGTGGGCAGGAGAAGCTATTTTTTTTTTCATCTTTTGTTACTCACCTCATTCTGACCTCTACAGCACTTTAGCTCCTGGACAGAAGTATTACAGGGCAGTTTCTCTCCCATCTGGCCTGATATTATTCATAGTTTTATTGTCATTGTTTGCACCGAGAAGAGAATTGTGGAAATAAAGTGCCTCCTTTTGTGCAATTTAATTAGAGTGACATCAATTAGCTGCTAGCAGTGCTGTTCACTGTAATGTTACGCCATGACGGGGTTCGCATTAGGGCACCAGGCTAATGTGTTTAAAGCAGACACAATTAAAACGAACGCGCCAACTGATAACGACAGGCTTACAGCTACTCTGAAGGAATTACGGAGTATAGCTGTCTGTCTTATAATGTGCAGCTTATCCGACAGATTTGCTGGCAGAAATGAATGGCTGGTGTGGCGTATGTTTAGGCAGAATGTATGAAAGGCAGCGTCTCATGCTGAGGGATGCAGAGCACGACTCATTATCGCCATACAGATGGGGTCTGGACAGTACGCCACGGGAGAACCTGTCAAGAAAGGAATTGTTGTCTGTCTCGCATGTCACAAGAATGTGTTGTGATATAGTGTCTCTGCAGAGAGTCTCTAGTGGGTAAATGACTTGATATACATTTTTAAATCTAGATGATGTTTTAAAGTATTTTTGCATTCTTTATTTTTTATTCAGATTATTTCAGCATAATCTTTCATTATTCTATATTAGGAAAAAATATTTTATTGAAACTACTTCACTGCATAACATTTGAAAGAGTTTTGTTTCTGAAAAAGTTTCCACAAAGTCATATGGTGCAACCAATATGCAGAAAAAAACAGAAACGCTCTGTAGTAAATAAATCACTTATACATCAGATAATTTAACATTATGTGACAAGGTAAGGTTAGTTCTGGTTGTAAAACAACATGTTGTGGGACAAAAATTATATTTATGAATTAATAATTCATTATTTAACTTGAAAAATATATTTAACAATTTGTTTTTAAATTATTAGATAAGATGTGAACACTCGTGTGTATTTAAGGTGTGAGGAAAATGTTGATCCTTTTTACTTGATGGTTGCTCCAAATTTTAACTTTTATTGAAAAGGGTATAAATGTTTTTTAAAGCCACAGAAAACCAAAATAAATACAAAGAGTACATTTCTACAGTGGAAAAATGTAAATCTAATTCATCGTAAATATTTAAGGATAATCAATAGGGATGTCTCGAGCCAATCTCAAGGATCGGTATCGGGGCCGATTAGGCATTTTTTTAACTGATCCGTATCGGCTATCCTAAGCCCTATCCTTTATTTTACGTCAGCTGTCATGCCGGTGTCGTGCAGTAGGTGGCGGTATGCACTTTCAAGTAGGTTTGCCAACAGCCATTAAAGGTAATAGAAGAAGAGTGAGAACCAATGAAGTCTGTTGTAGCGCGTCACACACGTTCCAGCTTCCGTGTTTAGCATATTTGATATGCACTATATAAATGAATCATTCGAAATCTGCCGTCAGACTATCTGAGATGTACTTCCCATAATGCTTTGCTAAGGGTTGCGTCTTGCTTTTGACTTGACCGACAGACTGGCATTCTGACACCGCAAGCTTCATGCTTTCTAACCTTAAATCCATTTGTTATAATATTATTATGATTATTGTATATATAAAATGCAAGCTTATATCATTAGTCCCATTTTCATAATTGTGACCACACAGTCTGTTTACATTGTCTACCATTGTAACAGATGTTGATGTATATAAACAATCTGTATATAATTACTGTAGTAATTGTTATATTGAAATTACTCTATAGTGATAGATTCTCCTTTTTACTTTTGAGCCCCTGAGAAACTCTCTGCACATCCCTGTATACATTGGATGGATTTTAATAACTTTATTGTGCTTGAAGTGTGCACCAAGCACTAGGAAAATACAAGTATCGGATCAGGACTCAGTATCAGCAGATATTAAATTTTCAATGACTCGGATTGGATCAGGGGCACAAAAAACTTAATCGAGACATCCCTAATAATCAAATTTGCTTATTTTTAAACTTTTTTTTTTTTTTAATCTTGTCTTGATGAATCTCATGTAACTTAATGTTTACTAAATGTAACTAAAACATTTTTTCACAGTGTAAGATCTTTCACTTGCTATTGAGACATTTCTATATCAAGGGCACTCTTATTTTTCATTGACACAGAACACTTATGTCTCAGTGTGCACCTGTTTTGGGGTCAATAAGAAGACATTTCTTTTAATTGAAGATGCTTTGCTCTGAAAGAACTGTGTAATTAGCTTTTGTCTGTTTCCTCAGACCCATGCTAGGCAACTAACTCATCCTTGGTTGCCTTTAGCATCTCAGAACACCCTGTGGGGTGATGTATGGTGCGTATTGATCTTTGGATCATGTGACCTGAATCAATACCCAGAAATCACTGCCCTGTATTCAGTGACAGAGAGGGGACAGAAAAGGCGGTCTGGCTTCTAAAGGTCAGCTTTAGGGCGCAAGGACGGGTCCTTGAAAGTGCTCTGGATTTGCAGCGGCTGAGCACATCAATTCTATCATGGCAAGAGGAAGGTCATTCTTCCAGCACGGATGTATTTATGGCCCTGTTGGGCATTCGGGGAAGTTATTCCCTCTAGAGTTTCACAGAAACATCCGACGCCATGCCAAGGTTCTGCTTCGTAGCATGGCTGTGTTAGCCCGTTTCATTACAAACGACTTGAATTGAAGTTGAAGTGCCTTGGAGAGTTAGATGTACTGTGTGTCTGGCTTTAACAGTGTAAGACATTACTTGCTCTTTAGGCATGTCAAGACCTGACTTTGGAGTCTCGGCTGTAATGAGTGATTGACATGTGCTTGTTAGCAAGATCTAACAATCAACTGGAAGATGGATCGACAACATGGCACCTTTTTAGCTGGAGCATCAGTTACAGGCACATTGAGACATGAAGGGGACGGGAATATTGACCAGCTGGTTACCGCTCTACACTTCTGCCTGGAAGCATTGAATTCATTCTAATAACAGCATCCTCACTGCTGTGGGGAAGTAACATCGCTAACGTGTCCTTTTGAAGTCAACATGAAGGAAAATTAGACACATTTAATGTCATCCTAATGCATTTTCTGTTGTGTTGGACACTCCCATCAAAATGTAGTAACTAGCTCCTCTTCTAAAGCAACTGTCCTCCGTAGGTCGCGCAGGTATAGTACATGGTTAATGTTAACCAACAGCCAAACAGATATTTAGCCTATGTTTTAGGTCCCAATCTGGTAAGAAAATCGAGTATTTTAAGGTGTTACACTGCAATTATACATTTAAGTATTTTGTATTGTTAGTAATATTTAAAGATAAACATTTACTAGACTGATATACTCAAATAATTCATAAATAATTGTTTTAACTGTGTTTAAGTGTATCAAAAACACAACAAAAACTACAGAGCTTTGATCATAAAAGTACAAATTTAAATATCATCTTACAGACATGGAAGATATAGAGAGACAACTGATATACAACTGATATCCATTTTATGTAAGTAGTCTGCTATACTGTTATACAGATATAATTTACATTACAAGCTTTCAGAATTAGAGTATGAGCTCCAAATTCTCACTATCATACTATAACACCGTGTCCTAACCAGACTCGATGCCGTGATATGCGATAAAAGGTATCTTTTCCATTTTAATCCAGAGTTTTTGTCCTAACCAGCCGCAATGGCGATGCGCAACGATTCTTTTTTAGAAACGGTTTCTATTTTTCTGCGACGTTGAGGCTGGAACAACAACATACAAAGTATGACAATGATAATCAGTACTGTTTATGTGCTTTATTTAATGTTAAAAGCGTCTAATGTGAGTTTGAATATAATTTTGGATATTTGAATATCAACAATGGATCATTTTTATGACTATTATTTCATATGTAAGACTTGAAATGGTTAACTCGAATGCCTTTTCTTCAGTGCCATTGAACCTCACCTTGTATTATTCCCTGGCATTTTATTCTATATTTAATCACTTCCCACTATTGATTTAGAAGGATATTCCTGCGGCATAGAGAAAAGCATTTAACCCATCGTGTCCGGCAGGCAGACATTTTGATTTAGCAATCGACGCATTATCATGTGAACTCATTAGCATGCATTGACCACAGGGCGAGAACATTGGCTTTTCAAAGCCTCTATTCATTTTTCCCTCTCTTTCTCATTTTTGAACTAGTTTCTGCTTATCCGGTGCTTTTGGAGGTTGTTCATGGATTGAGCAGCAAACCATTACCTTCCTGTGAATTGATTGGTAGAAAGACCTCATCATGAGGAGTCCCATGTGTGCATGTGTGTTGCGGCAGGAATGACACAGTTAAATAAAGGGATTGCTGTAGTTTGCCCTTTACAGGCTCCCGTGCTCAATGACTGCAGGGTTTCGGGTCTGACCTGATTCCCCTGTGTACTTAACACATCATACCATGGCGAATACCTGTCATTTCAAGGGTGCCACACTTCAAAATATCCACATTAACACTCCTGTGACCCTCACAAACACACACACACTATCCTATCACACTCCTCACTCCATCAATCTGAACGTACAGCCGTATGTCAACCCTTTGACATACACCTGCGTTTCCATCATCCCATTTTTCTGATCTCGAACATGTGGCCGCCTCTCTTTCAGTCCCGCTGCGTGTGATATACGTGCTGCTGCAGGGGGCTGAGCAATGAAAATTATGATTATGATGGATCTTCATAATCGCCCAGAGTCCTGCCTATCAGAGCAGCTCACGTGGAGGAAAACAGGTAACACAGAGTCAAGGCTGTGCGCACACACACTGTCAAAGAAAAATTAGTCGGTGCAAAGGAAATGACTTTGTGAAAAGTTTTGTGCGTTTGCGTATGAAAATATCTGTACAATGTTTCAGATTAGGGAAGGGCAATATAGCAAAATAATACTGTTTGGATTTTAAATATCTAATGTATTTGCTCTTTACTTTATTGTCCTTGAAAGGCAATGTATTATGTAGACAGCAGTATATATAACTGTACAGCAACACAACACACTGTAACACACATTACAATAAGTCATTTAAAAACAAGATCGCTACAGGATTAAAAGTATTCTTATATCTATTTGATCACTGATATGACTGAAAGACTCTATTAGTCTTGGGTTTTCTTCTGGGAACAAACATCTCACAATATTCCTCATTTAAATAATTCCTGCCCAAGGCATGCACAAAAAAGGGGGCGGGGCCTGGTTGAGTTGCGTTATTAGTGTGTTGAAACTCTCGATAATGAGAAGGGTTGTGACATTTCTGAAACACGCTCAAAGCGGTTGACCGATCACAACAGACTGGTCCAGCCAACCAATCAGAACACATTGTGGTTTTCAGAAGGAGCTTCATAGAGACAGGAACTAAACAGAGTGTTACTGACTGGGAAGAGGGGGAAGCTGCAACAATGTCAAATATGGAAAATATTACGTGTTTTTTGAACATTTATGCATGGAAACCTAGTAGAGCCCAAAAACAAAATCTGTACTTTGTAAAAAGGACATAACAGTCCTCTTTTAATAAGTCTTAAAGAAATCATTGCAATATTAAATATGTTGCTTAAATTTATATCTAATTACTGTGAAAATATCCTAAGTATATCATATATTGCCCAGCTTTAGCTCTTGTGTGTTTGTAAATATGTGATTGCAGGCAGTGTTGTAACCTTGGGATTGTAAGTCAGGTTCCCCACACCAACCAATGTGTGAATCAGCAAGATCCAGTCGCTGGAGAGAAGCGCGTGTGTGTGTGTGTGTGTGTGTGTGTGTGTGTGTGTGTGTGTGTGTGTGTGTGTGTGTGTGTGTGTGTGTGTGTGTGTGTGTGTGTGTGTGTGCGTACAGGTGCATGATATGAAATTGACTCCTCCTGTCTCAGATGGGATGGGTGGGCCAAGGTCAGTGTTAGTTTCTGAATGCTCAATGCCCTTTCCTCACACACTGTAGGGGATGGAGACAGAAATTGAGGCAAAAGAATGAAAATATAAACAGATCTATATATCTATCTACACTGCAAAAAATGCCTTTCTTAGTATTTTTGTCTTGTTTCCAGTCCAATTTTTTTTTTTAAATTCTTAAATCAAGATGCATTTACTAGATAAGTGAAATGACATAAGATTTTATGTCTTGTTTTCCATGGGAATTAATCTAAATGAAGTTAGTTTTTTGCTTAAAAAAAAGCAAAATTATTTGCCAATCGTGTAAGAAAAATAATCTTAATTCAAACAGAAACAAGATTATTTTTCTCACCCCATTGGCAGATAATTAAGCAAAAACTCACTAAATTTGTATTTATTTCCCCAGAAAACAAGACATACTATAATTTTACTACTTTAGTAAATGCATCTTGATTTAAAGGGACAATGTGTAGTTTTTTAGGTATTTTATTATCTAAAATCAATATTTTTATTCATAAATATGTCCTCAATTGTGTACAAATACCTCTGCCAATTATCTGACTTATCCTCGTAAACGAAGAATTTATTATCTTTATATACATGTGACGGCTAGGTCCACGGAGGCTTCCATGTTGTTCCGCCATCTTGAAAAACTATAATAGCAGAGAGGGACAAAAAGTACTAGGCCAACGCGTTTCCACAACGCGTTTTCGTTCAGAGCCAGCGTCACGTGACTGAAAGCAGCAGAAACGGAGGATCCGAGCAGTGAGAGGTGCTTGTCACTGACCCGGAAAGTTTAAAAGGCTGCATTGCACTGTTATTATTCATACTGTAACATTCGTTTGTTCGTTGTGTCAAGTTGCAGTTTGTTTGAAATAACAAACCTGTTCACCCGAAGGAAAACTCGACGAAGTGCTATTAGAAGACATCCTGTCATAGCTTTTTGGTACATAACAGCTACCGTAGATGCAACACACATTTGAAAAAGCGAGGCGCTGGAGAGCACAATTCGTTTGAATGCAAAATACACAATTTCACCGCTAGATGGGAGAAATTCCTACACAATGCCCCTTTAAGAATTTTTTGGATATTTGGACTGGAAACAAGACAAAAATACTAAGTAAGAAAAGCATTTTTTGCAGTGTATCGATCTATCTATCTATCTATCTATCTATCTATCGATCTATCTGTCTATCATGAATTCCTTCTTATACCCCCTTTATCTCTTTCTTTCTGACCTCTCTGTCTCATCAACCCTATCATTTTTCATGTAAGTGGTAAATCAGCTTATTGGTCATAGATGCATCGTTAAAATCCTGGCCTTCACCGATTTTATTACTTCTGCTCAGAATTCAACCTCAAGTCAAGTATACACTTCCTGGTTTAACCACACATGCACATTCATTCATTTTCTTACTAAACACAATTCTTTGGTTGTCTGAATTGATCTGGATTCAATTGCACAGTTGTGTTTAGTTCGCCAGGGGAGTAACTTCAGAAGACTTCCTTCCTGCCGATGAATCAATACTAGATAGCTTCGCCAAGGTTCGAGAATCTATGAATTTCTCAGGCTTTCTCCTTATCCGCACATGTCTAAACGCTAATGTGGCTGACTTTTTTTGTACACGTTGATACAGCTTCAAGAAAAAAATAATGCACACATCTTTTTTCAGTGAGTTCTCCCTTCCAGACGTAAGTGGCTCCATGTATCAGTCATGTGTAACAAAGGGGTGAATAGCACATGCCATTGGCTTATCGAGAAACACAGTAATCTTTTTTTATAGGGTGGCATATGTCACTTCATTCGATAATCCACAATGCACTTAAAGTATAGAGGTCATGATGCGAGCTGGAGGATCAGTGCTTTAATCCACCCGCTCGGTCAGTCATCTTTCTCCACTGAAACAAGTTCACTAGTATAGAAATGTAAGGAAAAAATGCTCATCTCAGGAACACCAGCATGTTTTATATCAATGTTATATACCAGGGGTTCCAAACCTTTCTTTTGTCAGCCAAACCCCTTAGAAGTAAAATATTTACTGAGATTTTAGGTTAATATTTCAATAATTTAAAGGCACATTTGCATATTCACGGTTCTCCGATGTTGGTTAATAGTCAAATGACATGCAGGAAAACAGATAAAATATGTTAGCATTAAAAAACTGTCAGGATTCACTAAAGACTTAGTAATTGACGAGGATGGTTCTTTTTGCAGCTGATCTTATTGCATATGCATTTGTAGGATTTTCCTTTTCAGACGAAAAATGTATGGGAGAAGAGGATTTAAATGAATCACGCAACATGACTTACTTAGGTTTGCACTAGTCTAGTGGTATTTTCGGCATTATTTAATGGCCAAAAAAAGAATGTCTGCTTTGCGCCAGTGTTGTTAGTAGATCACTCGCACCTGATTATCTGCTTGTTTGTGACTATATGGGCTTATCTTGATTCAGTCATTATATGGAAATGATCCGGCCCTTGTTCTTTAATTTGCGCATCATCAGTAGATCAAGCACAGAACTTTCCACTCGCACTTTTATGGGATTGCACACTCATTGATTTGCCCTGTTTAAGTAAATGTTTCCTTTTGATTGTGCTACACAACTTAGCACTAAACAATATGTAGTCATATATGGCGATTTTTATCAAAAATATGACATAATGTCATAAGAAAACGTCTCATATTGCTGCTGCTGAAACCAACCAAGACCTCTTTTAGGGTCTGTATTATTATTATTAGTAGTAGTAGTTTTAACTCTAATTATAAAAAAATGTATTACTGTTGTAAATTACAGATGTACTGTAAAAAAAAGAATATTTAAAGTCAACATGAAATTGAAGTTGTCATGTTGTGAAGTATATCCAAATGAAACGGCTTCTGGACTGAGAAAAAAAATGTAGGGCAGGACTTGGTTTCATCATCTGGATTTGATGGATCCAGGAAGTTGGGCTTTGCTAACTAAATAAAGGCTACGGAGCCCCTAAGTGGACATGGTGGTGGAAAAAAATATGAGATGGGAGGAAAAGTCAATGTCGATGCTTTTGCGTTCTCTTGCAAATATTTGCATTCCCCCGAGAAACTTTGTGTAAAACCTTTGTGTTCTTTGCGAGTGAAGCAAGTTTTTGGGGGAAAGCAAAACGTTTTCCTCCCATCTCATATTTTTTTTCTTCACCATGTCCCTTTAGGGCATCCGTAGAAGGCAGGTCTGACTGCCAGTTTGCAGTTTGTGGAGGATATTCAGTCTCACCCTCCGCCGAGACACACGTCATAAAGAGAACAGATGGCTTTTGGAGGGCGAGGGGAAGTTAACGTTTATGATTTAAGATTACGAGTGCACATGAATTTACAAAAAATGATGTGGACATATAAATCATTTATGATAAACACTGCAACATTCTGTTAAAAAATATATATTAGCTTTACATCAACTCACAAACTCCTTGCAGTTCCCTCACGAACCCCCATTTTGGAAACCCTGTTGAACCCTAAGCATGCCGCTTACTGCCTAGTATTTTTTAAATACTATGTGAAACAGAACAGCACACATTATCTAACAACACGCATTATCATATCGTCAGTGATCTGAGGCTTAGGTTATTTTGTGGTCCTAAATTTGCATAGTTGCACTGTGTGTGTGTGTGTGTGTGTGTGTGTGTGTGTGTGTGTGTGTGTGTGTGTGTGTGTGTGTGTGTGTGTGTGTGTGTGTGTGTGTGTGTCTCAGTTAAGTGGGAGTTGTCAGTTCAGTCAGTCAGTGGTAATGAACAGTGCCAGTGCACCTGCTGCCTCATGCTGAGCCATTCACAACAGATACACAGTAAAGGAATTACGTGGCCATCTCTCATAAACACAGATAGTCTCTGTGGTCGGTGTGCTGGAACTGTTTCATTAGGGGACAAAAGCTGAGCCCTTCAAAAAAGAGCTGAGCCATGTTTGTGTGTGTATGTGTTTTATTCCCTCTCCGTTCACCTAAATATCAGATATTACAGTCACAGCGCTCCGTTCTTCTGTCTGTCTCTAGGGGTTCTTCGGAGAACATGGGTTTTTCTTGGATTCGGAGCAGACCTTTGATCTTCCTCTGTGTTTTTCTCTTCCCTTTCCCCCATATTTTCTCCATCTCAGCTGTGGTACTTACAAAACAAACTTAAGATGCTCCCGCTGACATTTATCCAGAGATTTATCAGAATGAAAGCAAGACAAAGACTAAAAAATTAGTCTAAATTCTTCGTTATTCACGCTTTTACCAAATAGAAAAGACAAATCTCAAATGTCTCTCCTCGACATCAAGGCGATATTTTGTCTCTTCACTGAAAAAATTCTTAAACATTTTATTTTTTTACAGTAATTTAATTGCAGCAAGTAATTTTTGTGGTGTAGTATCTTACTTGTTTTCTTATGGATACTTTATTGTTTTTGTCTCTGTTGTCAGACGTCTCAATACAAACTCAAACACTTCTAATCAAATTCCTCCAAAACCAATTGTTATGCTATTGACATTCATTTTATAGCACTTTCATCACTCTATTTTTTTTTTGTTATTTTCACACAAAAGTTAGGGTTTTTTTCCTTTTTTTTCCCCCTACATTTATTAAATGTTTGTATTTATTGTGTGGTTATTGTGTACTGAATGTTGAATCTGCATCTACCATGAAATAGCCTGCAGCTGATATGGCAATAATCTTAAATGCAATTGTGTGTTTTTATTTATCCTAAGCAATTTTAGGAGCAAACTCTGAGACAAAGTACAGAAACATAACAGATATATTTTATTAATTATCCTGAGCAATAAAAGAGCAACCTCTGCATGAGCAATAAAATGGACCAAGTCTATTCCGCTGGCTGACTTATTTTATTCTCCGATTAAGCCGCTTCCTTATTTGCAGGAAAATATAGTGTGTGAGAAGTGTGTAATTACATCTTTAAAAGTAACATCATTAACCACAGTAAACAGTTAAATAAATTATAGAGGCAGGGTGGAAACGTGAGTAAAGTTTATTGTGCGCTGGTTCCTGGCTTTTTTTGTGTTGCAACGAGCCGTTTGTAATGATGTTGCGATAACGAAATGTCCTTCGGTGGGAAAGCGATCGTATCGCTCGTTTCTCAGGGCAGTTGCCAGTCCAGAACATTTATTCAGTCACAGAGTTCAGTCTTTTCAGTTGGTCGCCTGTGCAGATACACGGACCTCGGTGCTTCACGCGCTAATGAAAAGCTATTTAGCAGTTCTTAATGATAGCGCCTCCGAGAGCTCTCCGTCTCCCTGTCCTCCTCTTTGTGCGATTAGCAGGAATGCTAATTTGTCTCTTAACAGTCTGAATGACCTCTTTTCCTACCGCACTCTGACTCATTCATATTCTCTCAGATCTCTCCTTCTTACAAATGGTCACAGGTACATTAATCAGGAGTAGCTGCAAGTTTGAGCTCCTCAAGTGCTCAATTAGCTTCATGGAGAGACGCCCCGGGGGATTCATTCACAACGGTGCAATTTAGCTCTAAATGAATTAGTGCAGAACACTGGAACATTTTGTTTAGCACTGTTTGTTCACTCATTTCATAATTCTTAAAAACCACCACACATGAGTTAAAACAGCAAGGTCTTCAGTTTGCTAGAGAAATCCCTGAAGTCATTTTAACAGCTTTAATATTTCCGTTTATTGAACCAAAAGCAAAATGCTGTATTTTTGAAAACTAACTCTTTCTAAACAGAGAGAGTGAGCTGGATTTTCCATTTGCATGGGCCTCCAGAATGGGTGGGCTTATAGGGACATTTCAGTCAGGACCACTTCGCCAAGTATATAAATTTATTACAATTATAGCATACAGTTAGTGCTGGCGGTATGGTTCTGTTCTGGGCAAAACTCCCACGCCTGTCCATGCAGCTACGCCTGGACAGAGCCGGGAGAGCAGCAAGTTAAACCCCCCTGGGGTACAGAACAAAACCAGTATATGCATACATAATTACAATTCTCAATTACATGAGTTGTAAAAATACAAATACATGATAGAAAAGCTTGCAATGTATTGAACTGTATGGAAAAAACAATAGTCAGAATGATAAAGGTTCGTTTGCGTGGAGTTGGGGTTGGAGGAGGGAGTTTAAATGCGAGCAGCGATGCTATTGAGAAAATGCTGAAGGAATGGGAATTTATATGTGCCATTATATGTGAATTTACATTACAAATGATAAATGTCGACACTGGATTGGTACACGTCAGGTACAGCTGGCTATCAGCTGATGCGAGCTTGGCTGAACTAACACGATGCTTGATTTATATTGGCTTCTCGATAAAATTTTAATTTATAGAAAAATGCTTTCTGCAATGGCAGATATAACTGACAACTGGGTGGGCTTGGTTCCACACTAGCTGATCTGTAAATAAATGCCTAACATCGGTTGTAGATGCGAATTCACTCTCTTAAATAACTGTGAAAATTATTTTCTTAATTAGTATATTTTGGTCTAAAAATTTCACGTTTTTTCACTAAGTTTTCTTATATTTATTCCTTAAAAAAGAAAAACAATTTGCCAGTCTTATAAGCTAAATGTAATACGACACTCAAAATATATTCTCCATAGTCCATATTATGCCCTTTTACAAAGTCTTGATTTTGTTTTTGGGCTCTACTAGAAAAGGTTTTCATGCTTGAATGTTCTGTTTTTGCAAAAATTCTTATTAAACATCATCACTGGGTAAGAGACAACTCTGAATCAAATTGTCTTTTTAAAAGGTATTTATTCTTGCAAGAATAGGCCCATGGAGTGAGCAATAGTTACCCTGTGCAGTGAGTGAGACACCAGACAGGAAACAATGGGCAGCCTTTATACCATTTTCAAGGTCTTCAGCAGGCTTCTTTTGCCTGCCTTCAACCGATAAGAGACCCATGCTTACGTAGTTTCTGTTTATCACTTAGTTATCACTTAAGACCATCACCAACAAGTCAGTACTAGGGTCAAAGGTCCTGTCCCATATGTTCCTAAAGTGTCACACCCAGCCACCTCCCCAGATACCCACACATGCATCAGTTCACAAACATATATGTTCTTATATCTATTGATCAATTAAAAAATTTCCATTACAGTTCAAAAACAAATCATTTTCCCCATATTTGACATTGTTGCAGCTAGAGATGCTCCGATCAGCATTTTTGGGGCCGATCACCAATTACCGATCACCAAAATCATGATCTGCCGATTGCCGATCACTGCCGATCACAGAATGGCAGGGGAATGGGAATCTTTTATCTATAATCTAGCAGAGTTTGCACCATTTGTAAAAAAATTGTTTATTTAATTGTATTTTGAAAATGAGATGTCTTAAGGCTACTGTAGGCCAGCTTTCCCAAATAAGGCAGAGTAACATAAAATTATTCCAAACAAAGAGGGGTCAGGCAGACCAACACACATCAGATCAGCCTAATGGGAGGGGATCAAGTTACACTTAGGCATATTTGGAAATTGTAGCCTCTTAATACACCCACTACATTTACTAATTGGCAACAAAATGTACAACTTGTTACACCAAAACTGGCTACTGATAAAAGGACAAAACTATGGCAAGTTTTTTTCTGTTATTATTATGAACATCTGATGTAGTTGAGCAGAATGCTCTTTTATGAAGTTACTTCATTAAAGGACATATTTAATGAGATTATGCCTGAAAAGGTTTTGGATTTTTTTATCATATGTTCATTTAAAAATATATATTGTATAAATATGACTTATTGTTTATATTTGTTTTGTTTTATTGTATTTATATGATATTTGTATTTTTATAATTGAATTTTTGCCATGAAAATAGCTTTGAATGCTGACATGACAAAATAATCTGAATCTGATGTAGTTGAGGAACCAACCACGTCAGATCAAAAAAAAAAAATACCACCACCACTTTTGAAACATCTCGCGGCACGAATGTACAAATACAAATAAATAAAAACATCTCCAGTTAACTCAGAGAATTCATTTTGTTCATTTGTTAAATAAGACGCGATCTAGCGCTGAAATGTTTTTTTTTTTTTATCAAGTGATCAAAGTGCTCGTTGCCGCAGCGATCAGTGGCGCAGATACCGCGTTCTGTTGTGGCTCGCGCGGTCTTCACTCGGACGCGCGCTTCAATCCGTTGGGAGACTCCCTATTCGTTCCGGTGAAGGAGAACTCATGTTGCCACTGCCAAGCTCCACTCTGCTGTTGTGTGCCCGTGCGCCACGCATGCAGGCGGGAAAAAGTCGCGCGAGTAATTTACGTCACGTGATCGGCTTTTTTGATTGGCGCTTTTGGGGTTCGCCGATCAATCTATTTTTAGCCAATATCGGCCGATCATGATCGGCGTCCGATCAATCGGAGCATCCCTAGTTGCAGCTCTTCTCGTCCCAGTCTGTCAGTAACTCTCTGGGATGTGTTTCCCGAAAGCATCTTTAGCCAACTATGGATGCATCATACTATGGTAGTTAAGCAGTGAGTTACTTCATGTATGGGAAACACACCCCTGTTTTGTTTCTGTCTTTATGAAGCCCCTCCTTCCAAAAAGTGCAATGTTCTCTGATTGGCTCTGACTGTGTGTGGGAAATGTCCCGCCCCTTACCATAACTGCCAGTTTCAACACACTAATAAAAAAAAGACTCAACCACGTCTCATACTTTATTTTGCATATACCTTGGGTGGGAATTATTATTTAAATGAGGAATATTGTGACGTGTTTGTTCCCGGATGAAAACTCAAGAGTACAATGGAGGTGCTTCCCGGAGTACTGAAACAGGGACACTGATATAGAGAATAACTCCTGCTGGAGGGAATTTGTGCTAAAAAAAAAAAAAAAGCATAATAGGTCCTCTCTAATTAATAAAAGTAATTGATAGTTAAAAATTGACAAATTAAAAAAAATTGTCCTGGAAAAGAAGACAAAAATATTATGTTTTGTACTCTGCATATTCAGATATTAATTAAGCGCTCAGAAGAGGAGTGCCCACTTTATTTCTATGTGGATATATTCTTTGACTTGGGCTACTTATTTATCTGATGTTCTTTCAAGTATCCCAAGACATTGAACCCTGTTCAACACAAAGCAAACAGCACCCATAATGTTCCATCACTTGTGGGAAGTGTGGCAGGTCACCTCTGTCCGCACACTCACTTAATGGAGTGTAATCCAGCCTAAACAAGTACATCTGTGCACCTCTACTTCAGCGTCTTCCGAATCAATTTGGTTGTATTTGCCTTGGACCAATCTACAGGAGCGTGGGGTTGGGGAGGTTCAGCAGAGCACACAACCCCGGCTGCTGCTTCAACACAGGATTATTACTGAAATGAATGATAACGAAATGATACAGAGTGGTGATGAAAAGATTAGCATACGGAGAGACACCAAAGAACAAATTAATTAAGTATTTGTCTCTCTTCGATCAGACAGAGAGAGCGTGTTGAGAGAGATTTGTTTACTAGCGCGCACGATTAGTGTTCAGGTTGATGAATCAGTGCTATGTTTGGGTTTGGTGAATCCACATGTGATTTGGTGGCATATATGGTAAATATATTTGTGTAGTGGGCAGGATTGCTGAGAGTGGTGAAAGAAGCTTGAATGTTATGATAAAAAGCAAGACAAGTTCAATTATTCTTTACTTTTCTTTCATATAAAATATATAATAAAAAGGAAAGAAAATATCTATAACTTTATATATATATATATATATTAAATTACTTAATTCATATATTATCAGGATATACATGATTATTTATCATTAAAAAATACAAAAGTCAGCCTGATGTTCATCATTACCTGTGGGAATCTGATGTAGTATTTCTTCCCAGACTTCTATTTTTTTTATCAAATTATGAAATATGGATTGTATTTAGTTTAGTTGGGCCTATCATAAATTAATCTGATTTAGTGAGGACTTGTAGACCTTAATAAGCTATGAGTTTAGCCTGAACCGAGATATAAATAGATAAAATGATTTACCCTCTTTCATGTCATAAGAAAGAAGACTCTCTTGCAAGATGAATTCGTGTACAGGCTTCAGACAGATTATCAAGACGCAGATGCCGTTCCTCCTCCTCATCATCATCACGACTAATGCACTAATCGTGGAAAAACTGGAAATGACTGACGTGGAAAGATGAAAACTTCTGGATGCTTTTACCAGGAATTCCACTTGTAGCAAATCAATTCTTTGAACAATTGCTGCCTCTATGTAGAAGGAAAGAGTAATGAACAGAAATTACATGGCAATGTAATTTCAAAGAAATTACTGCTGAAGCTATTCACCCCTTGAGGAATTTTTGAAGCTCATCACTGTCAATGGAGAATGATTCAAAGTTCACAAAATTACTAAATGTGTAAATTGACAGTCATTTGTGTGTGAGAATGAGGTATGCTTGGCTTACTCTGTCATTTTGTTATGGCTTTTGTCCTCAGAGAGAGCTTTTCATTGGTTCATTGCTTCTCTATATATGATTTTTTTTTTCCATGCCTGGATCATTTAGAATAACAACTAGCCTTCCAATGAGACCATTTAGAATCATAATGTCGTATTGGTGGGAGTGAATCATCAGAATGCCCTGGCCCACTCTCAGCCAATCAAATGACCCGGTGTTGGCTTTGAGTCCTAGTCTGGGATCAGGATTCAATGTGCGTTTTGGACACCAGATGTTTATAGTGTGAGGAGAAATGCTTGATGGGAGGGGACGAGCGTACTCAGCCCGGTTACTCTCAGTCCCAGATGTGAGAAGGTTTGGCACGGCTCACTGTGTTTTCTCCTTGGCACAGCAAGGCCT
The DNA here is from genome assembly GCA_026230005.1 of Gila orcuttii. Classification (NCBI taxonomy): domain Eukaryota; kingdom Metazoa; phylum Chordata; class Actinopteri; order Cypriniformes; family Leuciscidae; genus Gila; species Gila orcuttii. The sequence goes on along the minus strand of JAPDVR010000005.1, from coordinate 52,733,736 downwards.
TCCCTCTGCCTGAGCAGTGCAATCTAGGAGATGCCAACTTTCTCTCAGTCCCTCTGTTTTCATCCTCTCATCTTCCAAATCAGGTTTCTCCTTCACCAAATCAAGACTTAAAAGCAAAAGCAATCAAACCCCCTCTTATTTAGATGTGTGTCCCTTTCCTTTCTAAAGACAGGGTAACTTAACAAAAGGCGACTCTTAATTGGCACAATGTGGATCTGCTGCTCTTAATGACTGACCCATTCAGGGACCCTTAGAAATATCTTTTTATTTTAAATGCAGTGATGGGATGGCTAGCTTTCTCATCTGTGTGATTAAATTGGTTCAAGTCCTGTAAAGTCCTGGTGTGGCAACTGAATTAATCAGAAATTAATTAAGATTCACCGTCACATCTCTAATAAAGCACCTTAGACTGCCTGAATGTGATGGAGCTGGTGAAATGCTTGTTAACAGTGATAACCTTAGATAACCAAAAATCTGATCTTTGTCACTTGGTCATTGAACCCGTACAGACGGTCAAAGCTGACCTCCCGGGGTCATAGGTGTTACTTAAGCGTGTCTGATAAGCGTGGAAGCCCCTGTCCCCAGTGATAAACAGTAGCCGTTTATGTCACAGCACGGGGCCATTAGTCCTAGCATCTAATATGAAGGGAAGGTAAAGCTTTGTATTTATGACCAAACCTCAAGGACTTACTTTCAGCCTCCATTTGATTTCCACCCTTGGTAAGAGCAGAGGGGAAAAAAAGATAACCTTGTGGCCTCACTGATTCTGGGAGGGTTAAGCAGTGCTGTATTTATGATGAGAATGAGACCCTTGGGCCTCGGGCGAGGTGAGAGTAGGTCTGAGGATGAAAGCTTGTCACTGATAATGGTCCACAGGGTTACGGGAAGGTCCCTGCAACATGCTACGCTCACTAGCTTTTATCTGCAGCTCTCAGGGGAACATCTCTGTGTGTGACAGCTAATGAAACAGTGAGAGAACGAGGGTGGAGGAATGTTCAGAAGAGACAGATAACGGAAAGAGTGAAGATGAAGGGAGAAGGCCGATGCCAGTAATCAAAGATGACATTATTAAGAGTGCATCTTGCTTTATACCCGCTTGACCAGTAAAAAAAAAAACATGTTATGTTTAGCATCATGGTAACTGAATTATATCTGGTCCAATTGGTAATTAGCTGGCTCAAGCTAGTCATTAGTTGATCCAAATTGGTCATTGGCTGCTTTACGCTACTCATTAGCCAATCCAAACAGGCCATTAGCTGGTTAAAGCTAGTCATTAGCCGGTCCAAACTGGTCATTAGCTGGTTCAAGCTAGACATTAACCAGTCCGAACTAGTCATTAACTGGTTTCAGGCCACCATGTGCCAAGATACAGTTTGACAATGTTTTACTGGTACAGAATATCCACCCAGCAGCCTATCTGGTTTTTAATTGCATCAAGATGGTCAGCTTGGACCATGAAGAAACCAGCTACAGTAGTAGCTTAAGCAGGATTTTGCAGCAGTGATCAAGAAAGCCCAGGCTATTTTTTTAGATAATTTTCCCTGCTTGTAAATGTATGTAAATTGTAATTGTATTACTTTTTGTAATTGGATTGACTATTATCCTGAAACAAGACCCAAGTCTGGTGAAGAGGAAAAATATAGATTCCTCAAATTGCTAATTTAATTTTTCAGACAATATCACAGCCAGACATACAAAAACCATATGGTCCCCAGTTTTAGCACAAATATTCCTTACATCCACACTAAACATTAGAGAAAGGTGGTTTTGACTATGTAAAGTCAGACTCCTTGTGGTCCCATTTACCTGTTTGTGGGCTCTTGACTTACTGCTGATGCCAGCACTCCATCTGTTCACTCTACACAGAGAGAAAGAGATTGAAGAGAGAGAGAGGAAGATAGAAACTGGCCTCTTGCTGTGGCTCACCAGGCAGCAGCTAAAGAGATGGATGGTTGTGAATCCAAGGAAGGGCAGCTGGGAAACTCAGCCTCAGATGACTGATGGGAAGGTACATTATTTTCTCAACAGGATTGTAGAGGGAAATGTAGACTATGGCCGGTGAAACAACCCATGCAACTTACAAAAAAACATGGTACAGTGATAGAGCATCCATTGCACTTTTATTATATGCCATGATACTTTGATATATACCTGTACTTTGTACAAACTGCACTGTCTGTGAAAATGTGCAAAAAAAAATACTTTTAGTACAAAGTACTAATAGCATGTTACTGGGGCAAATGACAGACTTCTCTGGTGATGTATGAAGGACTTCTCTGATCATTTGGAAATAATTGGAGCTCACATTCATCTGCCTCCACTTCTGAGTGCAATGCCTACATTTCAAAATCCAATTAAATACGGATGGATACAACCAAGTCCCCCCCCCCCCCCCCCCATAATCTGTTACACTCGGATGTACATCGAAATACGGAAGAAAAGATCTGTCACTGCTTTTGTTTCGAGACTTTAACGTATCAGTATTCACCTTTTGTTGGCAGATAATATAAAAGAGACCCCAAAGGGGCCAACAATGATCCAACAAAACCCCACAACCATTGGATTTCTGTTTGTTGGACTAGCCTTAAACTAGAAAGTACAGTGATTGCAGAATTGTGGGAAACTTTGGGGAAAATGGCAGATGTTTAATCAAACTATATTGAACAGCGGGTGAGTTTTAAATTGAGTGCAGATATTTCGTCTTGGAAGTACTAGGCAAATGGGGATTAAAGTTACAAAATGTTAGAATTTCCCTCGCTGGATTGTCAAAGTCCTGCTTGGATTGTCAGGTTGAATTGTGTTCACTGAGAAGGCATTGCACACTTCTGTCTCATTTCTAGGCCCTTTTGACCTGCAAAACTGCACATACATGCAACAGACTGTGGCTTAGAGTAATGCAATAAATTCTCATCTATGCAATAAATGCAATAAATAATCAGATTTTGCTTGGTTATTTTTGTCGTGTACCGCTCATTCCTTTTCCACATCTGTGCAATCATGTCTTATCATTGCTGTAACAAGTGAAGCCACTTGTTTTACTGTGAGCGCAAATCAATAAGGCAGTTGTAATTCCCATAACTTGTTTAAAATGTTGTGGCTTTTTAACTGCCTCCATTAAGGTAAGTCAGTTCTAATGTGCATGCGTGGCAGCAGTTATTGTCATCCATTTATAATGAGTCTGCCACTGTTCCCCAGAGTTGCAGTGTGGAGAGCAAACTCCTAAAGTGCAGTCAAGCAGATCTTCCTATAGGACAGAAGAATCTGCTCTGTGTCATGGTTAAGTCTCAATTCTTGCTGAGACAGAGCAGCTGCTGCACTTGAATTAAGGAATCCAGGCTGCTGATTTGGTGCTGGTCTGCCTTCTGAACCAGCAAAAGTGATGTTTTTTTATCAGAAAAACTTGGTAGAACAGGTAGACCTACTGGTTAAGATAGTTACGAAGTCTACTGGGGAATCCAGGAATCCCTTTTCTCGTATCTCCAGCAGGTTTATGCTGGTTAGCCGATGGAACAGCTTGGAAAACAAGTGCTCGCTAACAATACTTAGGTGGTAAAGCTGGTGAATCAGCATGGTGTTTCTGGTAAAGCTGGCTGACCAGTGTAGTCCTGCTGGTTTAGCTAGTTAATATCGCCAGCATCATTTCAACAGGGGTCAGTCAGGCCAGGAGAAACTTTTTTATTATTATTATTGCTGCGATTGCTCTTACATTTACATGTATCCATTTTAACAGATGCTTTAATCCAAAAGTAACTTAAAAAAGAGGAACACAAGCAAAGCCAACAATATTTGTGATATACAATTACAGGTTTATTAGACCACTAGATTAGGAAGCAAGCTAGAGAAGGGAAGAAAGGCAGAGAAGAAAAAGAAAGCTTGCTTATATCAAATGAAATGCTGTATTTCTCCCCCAAGTTTATGTTTTAAGTGTGAAAATACTGCAGAGTTAAGACAACAGTCCAAAAAATTATTGCACATAATGCATTGGTTGAATTAATTTCAAGGTTGCAAAGTCCTGGAGGGACTGCAAGTTGTGTAAACCAGAAGAAGGCATGGAAAAAAGGCCTTTTCTTTACTCATGTATTCCTCTCTCCCTTCGCCTACCTCTCACCTCAGTTCCTTTCTGTATGACGTGATTGATATGAGCATGGAAAATAACACATGACAAAAGTCCTGGCTGATTAGACTTATCTCTCGCTCTCACTCTTTTTCGTTCTCTCTCTTTCCCCTCTTCCTTCCAACCTTTTCTCTCCCATGAAAGGCAAGGGCTTCCCATCATGCCTGTATATGGTTCGAGTAGAGAGGAGCTGTTCAGCTGTGTGACAGGAGTGTGTGTGTCTGAGACTTAACAGGAAATGTGCTGCTCTCACAGCCACCACGTTGTTCCCCTTGACAGGTTCAGGTCTGCTTTGTTTAATCCAACAACTCTGGCATTGGGAGTGTTTGTGTTAGTGCATGTTTTCAGTATATTTTTGTAATGCTGAGTCTTTTAAACGACTTTGTAAAATTTGTGTTTTGTACAATGTGTTTCGTTCAGGTGACTGTCTGATGTGGGTGTAGGCCTCAGTATTGGCAGTACTGGATATAGTCTGGTACTGAAGATGTGAAGACTGGGCCCTTTCACACTCCCACCTCATTTCCTACATAGTCTCCGTTAAGTTGATAATACAGTCCAGGACATTTTCTATAAATAATATTTGTTCCAAGCTTCCTTACATGATTAAATAAAGGCATGCTGTGTTTAATTCACATTTATGGATACTGGAAAAATACAGGTAACTGTCACGGCTAAGTGACTTTTTGGGTGCCATTAACTTACAGATGTGGGAACTTGAAATTTTTTTGCAAAGATGGAAATTTCCCATGGAGTCTCACTGCAAATTGATCCTGCAGTCTCCAGGCCTGATGCTCTTACCTGTTTTAAAGGCAATGACATGACTACATGTAAAGGAGACATGTTTCTCAAAAACTGTGATTAAAAAAAGAATTGGTTTAGCTGACGGTCTGACAAAGCTGCAGTATTTTTTTCACCTGATTGCTAACACTTGATTTGGTTAACAAAAATAATTATTCATAATTCTACTACTACAAAAAAAATACTACTACAAATACTTATAGTAGGTAAAAATAGACTCTTAGAAGCAGCATGTGACCTCTGTTTTAATCATAGCAGCAGTGACATTTTCCTTTTGGTTTTGTCATCGAAACAGTCACCTCAGCAGCAACGAGTCAGCGGAGTGTGACGCTACACTAAAAGCCCAATATAGAGGTTTTTTTATAAGTTTCCTTATTTGTCCGTATCTCATGTTGCCTTTGGACACAAACAATGGTGCCATTTGAGCAGCCAATTAAACTGCGCTGACATTCAGAGTATGTGGGCAGAGTGACATTAAGATTAATTTCTTATAAAAGCCAGTGACATTACGCCGCTGATCACTCGCTGAGAGCGCACACACACCTTTACCGCTGTCCCTCTCTGGGCAAATACATGCCTGGTCTGGAGTTTAAGATGATGTTCTTGTAAATGTCATTCTAGTCTTTTCATCTGGTGTGCATGTGTAACAAAATTAGATGATCAAACGGTGCTTTTGTTCTTTCTCTTTTCTTTACACTATACTTTCATTCCTTTGACATGCAGTCATACGTGGGAGACAGGAAATCCAGCATTGCTGGAAAACGTACTCGGTTACTAACGTAACCTCGGTTCTCTCTAGAGAGGGAACGAGTACTGCGTAATATCTTACGCTATGGGGAAAACCTCTTTTCCACGAGATATTGAAGCCAAAAATTATCCTTAATTTTGAATTAATGCAAAACGCTGTGCAGCAGCATGCAGACATAGGCAAGACGGCTTGCGTGCCTATTGGCTGCCCTGCGGCAACAGCAGCAGCCTATCGAGAGTGGCCCTGCGTGACACATACCCAATGGGGGCACTTTGCGCCCATTTCGTCACGTCCCGCCAGAAAGGGCGTGGTCCCGCCCTTATAAATACGGCTCGATTAGGCTGGTATACTGGTTTTCATCGCCGAAGCGAACCAGAGCTGTGTATGCACGGCAAGATACGCAGTACTCGTTCCCTCTCTAGAGAGAACCGAGGTTACGTTAGTAACCGAGTACGTTCTCTTACGAGAGTATCTCTCGTACTGCGTAATATCTTACGCTATGGGGAACACAATGCAAAACGCCGTGCGTACTGGGATCCGACACCAAAGTCCCAAGGGCAGTAGCCCGGGGCTCATATAGTGCATAATCACCATAGACTCACAGAGAGTCGGAGAAGAGAGGCTGCAAGCGTCATTCCCCATAAAATAGCATCCTACAGGAGCTAGTTATGTTAACAGTGTTTCACGCAGACAGGGTGAACGTGTTCAGCCTGAACTGGATAATAGTACGGGTTATTCAACACCCAAGGGGCAGTTTCTATCGCTTAGTGAGCGATGCACAGGCAAACTCAGCATCTGGGCCGCACTGCGGGGCAGATAGCACTGAATTCTAAACCGACAGAAGCTTGGCTTGTAAGGCGGGAACCTCTAGGTTATAAAACCTTATAAATGTAGACGGCGAGGCCCAGCCCGCGGCCGTACAGATATCTTGCAAGGTAACCCCACTATACCACGCCCACGATGAGGCCACGCCTCTTGTGGAGTGCGCTCTGACACCCAAAGGACACTGCAGGCCCTTAGAAGTGTAAGCCAGTGCTATGGCGTCGACTACCCATCTGGATAGGCTCTGTTTTGATGCGGCCAGGCCCTTGGAGCGTCCGCCAAACAAAACAAAGAGCTGCTCGGTCTGTCTGAAGACAGACGAGCGGGACACATAAGCTCTCAGTGCCCTGACAGGGCAAAGGAGACTAGCATCTTTCTCCTCATCATGAACCGAGAGAGCGCACAGGGAAATGACCTGGGCCCTGAACGGTGTGTTGAGGGATTTGGGCACGTACCCGTGCCTTGGTTTGAGTATGACCTTAGAGTCATTAGGCCCAAACTCCATACATGACGCGCTTACCGAAATCGCTTGTAAGTCCCCTATGCGCTTCACTGAAGCGAGAGCCAAAAGGAACACCGTTTTGAAAGACAGATGCTTCATGTCTGACAAATGGAGTGGCTCGAACGGGGCACCTTTCATGGCTTCCAAAACCGTAGAAAGGTCCCACACCGGGACTGAAGGAGGTCTGGGAGGGTTCAGCCTCCGAGCTCCCTTGAGGAATCGCACGACTAGGTCGTTCTTCCCCAGTGACTGGCCAGACACAGGTTTTATAAACGCTGCTATGGCCGCCACGTACACTTTGAGCGTGGATGGGGACCTGCCCTTATCCAGCAGCTCTTGAAGGAAGGAGAGTACTTCCGTGACCCCGCAGTCTACAGGTGAAAAGCGCTGAGCTTGACACCAAGCAGAGAACACAGACCATTTCGAGGAATAGAGCCGTCTAGTAGACAGGGCCCTTGCCTGCGTGATCGTGTTTAGCACTCCCTCCGGGAGGCTAGCGGGTACCCGTTGATGGCCCATGCATGTAGGGACCATAGTTCCGGGCGAGGATGCCAAATCGAGCCCTCGGCCTGAGAGAGGAGGTCTTTCCTCAACGGTACTGGCCACGGGGCAGTGCTGGTCAGCCGCATCAGGACTGGGAACCAAGTCTGGTTTGTCCAGAGCGGAGCCACAAGCAGCACTGGGCATCCATTTTCCCTGATTCGTTCCAGCACTTGAGGCAGGAGCGAGACGGGGGGAAAAGCATAGAGGGGACAGCGGGGCCAGACGTGGGCCAGCGCGTCCTTGCTCTTGGAGAAGTATTTCGGACAGTGAGCGTTCTCGTGGGACGCGAACAGGTCCACTTGCGCTCTGCCGAATGTCTCCCACAGCAGTTGGATCGTCTGCGGGTGCAGCGACCATTCCCCTGCTGGGACATTGTTTCTGGACAGTCTGTCTGGTCCCAGATTCAGGTGACCAGGCACGTGCGCCGCTCTCAGTGAAAGCAGGTTGTGCTGAGCCCAGACCAGGAGGCGTTCCGTTAGCCTGTAAAGGTTTCGGGACTTGGTGCCGCCCTGGCGATTTATGTATGCCACCACTGACATGTTGTCCGACCGGACCAAGACGTGGTGGCCCATTATCTGGGGACAGAAGCGCCGTAGCGCGTTGTCGACTGCCATCATTTCCAGACAGTTTATGTGTAGGAGCTTTTCCTGTTCTGACCACTGGCCAAAGAACGGTCTGCCCTCGAGCAGCGCTCCCCATCCCGAGGTGGAGGCGTCCGTGGACACCACCTTCACACTCGAGGGAGTCCCCAGACTCACACCTGACTGATACCAGTCGGTTATCTTCCAAGGTTCCAGAGCTGAAACGCATTTCAGATCGACCCGGAGGCGAAACCGACCAGCGGTCCATGCCCTGGGAGGAACTCGCGCTTTCAGCCACAGCTGCAGTGGGCGCATGCGAAGCAGACCCAGCTGGAGCACTGAAGCTGCTGAGGCCATGAGGCCCAGCATTTTCTGAAACCTTTTGAGCTGGACAACCGAGCCGCGGCGGAAGGATTTCGCGGCGCTCTGAATGTCCCGTTCGCGCTCTGGCGTCAGACGCGCTGTCATGGATAGCGAGTCCAGCACTGTTCCCAGAAAAGAAATTTTCTGGCTGGGAAACAGCGAGCTCTTCGCCCAATTGACTGTGAGACCCAGATTCTCGAGATGCTCGAGTAATGTGGCCCTGTGTTCTATGAGCTCTGATCGTGATCGAGCTAGAATCAGCCAATCGTCCAAGTAGTTCAAAATTCGCATGCCCTGGAGTCTCAGGGGTGCGAGAGCCGCGTCCATGCACTTCGTAAATGTACGGGGTGCCAGGGACAGGCCGAACGGCAGGACTTTGTATTGGTATGCCTGGCCCTCGAAGGCGAATCTCAAGAATTGCCTGTGACGTGACGCTATTTGTATTTGAAAATAGGCGTCTTTCAGATCTATTGACATAAACCAGTCTTCCCGGCGAACTTGCGCGAGGATTTTCCTGGTTGTAATCATTCTGAACTGGCGCTTCGCGAGCGCTCTGTTCAGCTGTCGCAGATCTAGAATGGGTCTGAGACCCCCGTCTTTTTTGGGTACCAGAAAATACCTGCTGTATAAACCCCCTTCGCTCTGAGCCTGAGATAAAGGTTCTATCGCCCCTTTGCTCAGTAGTTTCGCTATCTCGGCTCGAAGTAGATGAGATACTTCGTTTTTTACCGTCGTTTCGACTCGCGCCGCACAACGGCGGGGGCGTCGAGCGAACTGCAGCGAATAGCCTCTTTTTATAGTGTTCAGCACCCATTCTGATACCCCGGGAAGCTTTGCCCACGCATGTGCGTGAATAGCTAGAGGTAGAATGAAATCTGGGCTCTGGCCGCGGCATAGCGGCGGCCGGAGAGCTCCGGTGTGCTGAGAAACAAACACTGTGTTTGCAATGCGCGAGGCGGGGGGTGCGCTGATCACAGCGGGCAGCCCGACCGCGCTCGGCTTCTCTCTGACAGATTGTGGAGAGAAGGCGAGCGGGACGAACCCCGTGGGCTTCGGCATGTCTGTGAGGGAATGTGGGCGCGGGATAGCGGGCACACTCACTGCACTGAGAACACTGTCGGCTCGCGCCGACTGAAAATGTGTTGGTTTCGTTTTTACAGAAACCGTGGGACATGCTTCGTGTAGTGTTTGTGGGCACTGTGTCGTGGGCACGTACACTACATTCATTGCACAATCGACATGAGTCGATTTTATTCGTGCTAGCCCTGTATTGTGGTGGGCTGTGTCTGCGTGTGGGAATTGGCACTGAGACGTGGGCATTCTTACAACACTCATAACACCATCGGCCGTGGCCGGAACACCAGAAAATACACTCTTTATTGGATTTATCTGGGTAGCCGTAAAAACGGCTTTTGTGTGCAGGCAAGCGGGCAAATGGACCGGCTTGTTGACTGCTAAGTGCACTGGAACAGTCACATTGCATGGGACTGGACGAGCGAAACGTTTCGGTGAAAATCCGGCCGCAGCGGGATTTGAACACCGTCGCTTTCCTAGCACGGCTAGGAAGGCTTTGAGACCTCGGGCTTGATCTCGATCCTCGGCCGGGGCCCGCGCTGAGGGGGGCGGCGTCCAGCAGAGCGAGAGCGCGGTCTCTGTTCTCGGGCCTGGCGGCGTTGAGAAGCAGCGGCGGCGGGTGGTGTATGCTGCGGCTGGGAGCTTCGAGCAGGCGGCTGTTTAGAGCGACCTGCTGCGGAACTCGAGCGCTTCGGGAGGAAGTGCTTCATCGCCTGCGATGTCTTTTGAACCTCTTGAAATCTGTCCGCGAAATCCTTGACGGCAGATCCGAAGAGGCCAGCTGACGAAATGGGCGCGTCCAGGAATACAGAGCGCTCCGCCTCAGTCATTTCAGACAGCGTTAACCACAGGTGTCTCTCAGCCACGGTGAGAGAGGCCATGTTCCGCCCAATGGCCTGTGCAGCGGACTTTGTAGCGCGTAGAGCCAGGTCCGTAGCGCTCCTTAAATCCGCGACGCTGATCGATTCCGCGCCTTCCTCGTCCATTTTTCGGAGAAGGTCGGCCTGGAAGATCTGCAGAATGGCCATAGTGTGTAAGGCTGACGCGGCTTGCCCGGCGGCGGTGTATGCGCGACCGTGCATGGCTGACGTCACTCGGCAGGCTTTAGATGGTAGCGTTGTCTGCGCTCGCCGTCCAGCAGAGGGCGGGCAGAGATGAGAAGCTACCGCTGCTTCCACTGGGGGAAGAGAAAGGTACCCTTTGTCTTTCGCACCGTCCACAGTGGAGAATGCAGCTGAGACAGAAGTACGCACCCTGGCCGAGAGGGGGGCGCCCCAGGACCTCGCGACTTCTTCGTGAAGCTCAGGAAGAAAAGGCGCGGGCCTGGATTGTGACGGCGCATGGTCCTTCTTGAGGAAGCATCCGTCCAGTCGGTTGCGCGCGGGCTGCGCGGGCGCCTCCCAGTCGAGGCCGAGGTTGTCGACGGCTTGAGAGAGCAGACGCATCAGCTCTGATTCAATGCCTGCTCGTTTTCCTGAAGGCTCGCGGATAGCAGAGGGGAGGTCCACAGAGCTCGCCCAATCCTCACTATCTGATGCCAGGAGAGAACAGGCCTCGGCTGTTTCGTCGACCTCTATGGCGGAAGCGGCGGCGAGCGGCGGCCGCTGTCCGTCGGGGAGGGACTCGAGCGACGCCGGCGAAGCTGGCGGGCGAACCGGCGAGCTTTCGTGGGCAGGAGAAGGCTCGGGGCCGCGCTGGGCACGGCGCTTCTTGCGGCGCGGCGCTACAGCGGGCTGAAGTGCAGGCTCTGAGAAGGATGCCAGGCGAGTCCTCAGAGTCACCATAGGCAGTAGCTCACAGTGATGGCATCCGCCGTCGACGAGAGCGAGAGCCGCATGATCCTCACCCAGGCAGGAAACGCAGATGACATGGCGATCCCCCTCACTGAGTGTGGCTCGACACGAGCCGCAGGACCTATGCATCTTGAAAAAGACGCAGCTCTTTTAGGAGAGAGAGAGAGACAGTGGAAAAATGTGTGTCGCAGCGGCGAACACACACACACACATGCAATAAAGGATATGACGCCGGAAAGCGCAGCAGGTACGGCGGCTAAAGGCGGCGATGCCAGCGACTTCAGACTCAAAGGCTCGTCCCGCTGTGTGCTTATCTCAACGGCGCGGCTTCTCACTCCGGATCCAGCGATGCGTGATGCTTCGCTGAAGAGATGAAAATCAGTATACCAGCCTAATCGAGCCGTATTTATAAGGGCGGGACCACGCCCTTTCTGGCGGGACGTGACGAAATGGGCGCAAAGTGCCCCCATTGGGTATGTGTCACGCAGGGCCACTCTCGATAGGCTGCTGCTGTTGCCGCAGGGCAGCCAATAGGCACGCAAGCCGTCTTGCCTATGTCTGCATGCTGCTGCACAGCGTTTTGCATTAATTCAAAATTAAGGATAATTTTTGGCTTCAATATCTCGTGGAAAAGAGGTTTTCCCCATAGCGTAAGATATTACGCAGTACGAGAGATACTCTCGTAAGAGAACTAGTCCCATCCGAACAGGGTGTGGATAGCAATGAGCTGAAAAGGAGAGCAAATTGAGACTTTTGCTTTTCAGTATGTTTGAAGTCAGTAAAGAAGTTTAGGAGAAACATCTGAGATAAAATACCTACTGTAAAGGAAACAACAGTCTCCTGAGCTATGAAAGAGCAAGCTCTGAGCAATAAAAGGTTCCTCTGGGCAGCACATTTTTTTTTTGGCTGTGTTTTCTGACACTCGTTGTCCGTATCCACAGTTTGAATCACGCAGTATGACAGAAAGTCAAGATCACCCTGCCCTTCACGCTTATGCAAATATCCCTGCCTTTTTAAATGACTGGCAGTTTACAAGTATCCCACCGTTATCTGAACCAGGAGAGACACTTGGGCTTGAAGGTCATATCATGGATTGTGCTGCTCTTTCCCCAGAGGCCTCAGTACAGCTCCGGCCGATGGTGTGTGCACGTGTGCAAACATGGTGGTATATGCGTGTTTGCTCTAGGGAAGCCTCCGCTGCTCCTTAAATCATCCCTGCTGTATCTCCCTCTTCCTCACCGGAGGGATTCTGGGTAATCTCAGTGTGATTGTGAGCATGAATTGAGAAGACATGTTTCTCAAGTCATATTCACAAAGTCAGCTACATCAGCACCACAGAGGGAAAGAGAAAAAGAGAGAATGAATGGAGCGCAGGCATGTTTACAAATGAGACGGGTTGTAAGCGAGAACCTGAGACCTACAGAAAGAGGGTGAAAAGAGAGACGGGTAATGAAAAAGGGCCGAGATAACGACGTACAAGAAAATTGAGTCTCTTGTAACATATAGCTTCTCCTCTCACGACCCCATTAGCGGACTCCTCCACACGAGGAGACGTGTGACGTGCTGCACAGGAGGCTGTCCGTGCCTGGAATGATGGAAACACAAATACTGGAGCGATGCTTGGGCTGGTGAGCAGATTAGACCCGACTAATCCACAGAGAATATGGGTAATCGAAATTGTGCTTTAGGAATCATGTGATTAATATGAACAGGACAAGGGATGTTGGGGAACTGATAGATTCTGCTCAGATTGTCCCTGTAAGGGTCAGAGAAATCTGAACACCTATGAATTTGCTCGACCATTCGAAAATTGGTTGGTAAGAATTTTTTGTTTTTGAAAAAAGTCTCTTTTGCTCATCAACTGTTTTCTATTTGAAACTATTTTAAAATGTAATTTAGTCCTGCGATCAAAGCTGAATTTTCAGCATCATTACTCCGGTCTTCAGTGTCACATGATCAATCAGAAATCATTCTAATATGCTAGAAACATTTCTCAATATCAATGCTGAAAACAGTTTTTGTGGGATTCTTTTATAAAAGTTCAAAAGAACCATATTTATTTATAATAGAAATATTTTGTAACAGTATACATGTATTTACTGTTACTTTTGATTAATTGAATGCATCCTTGTTGAAAAAATATTAATTTCTTTTAAAAAACACAAACTTTTAAATGTTTTTTAACCACTTTTTATTGTTAGTCAGTGGCTGGTGATATTAGGGGGAAGGGCGTTCTCATTCTAGAGCACATTTGATTGGACAAAAATTTGGACACACCCTTCAGTGCAGGATGAGTCATCAAAATTTTTGGTTCGTTTTCCAGGAAGAGAAAGACTGTTTTTAATTTGTTTGTATTTTAACTGTACGCTATCATATTGATGATATTTAAAGCTAATAGACATGGACTAAAAGCCACAAAACTTCGTTTTTATTTTCATGGCGTTTTTAATCACCCACTGGGAGTGTTGTCAATGTAGTAGACTCAGCCATGCATGTTCAGCCAAAAGTAATGTTACTCAGTGTTGACACAAATACAGTCTGGACCAGAGGAGGGAAGAATGTACAACACTCGGCTTGTTTGGCAGATTTTCAAGACGGATTCATGCGACTGAGCAAACAGAGAGGGAAGGTAGAGAAAGAGGGAGAGCAAAAGAGGCAGATTAATCTCAGAGTATATGGTTCTGTTGAAATGTTGCATCTGGTGGTGACGACAGTGGGCAGATGCCTATGAGAAACAGGATTTGGCTCTAAAGACAACCCATAGTGTTTGAGGAAAACATATGCATTTAAGTATTATGACGCTTAATATCATAAAACACTTATATAATATCATAATACATTAACCGTGCAGGATGCACTTGATTTACTGTATGAAGGACACAGCGAGAGTCTCCAGGGTTCAGTTATCTGATACTGTTAGGGTCAAGCCTCTCGTTCTGCTCCTCACTCCTCTCTGAATTTCACTTATTTTGCTATGAATTAATAAATATCCTTTGAGACTATTCTGTATGATTCTGCCTCCTGCTGAGAAGGAAATAAATAGACCACAATACCCACAATCCTTTGCTTAGAGTACTGAAATTTCACTGCATTCAATCAAAAGGCAGAAATCCCAACTTCCTATTTGTAAAAGTGCAACGGAACTACTTGAAGCTACTTGATGTTGGACATCCAGTTTTGAAACTTTTTGAAAAAACAAAGTATATGTTTTCTCAAAAAAAGCATGGGTATGTTGATGCGAAACATAATTGAAATCGAATATAAGAATAATTTAAATTATAAAAAAAAATACATTTGTTAAAGAAAGAAAATAACGTTTGCATGTTTTGATTTTTTTTTTTTATATTTTTTAAATTATTTAATGATAAATAGTCAATTTAAAAATAAATAATAAATGTACAAACTACACATTTAAAATTAAAACGGTAACACTTTACAATAATTTCTCATTTGTTAACATTAGTTAATGCATAAGCTAACATAAACTAACAATGAGACATATATTTTACAGCATGTTTTCATTTTGTTTTCATGTTCAAGTTCATGTTAACAAATGTAATTAACTAATGTTAACGTGAAACCTTATTGTAAAGTGTTACCATTACAATTATAAATTCATAAAAAATTACATATTTTTTGTGGGCCAGTAAAAATGCTCAATTCAAAGTAGTGTGTGTGTATCCAAACATAACTTAAGCAGGTCTCGATCAAAAATAATCTATGTTGGAAAAGTGAAGAAAAAAAAACAGCATACTGCTATTGCTGCTCTCATAAAAGTTTAATATATTGCAACGGTTTGTCCAGACAAGGTCTTTTTTATTTTCTTAATTTTGTCTAGTAAAAATGCTGGCAAGGCAAGTAGAAATCTGAGCTACTGGTCCAACTGGACAGACAGAAAAAATCCTTACCGTTGAGATCTGTCAAATATTATAAGGTGTACGAAACAAAATAAAAAAATGAATTATTTGCGTTGTTGATGCAGACACGCCAAGATAAACTAGCATTTTCTTTTGTTTCTTTATATGTCATTTCTGAATGCAGATCACCTTTATCAACGCCAGTCTCTTATAGGTATATCCCACTCTATGAAACGCAGCACATCCATGCGGATGACATATAGACGATGGAGTTAAAGGGAGGTCTCAAACATACAACATTATTGGATCTGACTGTCATCGCCATTTCAGTGCAGTCCAAATCCGATTTCCTGCCTGTGAAGCAGACCTGCTCTATTGTTGTTTATTTGAAATTGCTATAAAATGGTGGAGAGGGAGAAATTGCTTCACAAAGTCAGTGGGCTTTTCTGGAGGGGGATTGTTTTTTAACCTCTATGTTGGATTCAGGAAGCCAAATGCCTGTCATTAATCTTCGGACAAAGCTCTTGCATCAGCAGAATCGAGGTTTGAGCCGAGGAGGGAGAAGGGACTGTGTCCAAAGATGCCTTTTTTTTTTTTTTTTACACGCAAAGCCAGCAGTCGCCACACCAGCTTTAGGCTGCAAGCCGCTGCACCTTATTTTAAATTTAAAATTCAGCCAAAAACATTACCCTTGGGCTGATACATAAAAGACAAGGCATTTAAAATGTCTAGCCTTAAATAAGATTCTTCATTCTGTTGCCAAAAATAAACCTCATTTATGTAGGACTCCAGGGCATGCTTTCTCATGGCTGAGAGGGGGCTTGCTCTGATTAACGTAATGCACTCGCTTTCTTTCTCTTGCTCTGTCTTTTACGCACTTTCCTTTCTCTCTCTTTCTGTTCTCTGTCGCTTTTTAAGGCTGGGGAGGCATATTGAAATGAGAAGATTGAAGGGTTTGATTTATATTACGCTAAATGCAAAACAATAAAAGCAGACAAAAGGAATGGAAAGTGAAGGGAGGACATATATCAGGGAGGGAAAAGACAGAGTCTGATAGGAAGTGATAATTATGTTTTCTTTTATCTCCCGAAAGCCAACATTACGAATGCATCTCAAATGCGATCATCTGTAAATGTATTCTTTTTCATTCCTACAGTGCATGAGCACATGAGCTGTGTTCATTAATAATCGAGAGCTTCATTTGGTGGAAGATGGAGGGAGATGTTAGCTTTGTTCACTGATCTTTTTTAGTCGTGCCACAGGGGAAGCAGGCTGATCCCATGTTATTGCTTGACAAGTGCAGTTTTTCTAATGTGTTGGTGTGTTTACTATTGAAGCTGGAAGTTTGAGAAAATGGCTTTTTTTAAAGCCAGTAGCCTTTAGTTTACAGCGCAGCTATGAATCGTTGTTCACTATTGCCAGTTGTTTGCAAGTATAGGGTAAGATTTGCCTGGTCTGCATTAACAGAATATGTTAGGTCATGTGTGATCTTGAAAATATTATGTATATTCATCCTGTCTGTCCATCTCAGATGGTACAACAACTTTGTGCAAATTCTTGTTCCTTAGACTTTGAAATGAAATCGAAATGTATTGATTAATTGCTTGCTTGATTGATTGATTGATTGATTGATTGATTGATTGATTGATTGCTTGCTTGATCGATTGCTTGATTGATTGCTTGATTGATTGATTGATTGATTGATTGATTGATTGATTGATTGATTGATTGATTGATTGATTGATTGATTGATTGATTGATTGATGGTTGGTTGGTGTTATTGATGGATGGATGGATGGATGGATGGATGGATGGATGGATGGATGGATGGTTGGTTGGTTGGTTGGTTGGTTGGTTGGTTGGTTGGTTGGTTGGTTGGTTGGTTGGTGTTATTGATGGATGGATGGATGGATGGTTGGTTGGTTGGTTGGTTGGTTGGTTGGTTTGTTGGTTGGTTGGTTGGTGTTATTGATGGATGGATGGATGGATGGATGGTTGGTTGGTTGGTTGGTTGGTTGGTTGGTTGGTTGGTTGGTTGGTGTTATGGATGGATGGATGGATGGATGGATGGTTGGTTGGTTGATTGGTTGGTTGGTTGATGGATGGATGGATGGATGGATGGATGGATGGCTGGATGGATGGATGGATGGATGGATGGATGGATGGATGGATGGGAAAGCGTAAGAGTGCAATTTTTAAAATTCCCCTAATTTTTTGGGTTGATAATCTCTGTAAATGTTGAGTTTGGGATTCTGCTGGTTACAGAACTAGGGCTAGTAGAAATCTGGGGAGAAAGCCGTCTTTAGTCATGTGCTTTAACAAATAAACGGCTGTAATATGATACCATAATAAAAAATTAACAGTATTTTATCGTTTTTAGGATTGATATACAATGAAGTCACAATAAGTTGGCATAATACACGGTATAATTCGGTATCATTGATGGCCATATATTCACTAGCAGGAAGGTCACTAATGAAGAGTTTTGGACTGCTTTAGTGGTACTATCAGCTAGTCAGCATTATAAGGACTTTTTTTCTGCGTGCAACTCCAGAGAAGTCAAATGGCATTCATGGCTCAAATTACATTTCAAAATGGACCAGAAGTGAGCATCCATGAACATAATAGCTATTGCTGCTATTGAAGTGAATGGGGCAAGGTGTTGTATAGGCCCCTGCATGATAGATGCTGTGGTCCATTTACCTGGAAGAGAAAAACCTTGTTTTATTTTATTGACTTTTTGAAGTACACTAGCATGTAATGACCTCAAAGCTAACAGACATGAATTAAAACCCACATAATGCTTAAGGCCCAGCTATGATTCATAGCAGGAGGAAAGAGGGATAAAGGTGAATGAGAAGCAGCCCTTAGTCCTATTAAGTTGATTAGAAGACTAATTGGCCTACACTTGTATTGTGGGAACAAGTCTCCCATAAAACAGTTTCTCCCAGCAGGTAGAATATTAGCAGGACTTCCTCTCCCTCGGCATGATGGGAACCACATGCGCAGATCTCCTACTCACTTCTTCTTTGGGAAAACTCCTTGTCTCTCTGCTTTGCTTTTGTAATGAGTCATTAGCTTTAGTGAATGGCTCTTAGGCACAGTGGCATGGAGGACTGTGATCTTTATTGGATCAAGTGCTTGTGGATCTGATGTGCTGGGCTCACTTAAGGGGTCATGACTTGTAGCACTCCTCCAAAACAACAGCATGTTTAGCGCACTGTGTTCCTCTTGACAGAGCAATGCCTGTGGTTTTCTCCTGAAACAAATGTGAGTAACCATCCATTTACAAGCCAAATATTGCACACGTCATAATGAATAAATAGAGGCAATAAAATGGAATACCCAAGTGTGGTGAATGAAGCATGGTTAGTTTGACATCAGGCCATGAAACTCTAGATGGCTCAGGGTGATAGGTCCTTAACTCAAACTGCAATCTCTATAGTGCACGGCTGATTGGTTCCTGCTGTATCAGTAGCCAATGAACTCGCTGCTTAACCGTCAAATACTTGTTCAGCTTTTGCTATAGCAGTGCAGCGCGCTTTCAGAAATCCTCTACCTTCCCCAGCTCCACCTGTATAGATCTGCTAAGGGTAATTCATGTACGCTATATTGTAAAGCAGAAGCATGTCTTACTTGCTCACAGCAGTGTGTTGTGTATGTATTGGTAGTAGCAGGTCCTGTACTTGCTCTGCAGCAGCAACAATAACCAACAGCAGCAGCAGATCTATTCCACCTAGACCAAATATATCAACATTGTCATATCCATGCCAAACACTCTGAGAGTTATCATGACAGAAATTTATATGTATGACACGAAGAGAACATTTCTGTTAATCTGCCAATTTAGACTAAATGTCGGCTGATTGATCGGACTGACTAATATATTGATCTATATATTTTTTTAAACCTATTTAAACCTAGTTTTTTCAAGCGTGTTAGGTACAGTAGATGGCTGCATCTCTATACTGTGCTGCAGCGGCTGCATCGTGACATTGCTGCAATGTCATGGGAATGTGCATAGCTGGTTGGTACGAGCTGCACAGTGTTGCTGCTCAGACTAGCTGTGTAAGTAAGAGAGAGAAAAGAGTCCTGGATCCAGAGAGGGAAAAAAACACAGCAATGCCTCCCTAGAGGGGCTGTCGTCTGTGCAACGGCACTGCAAACAAGACTTCCAGTCACCCACACCCAACCCCAGCGCTGCGGTTCTGTGTGCACAGAGCACCGGCACCACGCCAGCCTCCACACAGGCACACGTGGCAGTCGCCGACTGGAAAAACAAGACCTCCACTCTTTATTTGTTTTCTTCTGTCCTTCAGGGAATGTAAAGACCAGAAGGAAATAGGCCAAGTTGCACAATCCATTGCAGTTGTGGGTTTCAGAACGTCTGCTAGTCAAACTTTGCGCCACAAGGCCAGAGAACATGTGTCCCCAGGGTGACGCTTTGTTTGGTAAGAAGAAAAGGAATTGCTGAGGTGTGAAACGACTGCACATTTGTACTGAATTGCGCTTCTATTCACTGCCACTGTCGTTCTAGTTTAAAAAAAAAAAATCCAAAAAATGTTACAGTTTGTGCTCAATTTATGGGAGTATTTCATCATATTATTTCTACCCCTTGGCCTACATCTCGCCTTCATGTCAGTACATTTAGGGGGAAAAAATTCCACAATGATTCATGCAGCTAAACCAACTTTTTTAATTAAACTTGTGAGACTGGGGGCGTTGTAACACCCTAAATTTCTGTATGTTTGTTCAGTATATTCTCACTGAAGTTCTCAAACTACCTTAGAAAAAAGTGTGATTGTATCACTGAGAAAAATATGACAGATATTGGTACAGTAGCCGCCTGGTATTGTATGCTTTCCTTTTTAAGAGCTTCAAAACACGGTTTTGTGGATGTATGTCTAGCTTGTTAATTAATGTTGTTGGGCGTCTAAGTTGACTCCCAAAAACGCCGCACATACAATGAATGGCTTTTATGCTAAAAGATGGCAAAGAGTCTTGAAGTGTCTCCCCAACACAGCAGCAATGTTTCCAAGTTAAATGTGAAGGCTGGTTTGTTTTTCAGTGTTTATCATCCTCTCAGACTGGAATAGAAGGTCAAGAGGGCCAATCGAAGAGCGAGAGACTGCGAGAATGAGCCTGGATGGCTCGCTCGCTCTCGCACTGAGGAATCAAAGCGGCAGGGATGTCAGTCAGAGAGCAGAAGTCTGCCAGAGAGCCAGAGTCTTCGAGTGGCCTTTTAATCAGCCTTTAGGGAGTGAAATATGAGTCCGCCACACCCGCTGCTCCAGCGCCTCCTTCATCTGCTTTCAATCTTCTCTGCTTCCCTCCTCCGGATGTGGACGCGTGGGCATTCTGATCAGGGACAGAGAGGGAGGCAATAGCGAGCCGGGACTTGTGCGGGTCAATGAAAAGAAGAAAAACATTCATAGTGGGGCCGTTTACAACAGATTGTGCTTTGTGTTGTCTGGCATAGGACAATGTGTTTTTTAAAAGTTGAACTTCTTTAAACTTGAGTCCCACCTTCTGGCATGCGCACAATGGGAGGATTACAAAAATGCATTCTGTGTGAACGGCCCCTTAAAGATTGAAATATATAAATGAGGGATGCAATGGGTGAGTCATGTATGAAGTGGAACAGTCAGAGATTAGTCTTCATAATATACAAGTAATTGAGAATCATAAAAGTTATTTTGTGCACTAATCTTTCATATGTTTATTACATGGCATTTTTTCACATACAACCCTTTGTGATAAAACAGCATAATACAAGTATGTAATGTGTTTAGGCAAGTAATGTTATGTAGTAGTACTGTCAGCCTGGTATTCTGGTGTTAGTAGCATGGTACTTTGATATATAACATGATATTAAACTATTACCATGTACCATTTACATGGTTATGGTACACCAAGGTACTACAGAAAATATCGGTAAATATGGTATTATCATGGTACAGCTTCAGAAAACTGTGCAAAAAAATATCTTTGGAGCTTTTGGAAGTTTTGGCACCATTGACATTTTCAATCTAAAATAATTGGGGTTAAAATTTTGAGTCAGCCATAAGTTTGGGATATAAACGAAGTAGAAAAAGAGGGTGGAAGAGTCTTAAGGTTTTACAGATTTGGTCCTATTTAGTGGTCAACGATACAGATGGTTCCCTGCTCTATTAGTGAGCATCTTTGCTTTAATGGGACCTTCAAATAAGCCTCTCTTTGCCGTGGCAGGACAGGTGGCAGTTTGTCACTGTCACACTACCTTCACATCAAAGACGCGCTCATATTTGTAACACATAAAGCCTTGACACCAGCTCAACTCCAGGGGCACAGCTGATGCCAACGAAACCCAGCGATTGAACATGCCTCATCAATCTCGTTTGCTTTCTTCTCCCAACGCCCAGCTCCTGTTGCAGGCGAGCATCTCGTGGTAGTTAAAGACAGCTTCAGTATTTCCCTCATGCTGGGTAATGGGAACGCTGGAGCTCCGTCTGTTGCTAATTAGCCAGTTAGTTGTGCAACATGTAAACTGTCCTGTCGCGTTGTCATTGTGTCTCACTCTTATGCTGTCAGAGTCCAGCACTGATCGGCTTCATGAGGCAGGGCTGCTAATGTGGTAAAGCCCATCGCTATTACGTAACACGCGACTGTTGGTCAACTACAGCTGAGCTATATAATGTACA
The DNA here is from genome assembly GCA_026230005.1 of Gila orcuttii. NCBI lineage: Eukaryota > Metazoa > Chordata > Actinopteri > Cypriniformes > Leuciscidae > Gila > Gila orcuttii. The sequence continues at coordinate 52,711,861 of JAPDVR010000005.1, read as the reverse complement.
CTACTGGTCAAAACTTTGGAATAGTTATTATTTGTTTGTTTTTGAAAGAAGTATGCTTAGCAAGGCTGTACACTGCATTGTGACAGTAAAATGGTAATATTGTGTGTTACCCATGAATTGATAACATTAACTTGGATTTAGATTTTGTCTTTTATTCCTCTTGTGCTTACAATGCACACATTTAGTTGTTGTTGCTGTAGTTTAGGTGTAGTGTATTGTATTTATTTGCACATTTATGTGGTCAAACACGCTGGGAATATATTGTTTTAGATTATAGTTTCATCTGAGATTGTTACAGAAATTTAGCAAGTCTCAACATTATAATTACATGGCTTTCTCCTTCCCTTTTTTTCTACCTATAGGCTTATTGACTTGGCAATCACAGAATCAACGTCCTTAGAGGGACAGCACCCAACATCGTGAAATATTATTATATTTTAAAATAACTGTTTCCTATTTGAATATATTTTAAAATGTAATTTATTCCTGTGATCAAAGCTGAATTTTCAGCATCACCAGTCTTCAGTGTCACATGATCCTTCAGAAATCATTCAAATATGATTTGCTGCTCAATAATTATCAATTATTATTGGTTCTCAATAATTAAAAATAGTTCTTATTATCAATGTTGAAAACAGTTTCTGCAACATAATATTTTTGTGGAAACTGTGATGTATATTTTGTCAGGATTTATTTCAAATATATATTTTTTTGTAACAATATAAATGCCTTTACTGTCACTTTTGATCACATTCATGTGTTCTTGCTGAATAAAAGTATTCATTAATTTGTTTTACCCCCAAACTTTTGAGTGGTAGTGTATCATGGTTTTTACTATATTTTTTATCAAATAAATGCAGCCTTGGACTGGTCAGCATAAGAGACTTCTTTAAAAAACAAAAAAAAATCTTAATAATTCCAAACTTTGAACAGTAGTTTGACATTTGGTAAACTTGAAAATTGCCACACAGGACGTTCCTTGGTCATATCTAAGTGATGATACAAATGAGTGTTTTGAATCAATCCAGTGAACGTGACAGTTTAAACTTATTAATGGAAATAAACTCAAGCAGTTTTTTGCTACTTAAATATATTTATTATTAGAAAAAGAATATCTCTAGCATCTTTACGAAAGGGCAAATTCAAAAGTGCATTCAAATAAAAAGTGCATTAATTTGATATAATCAGCAAAACTGTCAGGAATACTATATAATGCAAATATTCGATTATATATTTCCTAGCGCTAGACTCAATCAGATATGAATGATGGGACTTACTGTCAATTAGCTTTTATGTCCAGACATTTTTTGTATTCACCTTGGTTTTTATTTTATTTTTTTATTCCGTTGTTTATGAGCCGTGAACACAGTGCTATTGACTCATTTTTAAACCCTCTGCAGAGTATTGAATTACTCATAATATACCGGCGAGAGAGAGATAGAGAGAGATGCAGTGGTAAGGATGATAGTATTTCACGTTTGCATTGGTCTGCAGACATCCATCAACCAATAGCTGTGAGATGCAGATACATTCTGCGACTTCACTTCATACACCTAGTCAGCTGGATTTCCCATAATGGGCATAAAAAAAATTGCAGTTTGTTGCAAAATGGGCTCGACTGCACAAAAGCTTATTAAGTATCGATCCAGGGAGGTCACTGCTGAAATTCAGCTCCCACAATGTGTGACAGGATCAGACGCCGCTGGCTAGAAATGGAAATGAGACGCTATCAATAAAAAAGCGGGAGGTGTCCTTCTTTCTGGCGTCTCAGATCAGGTGGAACGCTGCCCACTGTGGCTTTAAACGTCAGGTGGGAGATGGAAACAGAACGCCTGTGTCAGTGATTTGAGTGTTTTCTGTGCTAGGTAATGAATCCGTTTTGTGACGGATTCTGCTGAAGTCATGAAAAAAGTTCAGAGATGTTCAGTAGTAATAGTTTTTTGTGCCGCAGACAGTGCTTGCACTTTTTAGTCAGTGAACTGAGAGGCTACCTTCCATCTTTCCTGACAGCAAAACTTTATTATGATATTGCAGCCAGGTCTGAACTTACCCAAAGGAGATTTTTATGGCTCAGAGATTGCAAAGAAAAATCCTTAGGAGAAATAAAAATAGACAAAAAGAAGAGAAATGTTGACACAGAGTAATATGAATGAGGATAGCATAGCTCAGATAATTTGGTTTCAGAAGAATTTTATGAGAAATGTTTGAGGTCATATTGAGTTCTCAGACTTCAGTTCTTTGAGAAATTTTCAGAACAGTTTGAGACAGACATTGTTGAATCTGTAGATGAATTTGTGAGATGGATCTGAGAAAGGTCTCTATTTTATCTATTTTTAAGAAATAGGTTGCCCAAAAATAATTCACCATCATGATTTTTGAAACCTTTATGACTTTCTTTCTTCTATTGAACATAAAAAGGAGATATTTGGTTTTGTATGAATATCTGAACATGCAATATATCAAAAGAACAGAGCCTCTGCTTAAAAGTAACTTTCAGCAGTTTTGATTTGTATGCTTTTGAATGCTTGATGATCATATTATTTTACATGTGCGTAAGCAATGCTTCTATCGCTTGTTTCTGCTTCTTTTTTGCCTGTGTTTTGATCCAGAGATTATGGACTCTTTCAGAAGATGTGTAATAGCGTCCCCTACCGTATAACAGTGTAAAACTTCGATTGCCAGAAATGTCCATCAATGGCAGGGAAAATAGTTAAAAGGAATCTTAGCTGTCAAGCTCCAAAATTATGAAAAAAGCATCAAAAAAAGAAAATAAAAATGGTCAATAAGACTTATGTGCTATATTTCAGTGGACAGAATTTTTTTCTTCTTTTTTTGGTGAGCTATACCTTGCAGGGCTATTATATTTAAAGTGACATTGTGTAGGAATTTCTCCCATCTAGCGGTGAAATTGTATTTTGCATTCAAACGAATTGTGCTCTCCAGCGCCTCGCTTTTTCAAATGTGTGTTGCATCTACGGTAGCTGTTATGTACCAAAAAGCTATGACAGGATGTCTTCTAATAGCACTTCGTCGAGTTTTAACGAAAACGCGTTGTGGAAACGCGTTGGCCTAGTACTTTTTGACCCTCTCTGCTATTATAGTTTTTCAAGATGGCGGAACAACATGGAAGCCTCCTCGGACCTAGCCGTCACATGTATATAAAGATAATAAATTCTTCGTTTACGAGGATAAGTCAGATCATTGGCAGAGGTATTTGTACACCATTGAGGACATATTTATGAATAAAAATATTGATTTTAGTTAATAATATACCTAAAAAACTACACATTGTCCCTTTAACTAAAACTATAGCTAAAAAATAAAATGTAAAATATATTTAATATTAAAGCATTAAATTACTAACTAGGAATAAGTAAAAACTAAAAAAAAAATATTTACTTAAATAATAGTATTTAAAAAGAAGCACAAAACAACTAAAATTAAGATGAAAAACTAAAATATCAAAATAACAGCTAATTCAAAATATTAATATAATATATATAATAGTATAATTAATACTGAAATAATACTTATCTCATCTAGGAGAAACAGCTAAAAATATTAACCCTCTGGGGTCTAAAGGATTTTTGGGGTCCTTGAGGTGTTCTGACATGCTCTGACATTTGTGCTTTTTTCAGTTGCTTATAAACATATTAATGGCAAAGGTGTAATTACACTCTATTTAGCACAAACAGGGCTACCATAATATGTGAGCAACATGTATGTACATGTTTGTATTTTTGAGGGAATATTGTTTATGCATGGTTATTGAAAAAAATAAAAAATAAAGTTTCTGAAATAAGGCCACAAAACACATACTAAATATGTGTCCACAAGACTTTTGACTAATGGATGTCGTTGCCTAGAGTTTTTTCTTCAAAATGATGTGAAAATCATCCTGCCTAATCATTCACATAAAACAATACATTGATTTAAATTTTGTAAGACACTTTTTGTTTGGAAAGGCAATATGCGCAAGGGGCGTCTACGATTTCAACACCATCATGCATATTTAGTGGTTCACACCTGAGGAGACAATGGGGCCCGCATACTTAATGAGCCATTCATTCAGGTGTGTCACTGAGCCACAAGAAAGAATGCAAGAGCAATATATACATGTGTGTGTGTGTGTGTGTGTGTGTGTGTGTGTGTGTGTGTGTGTGTGTGTGTGTGTGTGTGTGTGTGTGTGTGTGTGTGTGTGTGTGTGTGTGTGTGTGTGTGTGTGTGTGTATATATATTCTACCAAATTGGTTCACAGTTGGAAGCATCTCATTTTTTTTATATTTTTCCATGTCTAGTAATTGTGCAGTTAATTCTCATACTGTATTTTCAGTTTTGGAATATGTATCCTCTCCCCAAATTTGTCACTAATAAAACTCAATAAAAATTATTTAAAGAAAAGGCTTATATTTACTTTTTAATAGTTTGTTTACATCTACCTTGTAAATATTTTTTTTTTATTAAAAATGTTACAATTACAACAACAATTCAAGTGCAATCTTTCTTTGTAAAAACTAAAGTATACATTTTATCATACATATTTCAAAGTTAAGGATTCATTACTTTGGATATAGCCTAGGCTACATTGGAACAAACACATAATAACATATTATTTGATTACTTTATTTTTGACAAAACATACTATAGGCTATTTAACATATGAGCAAAAATTGGCAAACAAAAGCTTATTTGAGGTGGCAAATATTTTAGAGGAAAAATGTATAATCTATCCAAAACTAGAAAACGAAATGTTGTCTTTCATATGTCTGTAACATAGGTCTTTCGTTTATATAAGAAATATAAATGTTAATTTGCAGTTTAATACATTGCTTATACAAATACATTTTATTTCAACATATTTCAGTCGATTTTTACTCATCTCAGTATAGCAATATAGTTTGCTAAAAGCGGATCATTCATTCACACACAGAAATGCGATTCAAATTTAAACTGTCTTTTTGCGAGTTGTGGTAAAAAGGGCATCTCTGCCTTTCATTCATTCACACACAGAAACGCGATTTTTACTCATCTTAGTAGGCTATAGCAATATAGTTTGGATGTGTTCATGTAAATTTAATAACATGTTTACTAATGTAGATGCGAGAGTGAATGAACAGCACAGACACGCGCTGTATAACTGTAGTAAACAAAGCGCGCGCGCCTGTGCCGTTCATTCATCATTTAGCCTACACACAGACACGCAATTCATATTTAAACAGTCTTTTTGCGGTTTACAGACACTATCCAGTATCGTGATTAGAACAAAGCACTTAAGAATAAATGACTTACTACATCAGCTGGATCCGTGCTCCTCGAAATGAAACAACCAGCACTTCTGGTACATTTTCCAGGGTTATTAGATAGTATTATTCCTCACAGGGTAGGGATACGCTGTGTTCACAGCGGTAGTAAGAAACGTCTCGGTTACGTATGTAACCTTAGTTCCCTGATAGGGAATGAGACGCTGCGTCAAGCTGTGGGAACACCCCTGCGTTGTGCGTCCTGAAGCACGTATGGAATCAGCCCAATGGAGAGATGGAACGTCATAGGCGGGTGACGTCATCGACCAGGAAACTATAAAGCACCCCATAAGCACAAGCGCAATAGCTTCTGATAGGCCTGAAGGAAGCGCTAGCGGGAATGCCGGGAGTATGGTGGAATGACGCAGCGTCTCGTTCCCTATCAGGGAACTAAGGTTACATACGTAACCGAGACGTTCCCTTTCAAGGGAACTCGAGCTGCGTCAAGCTGTGGGAACGCTAATACCCACGTAGCCATAGGACCAAGTGACCGCCATGTGAGAACTAGCGCACAGAGGGCGAGAGCACCTGTGCCCCAGGGGAAGGAATTAAGTCTAGGTCATAGATCTTAATGAAAGTATGCGGTGAAGACCATCCAGCCGCATCACAAACGTCACTGAGGGAAACTCCTGACAATAAGGCTTTAGAAGCCGCCATACTCCTGATAGAGTGGGCTCGTACAGCCAAGGTGAAGGCTGACCAGCCGACTCATAGGCAAGTGAGATAGCCTCGACCACACACTTGCTTATTCTCTGTTTAGACACGGGACACCCCTTCTTGGGTGGCCCAAAACACGCAAATAGTTGTTCTGACTTCCTCCACAGGGCAGTTCTGTGGATATAGGCGTCTAACGCCCTAACAGGGCAGAGTAAATTAAGTTTCTCCTGGTCAGACGACAGAAATGGAGGAGGACAGAAGGCCTGCAGAACTGTAGGTCTAACAACATTAGTAGGGACCTAGGGAACGTAACCTGGTCTAGGACGCAAAAAAGCCTTAACCATGCCAGGCGAAAATTCCAGGCACAAGGGTGAAACCGACAGAGCCTGCAAATCACCGATTCTCTTTAGTGAGGAGATAGCAAGAAGAAAGATAGTCTTAAACGTGAGAAACTTCTCAGGAACTTCTTCGATAGGTTCAAGAGGAGCTTGGGAAAGACCTTCTAATACGATGGCCAGATCCCAGGCCGGCACCCTCGTACGAACTGCTGGCCTCAGCCTCAATGTGCCACGAAGGAAACGAGTTATAAGCGGGTGTCTCCCCAGAGAAACTCCACGGAAAGGGACGTGGTGAGCAGCCAGTGCCGCCACATACACCTTTAGTGTGGAGGGGGATAGCCCTGTGGAGAAGCGCTCCTGCAGGAATTCCAGCACTGTACCCACTGGGCCGTTAACCGGGTCCTGCAGGTGTTCTCCACACCAAGAAGTGAAAAGTTTTCACTTCAAGGCATAAAGCTTCCTCGCGGATGGAGCTCTGGAGTGAAGAATGGTCTCAACAACCTTGGTTGAGAGACCAGAGTTCATGAGCTGGGCCCCCTCGGAGGCCAAGCCCACAGTACTGGGCGGGGTGAAATATCATGCTGCCCGCCTGAGAGAGTAGATCCCTCCTGACCGGGAGGTCCAAAGGAGAACCGTCCAGGAGAGAAATCAGGTCCGCAAACCATACTAGGGCCGGCCAGAACGGGGCTACTAGTAGTAGGCTGACCCCGTCCCGGCGAACCCTCTCCAGAACTCCAGGTAGCAGAGCAATCGGGGGAAAGGTGAACAGACGTGACCTCGGCCACGGCTGCCCCATAGCGTCCAACCTCAGAGGGGCTGGATGGCTGATGGAAAACCACAGATGACCGTGTGTGGTCACCTTGGAAGTGAATAGGTCCACCTCGGCGCGACCGAAACTCACCAAAGGAGCTCCACCACCTCGGGGTGGAGACTCCAACCCCCCGGCCTCGGCCCCTGCCTCGACAGGGAGTCTGCTACCACATTCAAATACCCAGGAAGATACATTGCTCTCAGAGATAGTAACCTCCCTTGGGACCACAGGAGGATCTGACGGGCCAACTTGTAAAGCCGGCGAAACCGCAGGCTCCCCTGATGATTTATATAAGAGACCACCGACGTGTTGCCTGACTGAACTAACACATGATGACCTCTCAGGTCTGCTAGGAAGTGTTTCAGAGCCTGGAACACCGCCAACATCTCTAGACAATTTATAAGCCATGATAGATGATGGTCCTGAGACAGACCTTGGGCTGGACGACCACTCGTGACCGCCCCCCAGCCTGTGAGGGAAGCATCCGCCATTAGCGCCACGCGACCCAGCACAGGACCTTTGAATAGGAACCAAGTTTCTTTCCACATGACCAGAGCACGAAGGCAGCGCCGCGTGACTTTGACCGTGCGGAGCGGATTTCCCCTCTGGGAGAATCCCTTGGTCCTGAACCACCACTGTAGCGGTCTCATGTACAACAGGCCGCAAGGTATAAAGTTGGACGCTGCTGCCATCAGACCCGACAGTCTCTAAAACTGTTTTACAGTAAGTAGCTGGCCTAGCTTTACTTGTTTCACAGCTGAGAGAATCGAAGCGATGCGGGTCGGAGCGAGTCGCGCCTGCATCGAAACCGAAACCCAAACGACACCCAGAAAAGTGGTTTACTGAGAAGGAGATAATACACTTTTCTTTGCGTTCAGCCTCAACCCCAACTTCCTGATATGAACGAGAACGACATCTCGATGCCGAACCACCATCGTGAAAGTGCGGGGAGATAAAGCTAGGCCAAACGGAAGAACCCTGTGCTGGTACACCTCGCCCCCGAAGGCGAACCTCAGGAACTTCCTGTGTTGTGGAAGGATGGAAATGTGGAAGTACGCGTCCCTTCGATCTATCGTGACAGACCAGTCCTCGGATCTGATTTGTGACACGATCTGCTTGATAGAGAGCAACTTGAATTTTGGCTTCCCTACCGAGCGATTCAATAGGCGCAGGTCTAAAATTGGACGCAACCCCCCATCCTACTTTGGAACGATGAAATATCGGCTGTAATAGCCTGACTCCATACTGGGAGGAGGAACCCGTTCTATAGCCTCCTTTTGAAGGAGTGCTTTCACCTTTTGTTCCATAACCAGAGCCTGCTCGGGGCCCACCACTGTAGGCAGAACCCCTCTGAATCTTGGTGGACGACACCTGAATTGGATAGCATAATCCTTTTCTATTGTCTGCAGGACCCAATGAGATATTTTTGGAAGGCTTTTCCCCTCTGCCAGAAATTCTACTAAGGGTACCAGTCTCTCGAGACTGGCCTCTGGTGTAACTTGAGCAGCAAATGCAGCGCCCTGTAACGGCACACCGGCAGGGAACAACTGGTTTAACCGCTCTGAAACCCTCCTCAGAGGGAGCGAGCGTCCCTCGGGAAATCGCTCGCTGGGACCGTCTGCGCCCCGGCATTAAGGTGGGGTTGGCAAAACGGGCCCCCTGAGGGCACCGAGGAGGAATGGGCACCGTAGAAAGAGGTCAACACCTTTCCGCCTCGGTGGGAACCACCCTCAGTGTCCTGCGCGCCGTGGCGCCAGGACTTCTTCTTAGCCGAAGCCTTCTTAGCTAGTATAACAGATCAGTTCTATTACTGGGAGATTTCGGCTGAGAGTGCTGCGGCTGAGCCCACTGTCCAGCAGGGGGAGCACGAGACGCGACACTCTGCTTCAGCGCCTATGTGATGAGCTCGCAGACGGCCGGGGCTGCTCCCGCCCAGCAGTCCCAGGGACATGAATTTTTAAAAGGGAGAAATTTGTTAAAAGCTGTTGTTTGCTTTTCCTTCTCCTGGAATTTATCGATGACAGAATTTACAGCATCGCCAAATAAACCCAGGGGGGAGAGAGGAGTGTCTAAAAGGAAAGCTTTTCCTTTCCCTTTTATATTTGTCTGATTTAACCACAGATGTCTTTCTACGGCCACGCAGGGAAAAATCAGCCGCCTGACGCAGTTCGCGAACCACGTCAGCACTGACCTCCTCACTCTCACTCACGTCCCTCAGCAGGTCAGCCTGGTATGCCGTTTTTTTTTTCCATAATAGACATAGTATGCAGACATGACCTGCTGCTGAATACGCTTTACCCACAAAAAACGAAATATTCCTAAGCTTTCTAGGCTTGGTGGGTAATGCCGGTGCCTTAACAGATGACGCAGCCTCGAGGGAGAGAAAACTCGCAAGCGTCTCTACCACGCGAGGCATAGCCGAACAACCATATGAATTATCCCCCACAATATTGGAATATGTTGAAGTCTGGGGACTAAACATTTTCTCTATATGACACCGGTTTTTCCCACGATTTCGACACCTCAGTGTGGAGATCGGGAAAGAAAAAAGACGGCACGCACCGGCGTGGAGGTTGCACTCGTGACGGCGATAATCTCTCATCTAATTTTAATTTAGAAACAGACTCCTGTCTAGTCACTGGCCATACAATGCTGAGTTTTTCTACAGCTCTTGTTAATACCTCCACTAGCTCATCGCTTTCGGGAGTGTAAGGTGGCGAATCCTCCACATCTCCCTCATATATACTAGCAACATCCAGCTCCTCAGAACTGGATAGAAGCAACACTGGTGCCTCAGCCCGAGCGGAAGAACCGCAGCGCATGCTTCCGAATACGGGACTGAGGCACTGGATCTCACAGGTGAAGGGAGAGATAAGGCAGAGCCCGTCTCTAACCCCGCTGAGAGATCCATATGCGATCCCCACGATACGCGTCGTCGCTCTGCCTCGGCAAGAGCGGGACCCGAACCGCAGGGAGCGCGCACCGAACCGCTCTCCTCAAAGAGCGCCCGGCGGGAGCGGAGCCTGCCACTCGTAATGGCAGACGCTCGCAATGCTCACAATCAGCTCCCTCGAGAGCTGACTGGGCATGCTACACTCCCAAACAAACAACACAAAGAACGTGTGTATCCCCACTCGTTTAATAACGCGAGCAGGGAGGGACACACTCCCTAAACTGCTGTTTGTTCGCCATATCTCTCTTAATATATATATATATATATATATAAATTGTTTGTGTGGTGCAGAGTATGTAAGGACAGACAATATTCACACAGGGACAGATTCACATATAGCGCGACTGAAGGCACAGAAGCTATTGCGCTTGTGCTTATGGGGTGCTTTATAGTTTCCTGGTCAATGACGTCACCCGCCTATGACGTTCCATCTCTCCATTGGGCTGATTCCATACGTGCTTCAGGACGCACAACGCAGGGGCCTTCCCACAGCTTGACGCAGCGTCTCATTCCCTTGAAAGGGAACTTACTAAACACGATGTGTTTTATAATCCAGCTGGTGGGCGTTGGCATGTCTGCATGGCTTGCCTTAGATCATTTGCACGCGCGCTCTCCGTGGGCGTGGCACATTAACTCGTAATGAGGTATAATGAGCTGGAAAGAAAAATACTGACATCTCTCTCTTTTCATACAGATTACATAAACTGAGAATATTTGTTTTTTTATATAAATTACTTCATTTAAAAGAAGAGAATTTCAGCTTCATAAAGAGAAATCTCTCGTATCTCTGTGACAAGTATTGACAGAGTTACAGTTCATTTTTCGGACGCGTTTCAGAATGGACCTCACTGACGAGAGAAGGTAAAACGCGCATCATGTTTATTTTTCTTTATTTGACGAAAAGCACAACACTTTGTTTTTATTGTGAGTACCCACAAAAAAATAGACACTTAACAGGATGTAATGATGTACAGCACTTATATGTAAGATCAAAATCAACAGAGTAATTTGAGTCTCTTTTGCACTGATAAGGAAAAAAGTGAGCTGGTATCGCCGGCGATACCGCCGACCCCAGAGGGTTAAAAATATTTCTGTATTTTCTTCTTACTTATGACTAGTAAAGAAATTTCAATGTTCTATGTATTTCATATTTTACAAGTTTACTAACCCCTCAAAACAGTATTTTGGCTGTCAAGTAAAGTCCAGGTGAGCAGGAGAGTGTGTCTCTCTCTCTCTCTCTCTCTCTCTCTCTCTCTCTCTCTCTCTCTCTCTCTCTCTCTCTCCCTCCGTCAGTGTCCTCCTCAGATCCCAGACCATCTGTTTGGATGTCACGGTCAAGAATAAACCTGAACTTTGCAGGGACAAATGTGTGTTTGAGTGTGTGTGAGAGAGAAAGAGACCAGCAGTGTGAAATGGAGAGGCTGTTGTAGAGCTTTCCTTCATCATTTAAGATTTCAGTAATGGATATTTACTTCTCATTTTCACAAAATGAAATTTCTGCCAGGGAAAATAACAGACTGTCATCCTGAGCTTTACTGAAAACAAAAGTGCCTAGATACCCTGAAAAAAAAAGTGCTTGTTTTTTCACAGGGAGGAGATGAAAGGAATGCGTTCTTTCTAGAATTAAGTTTAACGTTTACACAGATGATGAATATTTGGAGAGTCAAGGATCTACACATAGCTATATTTCTTCTGACCCACCCACACATATGTTTATATAGTTATCTGAAATATGAGAGCTAAGTAAACATGTTTGCTATGATAGTTTTATATTATACCTTGTGAAAAAGAAGTACACTTTCGCATACTTTTGAAAAGACTACTGACTAAAATATACTTTTATATTGTATTTTCTATTGAAACGTGTGTCATGTATTTCAATTTAATTAAAATTACACATTGCTAATGATGGTGCAATTTAGTATATTTACTTTAAATACACTAGTTACTCCGTATGTTAGTCAACACTGTAAAATAAGTGTACTTTAAAGCATGACAAAAGATTTTTAAAACGTGATTTAAAACATTTGACATTACAAAGTGCACTTTGAAAGTATATTATCTTTAAGTATACTTAAGTGGCCTTTTATTTCACTAATATTATATTATCTGCTAGACCTTTTTTCAAGTATATTTTTTAAGATTTGAAGTACACTACAAGTGCACATTCAATACAATTAAGGACACTTCATTTCCACAAGGGATAGCTAGTTTCAGACAGTTGTGGCAGTTGTTTTCATCAGAGTTGTAGGAAAACATTGTATTTTCTGTTTGGAAACATCATCTTGTTTCGTCTGTAACTCATCTGTTTGGTTATTATCCTTTCAGCTCAGTTTGGTGCAACCAAAAAGACACACTGTGGCTTTAAAATCTGTAAAGCAACGTTGTGTTGACCAGCCATTATTTGGCGGCCATTTGTTTCAAAGCTTTCCTAGCCAAAGGCATCCGCAGATTAGTCTTAGGGTTTGACAGAACTCTCAAAGATTCATAGGCATAATTAAAATGTAAATGCCGAACATCCATTCCAAAAACGTCTAACCGGCTTTGAGTGAAGCGTCAGTCGGGCGACCGTGGGCAGGGAGCTCTGCTTTTGGGACGGGGGTGTGAAATGTAAAATGTCCTCTACCCTTTTCCATTTTGTCATGAGCATGTTTTAGGTTTACAAACATAGAGAAAAGGAGGCGGTGTGCCAAAGCATGATGGGAAATCTGCCGGTGTTTCTGGGAGCGTTGTATATGAGTAACCCTCGTTCTCTCTTCTTGAGCACAAAGCAGTCCGTGTGACGGGAATCTTGACCACATGGCCAGGTTTTCCATGATCCAGCTGCATTCCAGAGGGGACCGAATCTACTGGACTCATTGCTGGAAAAACATGGACTCGTTTCCTAGATACTGATTGAATCCAGATCAGATTAAAATTTGATTATTTCAGTGTTTAATCAATAAGAGTGATTGAATGTGAGCTTTAATGCATTTTGGCAAAAGTATTGTGCCTTGTGTATTGTGTTTTAATGGAAAGCAGATGAGGTCTAGGAAGTTCCAGCGCAGAAAGCCACGCTCTATGTATTTATAATTTATGCAGTGCAGACTGTTTGATAACTTTATTCAGTGTCTGTGTATATCCTGTTAGACAGGTAGGAAGGGGAACTGGTTAATATGGCATTTATTATGGGTTTATGTGAGGAGTTTTAAGTTCACTTAAAAAAAACGTAAAAGTTGTTCTATTTTTTGAAGCCTAATAAATGTTTTTTTAAAAAAATTGATAGCTTTCATTCAATTGCACTGTAATGTTTAATGGCTATAATTAATGTTTAAAATTGGGGGGGGGGGGGTCATTTTCATCGAGACATCAGTAGCTGTATTAGTATCATTCATAAAAAGATTCCATTAAACAATTGTTTCTCCATTCATTTGGAGATTAACTGTAAAATGATTACATTATAAAATATATTAAAACTTTTTTCTGCCCTGTTGCTCATTCGGATTGTTTGCCCGTGTGTTTGACCTGTTGCATGTTATATGAATTACAATTCTGGGTTGTCCCAATGAAGCTGCATTTGGATCTTCAACCCAAGTCTCGGAGCAGTTCGTAGCAATTACAAAGTGCACTTTTTAAAAGCGTACTTAAGTGTGTAAATAAACCGTCATGAAAGTGGACTCTTTTTTAAGTGCACTTAAGTGGTGTTTTTTTTAATTAATATTATGTATAGTTATTTTTTAAATATACCATTAAGATTTGAAGAACACTACAAATGTACAACTTAATGAGAGTAACTATTTTAAAATTCTGCCCCAAACAGCTAAAACTTGTTTCAGTGAACTGTCAGAACGCCGCAACATACCTTGTGAAACCTGGTAAACGTCCGGTCATCCTGTAGTCTGTTATTCCCATCCTTCATTATTAGCATTCAGTGATCACAATCCCCACGTCGTTTCTCAAGGACGCGCTCTGCTGGTATTAGTGGAGTGTAAACGAGAGGTTACAGTGACCACCCATGACATGAAGAGGATTATGGGATATTATCTCATCAAAGGACTGTCTTTAGTCTGAAGGAATTGTTGTCAAGTCAGAAGTAGCTAGCGTGTGTGTTTGTGTGTGTGTGTGTGTGTGTGTGTGTGTGTGTGTGTGTGTGTGTGTTGTTCAGGTATTCGCTACCTTTATACCCTCAATTTTTGTTCTTGTGGGGATGATTGTTTTGGTGCCCATGAGGAGAACAGCTTATAAATCATTCAGAATTAGGTTTTTTGAAAATGTTAAAATGCAGAAAGTTTTCTGTGATGACTGAGTAGGGTTAGGGGATAGAATATACAGTTTATAAAAATCATTATGTCTATGGAAAGCCATGTGTATGTGTAAACCGTAGCAGACGTTTGGCTGATGAAATGTTTTTAATTAAAGTTGTGCCTGCTGGTATACTGTAGATTGAAGAGAACTTGCGTTGTGTATTTTAAAAATTGTGAAGGACGATGTTGGAAGCTAATAAACTTCTGAACAGATGAAGGCTACAGATGATCTCACTGACGAACAAGTCTTTAAAACAGCAGATGGAAAGTCTGTTTGTGTGACTTAATGCTTTTTTTTTTTTTGCATACAGTGTGTGCACAACTTATCATATCTGTTCATGCAGCACATACAAATGTGACCTAACGTTCATGCACCTTTCAAAATCACCTGAACCATAATACATTATGGATTATTGTTTTGTTTTTTAAATCAATTTATATACAGTACATTACTGTTTTGTAATGTTTTTGAAGGAAGTCTGCATTTATTAAATAAAAAATAATGAAATATCATTACAATTTAAAATAACTGTTTTCTATATATATAGTATATATATAGTGCTCAGTGAACACACCCATGCTAAAGTTGACTAAAAAGAGAAATAAAAAATATTTTTTTTGGAAATTGATCTTAATGCCTTAATTAAAAAAATGAGGAAAAATCCAACCTTTAAGGACACCAATTTTCTTTGTGAATGAATAATGTATTGTAAATAGATACATTTTCTTCCTTAAAATACAGGTTGCGTAAGTCAGGACACCCCTATGTTAAATTCCCATAGAGACAGCAGATTTTTATTTTTAAACGCCAGTTATTTCATGGATCCAGGAAACTATGCATCCTGATAAAGTTCCCTTGGCCTTTGGAATTAAAATATCCCACATCATCACATTCCCTTCACTATACCTAGAGATTGGCATGGTGTTATTTCAGTTATCCTAATAGCTGGTTTGATTTGCATTGAGAGATGATCTTATGGAAAGTGCCCCATGCCAATCTCTAGGTATGGTGAAGGGAATGTGATGATGTGGGATATTTTAATTCCAAAGGCCAAGGGAACTTTATCAGGATGCATAGTTTCCTGGATCCATGAAATAACTGGCGTTTAAAAATAAAAATCTGCTGTCTCTATGGGAATTTAGCATAGGGGTGTCCTGATTTATGCAACCTGTATTTTAAGGAATAACATTTATTTATTTATTTATTTATTTATTTATGATACATTATTCATTCACAAAGAAAATTGCTGTCCGGAAAGGTTGGATTTTTCCTCATTTTTTTATTTCTCAGAAATAATTATTATATATATATATATATATATATATATATATATATTGTATATATACTGTATATATGGTTTCTCCTCACACAGACATGCAAGTCCTGTTGTTGATGTACTATTTTTCTCACCTGGTTTGGTCATAACCTCTAAAACACATCCAGCCAAGCTTCCAAAGCGGGAATATAAAAATTAGTTTTGCCTGTTAATTCTGCCACCTGTCTGGAAGTGCTGTAGTGCTCTACTGCCCCGGAGGCATGAATATTTCCGTGTTTTCTCATCTGCAACGGCACATTATCATGTGTCAGAGAGAATCAGATTATGTGTGCTATATGTCAGCAGCAGCGCCCATGCATTTATTTTCATAAATGAATTGAATAGAGTTCAGTTGAGATGTAAGACAGGGCAAAGCAGCATCAGGGGTCTGAGCATGTTTAAACAGAGAGTTCAACAGCTTGTTTGCACTACTTGTTGCACTATGTGTGTTTGTTGTCCATGTTCAGATTGAATACACACACACACACACACACACACACACACATATATATATATATATATATATATATATATATATATATATATATATATATATATATATATATATATACAGTATAAGTCACTTTTGCTTTAGTGTTATATTATTATTATATGACAATGTTTCTATTTATTTTACTTTCTGAACTTTTTTGGACATATCTACATTGTCAGTAAATAAAAAACACCAGCCTTTCACTGAAAATCGCATTTAATAATGATGTAATAAATGGCTATAACTTGCTTAGGGATTGTTAAATGTGGACAAAATTTCATCTGGAAATCTAGAATATCCAAGTAAAACTTTCTAAAGGAAAAAATCCAAACTTCAGGAGGTTTTGTTTGAGTTGTTTTTTGAAAATGTGCTGCCGAGTTTCTTAAATCTGGTAAATTCATACATTCTAAGACAAAATAAATGTAAAATTGGGAATTTAAATGAGCTAGATTGAAACTTCAAAATGATATATAGCACTTGATGCTGACTGCTATAATGGGTTAGAAAAACAAAGAAAAGCACAGGCGAGTTCTTTTGCTCCAAAAATGTTCTAGGTCTTTAAGGGTTAAAGAGACCATGGAAAACAGGATTGTCCTTGCTCTTTTGAAATTAAGAGTTGCATGTGCTATGTAGATGTACTAAACAGCGCAAACCTCCCTCCCCAGTCAGAGATCGTTCATGAAAACTGCACCACGAGTCAACACAGTTTGGTCTTGACCTTAGATCGGGTGACTGAGCATCTTTGCATATCATTGCCTATTCAGTGTTTAGAAACATGGCCTGCCAGTGTAAACTACAACAGCGCATGCGGTTAGCCAATCACAACAGATGTAATTTACATATAAAGTCTTACACATAAAGTCTAAAGTACAGCACATAAAACAACCTGTTCAATTCAAGAAAATGCTTGACTTTTCTTGTGTTGTTGTGTTGTTAAAAACAACATTTTGATGTAACTTTCTTATTGGTAACACTTTATTTTAAGGTGATGTAACTAAATTACACATAATTAACATTAGTAACTAACCCCAAACCAAAACCGGTAGCACTTTATTTTACAGTGTCCTTGTTACATATTGTTATGAAGCAGCAAGGATGAATCGGAGAGTGAATTCAAACGCAAGCACTTTAATTAAACAAACAGGTAATCCAATGAAACGTAACAAGGCACACAGAACAAGGAACTGGAAGCATCTAACATCAAACAACGACCGACAAACACCAACTGAAGAACAAGGGTATAAATACACAGACAAACAAGCTTAACAAGATAACAAGGGGGCGTGGCTAATCAGAAACACCTGGGGAGACTAATCAACAGAACGGGGAACAGCAAAACATGTAAAGACAGAGAAACACATGACAGACAAGAACAAGGAACAAAACAAAACACCCACACCGTGACATAGCCCCCCCCCCCCCCCCCCTATGGGCGGCTCCCGACGCCCCTTGAGACAAAAAACAAAACAAAACAAAAAAAAACACTAAAGTTCAGGAGGGTGGTGAAGTGGAGGCGGTCTTGGGGGAGGGACGGAGGGCCAGGTTCGTGCAGGCGGCCAGGAAGGAGCAGGCGACCAGAACGGAGACGACCAGACGGGCGGCCAGGGCATAGACGACCCCTCGGGCGGCCAGGGTGGAGAAGACAGTCCATCGGACGGCCAGGGCGGAGACGACCCCTCGGGCGGCCATGGCGGAGACGACCCCTCGGGTGGCCAGGGCGGAGACGACCCCTCGAGCGGCCAGGGCGGAGACGACCCCTCGGGCGGCCAGGGTGGAGATGACCCCGGCTCGGGAACTGCAGACACCGGTTCGGGAACCGCAGACACCGGTTCGGGAACCGCAGACACCGGTTCGGGAACCGCAGACACCGGGTCGGGAACCGCAGACACCGGCTTGGGAACAGCAGCCACACACACTGGCTCGGGAACAGCAGACACACACACTGGCTCGGGAACAGACAACACAGACTCTGGCTCGGGAACAGACAACACAGACTCTGGCTCGGGAACAGCAGACACACACACTGGCTCGGGAACAGCAGACACACACACTGGCTCGGGAACAGACAACACAGACTCTGGCTCGGGAACAGACAACACAGACTCTGGCTCGCGACACACACACTGGCGACACACAGGCGACACACACACTGGCTCGGGAACAGGCGACACACACACTGGCTCGGGAACAGGCGACACATACACTGGCTCGGGAACAGACAACACACACACTGGCTCCGGCTCGGGGACAGACCACACAGACTCTGGCTCAGGGACAGACAACACACTCACTGGTTGGGGAACAGGCAACACACACACTGGCTCGGGAACAGGCAACACACACACTGGCTCGGGAACAGGCAACACACACACTGGCTCGGGAACAGGCAACACACACACTGGCTCCGGCTCGGGGACAGACCACACAGACTCTGGCTGGGGAACAGGCAACACACACACTGGCTCCGGAACAGGCAACACACACACTGGCTCCGGCTCGGGAACAGACAACACCCTCACTGGTTGGGGAACAGACAACACACACACTGGCTCGGGAACAGACATCACACACACTGGCTCGGGAACAGGAACAGACTCGGGCTCGGGAACAGGCAACACACACACTGGCTCGGGAACAGGAACAGACTCTGGCTCGGGAACAGGAACAGACTCTGGCTCGGGAACAGGAACAGACTCTGGCTCGGGAACAGGAACAGACTCTGGCTCGGGAACAGGAACAGACTCTGGCTCGGGAACAGGAACACACTCTGGCTCGGGAACAGGAACAGACTCTGGGCCGGACATCTTGTCCGTAGACACTGGCTCGGAGGCGGCCATCTTGTCCGTAGACACTGGCTCGGAGGCGGCCATCTTGTCCGTAGACACTGGCTCGGAGGCGGCCATCTTGTCCGTAGACACTGGCTTGGAGGAAGTGACGTGAACAGTCTCTGGATCAGCACAACTGACGTGAACAGTCTCTGGTTTGGCCATCTTGTCCATAGACACTGGCTCGGAGGAAGTGACGTGAACTGGCTCGGAGGAAGTGACGTGAACCGACTCTGGATCGGCCATCTTGTCTGTAGACACTGGCTCTGTAGAAGTGATGTGAAGCGTCTCTGGATCGGCAGACGTGACTTGAACAGTCTCTGGATCGGCAGACGTGACTTGAACAGTCTCTGGATCGGCAGACGTGACTTGAACAGTCTCTGGATCGGCAGACGTGACTTGAACAGTCTCTGGATCGGCAGACGTGACTTGAACAGTCTCTGGATCGGCAGACGTGACTTGAACAGTCTCTGGATCGGCAGACGTGACTTGAACAGTCTCTGGATCGGCAGACGTGACTTGAATAGTCTCTGGACTGGACGGGACCAGCGGCGAGGACTCTGGGCTGACAGGAAGTACAGGGAGGACTTCCAGGCATTGCGGGACGTGGGAAGTCCTCCTCCTCCTCCGTCTCCGAGAGCGAGAGAGCGCTGGGCTGGACGGAACCAGTGGTGAGGGCGCTGTACTGGACGGGACCAGCGATGAGGGCGCTGTGCTGGACGGGACCAGCGGTGAAGGCTCTGGGCAGGACGGCGTCAGCGGCGAAGGAAGCTCTGGCTTTTGCTCGAAGACTGGCTCTGGCTCTTGCTCGAGGAGTGGCTCTGGCTGGACGTGGCTGACGTGAAGCTCTGGCTGGACGTGGCTGACTTGAAGCTCTGGCTGGACGTGGCTGACGTGAAGCTCTGGCTGGACGTGGCTGACGTGAAGCTCTGGCTGGACGTGGCTGACGTGAAGCTCTGGCTGGACGTGGCTGACGTGAAGCTCTGGCTGGACGTGGATGACGTGAAGCTCTGGCTGGACGTGAAAATCCAGCTGGGAGCGGAGATCAGCTGATGACCTGGTGTGCCATGGGAGGAAGCTCTCCAGACATCGGGAGAGTGCCTCTCTCCAGTCCAGACCGGAGATATTGGGAAGCTCCCTTGGGTTAACCTCCTTAGCCCCCAGCCGGTAACACAACTTAATAGCCTCATCTCCGAGGGAGCAGGAAGCAGCGAGAGGAATAAACCCCCACGTGAACTGAAACAGATCGGGGCTATCCAGGGCCAAGGCCGCGATCTGACCCGCGAATTCCCGGCTCATGCTGGGAAGATCAGATGAGATCCGTGCTGCTGAATTCATCTTTGGTCGGTCGTTCTGTTATGAAGCAGGAAGGATGAATCGGAGAGTGAATTCAAACGCAAGCACTTTAATTAAACAAACAGGTAATCCAATGAAACGTAACAAGGCACACAGAACAAGGAACTGGAAGCATCTAACATCAAACAACGACCGACAAACACCAACTGAATAACAAGGGTATAAATACACAGACAAACAAGCTTAACAAGATAACAAGGGGGCGTGGCTAATCAGAAACACCTGGGGAGACTAATCAACAGAACGGGGAACAGCAAAACATGTAAAGACAGAGAAACACATGACAGACAAGAACAAGGAACAAAACAAAACACCCACACCGTGACACATATGTTATATGTACTTACCATAGTAATAACAGTAAATTACGCATAATTATATGCAACTATCCCTCAACCAAATCCTAATCCTACCCTCAACCTATTTGCATAATATTACTTAGTACTTAAATAATTACACTGTAACAATGACACCCTAAAATAAAGTGTAACCCCAAAACCTAACCCTAACCGTAACTCTATAGTAAGTACATGTTGTTAATTAATATTAATCAGTACTAATTTGAGTAAGTACAATGTAACTACATCATCTTAAAATAAGGTGTAACCTTATTATTTAGTAACTAATAGGTATTAGTAACAGTAAAGTCAAGTCAAGTCATCTTCATTTATAAAGCGCTTTTGACAGTATCGATTGTTTCAAAGCAGCTTTACGGTGATAATAGAAATTACAGTAACAGATTGTTTAGGCTTTACCACAGCTCTAGGATAAAGTTATTGTCCAGCTAAAGATAGTCTTGATTGATTCACTTCCGTTGCGAAGATCATTAGTTATTAACTTAGTGGCCGCTAACGCTAACACGACACCGTTCTAATAGAAAACCCTTAATGCGATTTTCTGTTTTCTCTGCGCAAACCTCAAAATTTAAAGTAAAGACAATTTTAAAATGTAAAGACAAAAAGTCACAGTAAATACATTTAAAAAGGTAACAAATTATTTCTATTTCAAATAAATGTGGTTTATTTCTGTTCAACTATTCAAGTATCCTAAAAAAAACATCATGGTTCGCACAAAAATGTACAAAAATATGCTGTAAATGCAGCTTTGCCATCACAGGAATAAATTTGGTTTAATGTATATTAAAGAGTTATTTTAAATTGTAAATGGTAATGGATATAGTGAATAAAAGTAACTACAGGTATAACATAGATTCTCGAACCATATATATTTTTTGATATCTGAGATATTTAGTACATGCTGTAAAGATACAACATGCTTAGACAATGACTTGCTTAACAGCCTGTTAGTTAACAGCACGTATTGATTATTCTGTTAAATTCATTAGGAAGTCAGTTTCATTATGTTTTACTTTACATGCCAGCAACTGTCCCTGAGCCTCCCAGCAGACAGAGAGCTCACGAGAGATTGCGGATAACAAGATGAGCAGCATTAAGATGTGTAAGCTCAGCTTGATCTGTTCTTAAACTAAGACTCTTAGAGGTCAAAGGTTACAAGTTTAGACCATATAGCTAATGCAGATAGACTTATGTTGGACATAGTTTGACTAGTTTGATTTGCCTTTGTTCCGGTTCACTGGGACAGTGAATTTCTTATCGCATGTGGGTTAAAGAGGGATTGCATTGCAGTACTGAATCTAATTTAAATTCTGACTCGGCTAGACTGGAAGTTTGTGTGTTGGCTAGTGCTTCAGATTGAATTATGAGATTATTGCTTATTAGCAGTCATTGTTTTGGTCAGCACGGAATCTCCTTTACTGCCTTTGTGCTCTGAATGTAATCCAGGGATGGATGTGGTCGTAAATTATATTTGCAGGCTTTTTTGCAGAGTTGAGGGGTTAAGGAGTTTTAGGACGAGATTTTGAGGTATCGGTTGTTGACGGTGTGGTAAAGGAGATGCTTTTCATTGAGTGTGTGAGAGGGGTGAATCTAATGGAGCACCACTCCCCCTAGGGCATTTTCACAGAACTCTCTCTCTCTCTCTCTCTCTCTCTCTCTAAAAATCCATTTAATTTCCATTTTCCTTTGTTATATTTCCTCTTAAGAGGTAGTTTATTCTAAAGGGCAATTGAATGCAGTAAATTGACAATTTAAAACATCTGCAGCAGAAGTGGGCACACAAGCCAAAGAAACCAGAAGCTTACTACGCTAACCATACTTGCATTTAAGACTCTTTAGCTCTTGTCAGGGCTTCACACATAAAAAGTGTTGTAGATTTTTGCTAAGCTGTCAGGTAGCGAGATAGTGAACACAGAAAATATACAGTAACAGTGAGAATGTAGCTATTTACGCTTAAAGTTGACATGAAAGCCTGATCTCAATCAATTTTACTTCCATAGTGTGATGTATCTCAGTGTGAAATTG
Source organism: Gila orcuttii (assembly GCA_026230005.1). NCBI lineage: Eukaryota > Metazoa > Chordata > Actinopteri > Cypriniformes > Leuciscidae > Gila > Gila orcuttii. Next base: position 52,689,148 of record JAPDVR010000005.1, on the reverse strand, counting down.
GATAATTAAGAAGAAAAGGGGAGGACTTGTTCTTATACAAAGGAATTTGATTCAATTTAAAAGTGGTTTTTAATTAGTAGAGCCAGGATGTTGAGGGGAGGGATTTGTGATTAAAATCTAATGCAAAAACTTGTTTCAATTCTGAAATGATTTTCAAGACAAACTATATTTTTCCATGTGCCAATAAATTGTTCAAAATATGATGAGAAACATATTAAGAAAGCTCAAAGGGTCCATTCTGATTTCATGTTGACACTAAAACAGAAAATCAGATTCCTTGGGTCATGATGAATCCATCAATGCATATTTTGCAGAATTGGACCAATCGCCTATCCACCATTTTGAATTTAGTCATAAATTGTATTTTTTTTTTTACTCTTTGACATATTGGCATAACATTTGGTAGACATCATCATCAACATGTCCTGAAGGTGCCTGAAAAGTTTTAAGACAGCGCCACCTAGCATTCCAAAGAAATAAGGCTTTTTACCAAAACGCTTATAACCTTTGAAAATGTTGTATATTCTTGATGTTGATCCGTTCGTTGGTTTATTTCTATTTCAAAGATATCTCATTTGACATTTGATTGCTTTGTTGTGTCATGGAAAGGATAAAGTTTCCAATTTCAACATCACTTAGCTCTTCATTTCAGCCTGAATTGAAGTATAAAGCAGACCAACATGTGAAGCAGTGCTATTAAACCTCCTGGCTGGCAGTATGCTGGATATTTTTGCCGCTGAGCTTTACCTTCCTTGAAGGAGGATGAAATTAAAACAGCTTTCATTCTGTTCTTTGATATCTTGCCAGCTTGTTCCAACACATTATTATGTCCATCCGTAACGGTAACAGGCGAGGAATGACTCAGCAAGCTGAGCTCCAATGTGCCTAAATAAATATGCTGTCAAAGGTCTGAGCATAGAGATACACTTCTCACCTCTGGGCCTGGATGTGGGGAGAGGACAGGAAAGATAGTTATTGCATAGTTTAATCACATATTTCTGAGTTCAGATGTGTGTGTGTGTGTGTGTGTGTGTGAGAGAGAGTAAGGGCATTTAGCATTTATCAGCACAGAGCTAAACCAGCGAGAACGTCCCAGGAGACCCAGTCTGGCCCGACAGAATGAACCAGTCTTGTGTCTGCTTCTTCTCAGCACAGACAATTCATCAATAGTGGTCTACTAAATAGTTTTTTCAAAAACTTATGCCAATATGCTGGCTAAAATAATTAGCTAAATATGTTAGCAAAAACATGTACACAAAATTGTTGAAGTCTAATGAACAAGTATTCAAAATCACTCTGAAATATCTGAAAATATAAAATGCATCACCAATTGAGTTGACTGTCACTATAGTTTAAATATTTTGTTAATCAGCCTAGAAGGCACAATTATTGCCCGATGCCTATAATCTCAAATCAAAATATTTAAAATAAATACGTTTTAAATATTTATGAACAGCCACGCAGCAGAGGAAAAAAATATCAACCAACAAGTCCCAAGTTTCTTTAAGTCCCACTGAGCACCTAAAGAAAGCTCTGATGGAGCGTTTGATGGATAGAAATGGATGCCAATAGCTAGTTGGTTTAAAATCTCCTAACTTTTCAACCTTACCTTCACAAACACTTGCATTTCTCTTTTGCCATCTTGAGCCATACCATCCGCACTGAAATCAATTGACTTAATTGTTTCTCACACACACCTAACTGTGGAGATCACACCAGATGATGGAGTATGCAAGCAATGCATTAAAAAATCATGAGCAGGGCTGACTGCAGGGGAGCTTCATGCTGCTTTTTTGCTGACTCATCGTTTTAGTTTGGCAGTTCACACGAAGAGACAAAGAGCCATGGCAGAGCAGTAATTTCTCTAATTCTTCTCACTGCCTACAGCCTATTGAGATCATAGTGCTGAATCAGAAACACAGCTTTAATGAGAATGACTTGAGGATGAACCCTGAAGAGACCCATGCAGATCTCTTCTGGGTTTTCTCATTAAACCTCTCCACCATGGCTGACTCAGTGCAGGTACTACGTACAGTTGTGGTCAGAATTAATGGCATCCCTGGTAAATATGAACAAAAATGGCTGTAAAAAAATAAATCTGCATTGTTTATCCTTTTGATCTTTCATTCAAGACATTTGCAAAAATCGAACTTTTCATTGAAGTAAAAGAATTGAAAGTGGGGGCGGGGGGACCACATTATGAAATAAATGTTTTTTTCCAAAACACGTTGGCCACAATTATTGGCACCCCTAGAATTTTTTACAAGTAAAATAGTAATTTACGTAGTAATTATACCACGGGCTGTTTAAATACTCGATTCTGATTGGCTGGAAGGTGTGCACTAAAAACGTTTAATGCACAGGTAGTTCCAGTCAGTTTGATTACAGTTCGAAATTAATCCACTACTATAATCATTGGTAACCATAGTAACACAGTTACACTTGCAAACAGAGTGAGAGACACATATGAAAACATTTATTTAGGTAGGCTAAATGGATGATAGTCATATCGTTTAATTTGTATGGTGAATATGGCAATTTTGAGAAATGGGCCCAGGCACAAGACGAAATAGAAGACTTGGAGAAGACGTTGAATGACATAAAGCGGCACAAAAAATTAACACCGACAGAGCTAGATAATATCGAAGATGACAAAGATGAGGTCAATACGAAAAAGACAACTAAATGGATGATTTAGTTGACGCTTTGCGTCGGGTGGTTCTTCGCCTCTATGTCGTGCATTAAAATCCTTTAATGCATGGCTAGCCGTGGATTATCCCTTACGTATATTCCATTAATATTTACCTTTTTTTGGCACACTAGGGTGACTAGGAACATGAAATTGTCACAAAATAGAAAGTGGCTGTAAGAAAATAGCTGAAGAATTGCAAATCCCCCTTTTGACCATCAGGGCAATAATTAACAATTTCCAATCAACTAAAGATGTTACGAATCTGCCAGGAAGAGGACGTGTGTCTATATTGTCTTAATGCACGGTGAGGAGGAGAGCTTGAGTGGCCAAAGACTCTTCAAGGATCACAGAAGGAGAATTGTAGAGATTACTTGAGTCTTGGGGGTCAGAAAGCCTAAAAATACATATCAAACAACCCCTACATCACTATATGTTGTTTTGGAGGGTTTCAAGAAAAATCCTCCTCGCTCCTCTAAAACTAAACTCCAGCATATTCAGTTGTCAGACACGACTGGATCTTCAAAGGGGACTGGATTCTGTGGTCAGATGAAACCAAAAAAGGGCTTTTGGCAGCAAACCCACCAGATGTGTTTGATGCAAACAGGGATAAAATGTACCCCATGCCTACGGTTAAATATATTGCTGGATCTTATATGTTGTGGGCCTATTTTTTTTGCTGGAGGTCCTGGACATCTTGTTCAGATACATGGTATTATGGATTGTAGCAAATACCAACAGATAAAACATCAAAACCTGACCGCTCCTGCTATAAACCTTATAATGGGCCGAAAACATCCAAAACATACACTTTTCAAGGTACACGTGGATTTTTGTGTGATCCTTGATGCGATCGTGGGCAGCAGCGTTAATTTGATCTAATATTTTGTGGATTTTTTTCAATGTTGTAGATTTAAGTACCAAATGAGAATCGCAAAAATTCTTGAATATTCTGAGACAAAGCTAATTAAACCAACAGTTTTTCAGTAACAGAAGAATATGTAAAAGTATGGTATTTGGGAAAAATCTGCTGTCAGGGCTAAAGACATAATAATTAACTTGATAATCAATATCTGGCTAACTTTTCCATTTGTTGACATGACATGGTTAGATTCAGATGGTAAATATCATATATTAAGATGGGTTAGAGATAATCACCATATTTATAATAAAACAATAATATTTAAAAATATGATAATAATCATATCATATAATAAAATATGATTTAATGTTACTACTGTAAGTCTAAATTTTTATGGGATCTCATTATATGCTTTCAGAATCTTTACTTTTAAAATATAATTTTATATTAACATATTGTAATGACGTTGTGGAGGTCTCCTGGCCAAATGCCCTTGTGATCTCCAAGAAGATCAAACCATAAATTGCATTATGCATTACATCCCGTTGATTCTGTATTATGACGCAGCAGAACCAGTGTTTTGGCACAGGTGGTGTCTCATGGGTTGCAGACAGTCACTCATGCATGTCAGTCAACTAATCACGAGTGCGACACGTGGCGCATGCATTCTTACCATGACGTGGTGATTGCCAAATGAGCAGAGCCAGACAAAACACACTTAAAATTGCATGTCCATCAATTCCAAGTCTGTGTTTAGCAATACAACTCATTCCCTTTCCTATTCCCTTGGCTTGAAGAGCTAAAATGAGGAACTGTCATAATATTTACAGAAGCAGGATGAATCTGTATGCTGGCATCGTTTCAGCAACTGTTGCATAGGTAAAGAGTCTGCAGCTATTTGTGATATTCGACAGCAGATTAAGTGTAATGTTATGCTAATGCCAGAACTCCATAAATATCTGTTGGTATAAGAGCGGTGAAGCTGTGAGTTATGCTGCAATGTTTGTATTGCAAGCTCCTCTCACCAGGTGGAAGGAATTGCGCATCTCGTCCTATTCCTGCCTCATGGGACCTAACTAGTCTGCAAATCCCCACGACGCCTGTCTGTAATGCTACTCAAGCCTCCGGCAATGTCCAACAGCCTCAAGTAAATTAGCCAGGATCCCTGTGGCGGAAAGAGCTATAGGTTCATAGAGTCTGAAATAGTATACTTGATGTGGACTTGCCATTTTGTGGTGCATTTGTAAATGTATAAATCGGAAGAGAGTGAAAATGACCTATCTGGGGTTTTGGGACATACTAACCTTCCAAAGTTGTACAAAAGTATTTTTTGTGTTGCTACAGTGTTGTTAGACTGCATGATAAATGCTGAAGCCCATACCAGTCTTGTAGTGGAACTTGATTTTGTTAAACCTGTTTAGTACTTAAAAAAAATAATAACATGGCATTCACAACACCCAAATGCAATCTATTCCGAAGTGAAACATTCAGTGAGAAATAGTGAAAGTGTCACAATGAGGAGTCGCAGATCCAAATGCAAGTAAAACAGTTTATTGTAGACACAGCACAGGAGATACTCAAAACACCACGTTTAGCAGGCGGGAGACCTGGAAGACAACACTCCGACTGGAAGACGTCAGACGAGGATGTACACACTCGACAGGAGAGACTCAAAACACCACGTTTAACAGGCGGGCGACCTGGAAGGAGTCCGACGGGGAATCTCCAGTGAAGGTAAAATTATAGTCAGGTGAATAGACTCAGGCGATCTCCCAAACGGCTGGATGCGTAGGAAACACAGACAAAACTCCGCACGGAGACTAGGGCACAGGAACTGTGTGAGAGACACAAACAAGAGTGATGAACCGACACTAAGCACAGAAAACTGTACAAAACACACCAACAGAGACACAGAACGAACACCCGGATTGATGCACCGTGACAGTACCCCGCTGTTGTGTTTTGTCCGACTGTCACCGGACTAATGATCTTGGTGACAGTGAACGGGCCAATAAATTTAGGAGCTAGCTTATTAGACACGGAACGGAGCGGATTATTCTTGGTAGAAAGCCACACTTTTTGACCCACGACGTATACGGAAGGCCTTGACCGGTGGCGATCGGCCGTAGCCTTGGTGCACGCCCCCACCTGGAGCAGAGTCTCACGGGCTCTGGTCCAAGTGCGGTGGCACCTCTGGACGAAAGCGTGAGCCGAGGGGACCGCGACTTCGGATTCCAGACTGGGAAAAATAGGTGGCTGGTACCCTACGCTACACTCAAACGGAGATAGGCCCGTGGATGACACTGGTAACGAGTTATGTGCGTACTCAACCCATGAGACCTTCTGACTCCAGGAGGAAGGATTCTGAGAAACCAAATATCGCAACACTCTCTCTAAATCTTGGTTGGCACGCTCAGTCTGCCCGTTGCTTTGAGGATGAAACCCAGAAGAAAGACTGACACTCGCCCCCAACAAACGACAAAATTCTCTCCAAAATTTGGAAATAAATTGGGGACCCCTGTCAGAGACCACGTCAGCCGGGAGGCAATGTAACCCGAAAGACGTGGTCTACAACAGCGACCGCTGTCTCCTTGGCAGACGGTAATTTGGGCAAGGGAATGAAATGAGCCGCCTTCGAGAACCAGTACACTACAGTCAAAACGACCGTATTGCCCTGGGAGGGCGGGAGGGCAGTGACAAAATCTAGCGCGATGTGGGACCAGGGTCTCGAAGGGACAGACAGCGGTTGGAGTAACCCATCTGGTGGACGATTGGAAGTCTTACCACACGCACAGACTGAACAAGCCAAAACAAAACTCCGAACATCACGAGCCATGGAAGGCCACCAGAATCGTTGCTTGACCAAAAAACTGGTGCGATTGACTCCTGGATGACATGCCACATTGGAACAGTGACCCCACCGAATAACGTCGGACCGTAATCCCTCCGGTACAAATAAACGACTCGGTGGACACCCGGGCGGAGGCATTACCCCTTCTAAGGCCACGCGGACCTTCGACTCGATCTCCCAAACGAGTGTGGAGACAATGAGTCTCTCGGAAAAAATGCATTCGGGAGTGGACGGGCGAACGGAACGGTCCAAAATGCGAGACAAAGCGTAGGGTTTGATGTTCTTGGAACCCGGACGATACGACCATGTAAACTCAAAACGACCGAAAAAAAGTGCCCACCGAGCCTGCCTGGAGTTGAGTCTTTTAGCAGATCTAATATATTCAAGGTTCTTATGATCGGTCCAGACAATAAAGGGTACCCCCGAACCCTCTAACCAATGGCGCCACTCCTCCAATGCTAACTTGACTGCCAGCAACTCTCTGTTACCAATGTCATAATTGCACTCTGCCGGAGATAAACGATGAGAGAAAAACGCGCAAGGGTGAATCCTGTCATCCGCGGACGAGCGCTGGGAAAGAACCGCTCCTACCCCCACCTCTGACGCGTCGACCTCCACCACAAACTGACGTGATGTATCAGGGGCAACAAGAATGGGGGCTGAAACAAAGCAGCTCTTGAGGTTGGTAAATGCAGCTTCAGCTACACCCGACCACCTGAACGTCGTCTTGGTGGAGGTCAAGGCAGTCAGCGAAGCGGCTAGTTGGCTGAAATTGCGAATAAAACGCCTGTAAAAATTGGCAAACCCCAGAAACCTCTGTAGGGCCTTACAGGAATCTGGAGTTGGCCAATCCACCACAGCCTTAACCTTGTGGGGATCCATGCGCACCCCCTCGGATGAGACGATATAACCCAGAAACGGGACCGACTGTGCATGAAACGAACACTTCTCCGCCTTGACATGCCTTTTGGACAGCCCAAAAGGCATGCCCAAATATTCAAAGTGCCCCCTGGGGGTGTTAAAAGCAGTTTTCCATTCATCCCCCTTCCTTATGCGGACCAAATGATAAGCGTTTCGTAAGTCCAATTTCGTGAAAATGGATGCTCCCTGGAACCTCTCAAAGGCTGAAGACATCAACGGCAAAGGATACGTATTCTTTACCGTGATGTTGTTCAGCCCTCGGTAGTCAATACAAGGTCGCAGAGAACCATCCTTCTTTCCCACAAAAAAGAACCCTGCCCCCGCTGGAGATGAGGAAGGACGAATGAACCCAGAGGCTAGAGAATCAGAAATATATTTATCCAAGGCCTCCCTCTCTGGGACAGAAAGTGAGTATAACTTGCCTTTAGGCGGAGACATACCTGGCAATAAATCTATGGCACAGTCATAGGGACGATGCGGAGGAAGAGAAGCAGCCCGAGACTTACTGAACACTTCCTTCAGGTCAAGATACTCACGTGGCACGTTGGATAAATCCGTGTGTTCCTCCTGAAACACAGAACAAGACACCGAAGAACACGCAGACAATAAACAAGAAGCATGACAGGTTTCATTCCAGGCTAATATAGAGTTCCTGCCCCAGTTAATGTGTGGGTTATGGAGTACCAGCCAGGGATGACCTAACACCACAGGGGAGGAAGGAGTGTCAATCAACAGAAAATCAATATTTTCAACATGATTACCGGAGGTAATGAGTCTTATAGTGACGGTAGCATGAGTTACTGAGGGCAAACACTGACCATTTAAAGCAACCACGGATATGGGCAGAGGAAGTGTAACAATAGGTATGTTTAGTCTGTGAGCTAGATCAATGTCAAGAAAATTTCCCTCCGCCCCTGAGTCAATGAGAGCCTCACAGTCAAAACTCAAAGTCTGAAAGTGTAAACTCACAGGGAGATGAGTGGCAGAAAAAGAGGATTCAGTCCGTGCAACCCCACCCGTCAGTAACCTCTTACCTACTAACGGCTGGCTTTTAACGGACACTGCAGCGCGATGTGACCAGCTGTACCACAATAAAAACATAATCCCCTCTCCTTTCTCCTCTGTTTCTCCCGAGAAGATAAGCGAGATCTGCCAAGCTGCATAGGTTCGGGTTCCGGAGGAAATGCTGTGGTCTCGACCGGAGAGAAAGTGTGATCGGAAGAGTAATTCACGTGGCCTCGTTGTGACCGACGATCTCGTCGACGTAGTCGAGTATCAACTTGAACTGCTAGATCAATCAATTTATCCACCCCGGTGGGTAATTCCAAAGCATAAATCTCGTCCTTAATGTACTCAGAAAGTCTGTGTAAAAACATGTCCCGTTGGGCCTCGGCATTCCAGCCACACTCAGCAGCCAACGTACGAAATTCAATAGAATAGTCCGTTACCGTACGTTCCCCTTGCCTCAGTTCAGCGAGAAGACGCGCCGCGTCTCGGCCAGAAGCAGCGCGATCAAAAACTTTTCTGAGTTCGCTAGAAAAAGCTTGAAATGATGCACAACACGGAAGTCTCTGTTCCCAAACAGTCGTTCCCCAGCTGCCCGCTCTACCCGCGAGCAAAGTGATCACAAAGGCCACCTTAGATTCCTCTGTAGGAAATGCGGATGGTTGGAGCGAGATGTAAAGTGAACACTTCGGCAAAAAAGAACGACACAGCTGGGACTCACCGGAGTAGCATGCGGGAGACGGAAGGCGAGGTTCAGTGGAGCGGATGATCTGGACTGGAGCCGGCGGATTCACCGCGGCCTGTGGTTGAGAAACAGCAGCCTCGCTTCGTAGTTGTTGGACCTGTTTCGTCAGTTCTGAGACCTGGGTAACTAGCGCCTGAACGGCACGACCAGCAGCCGTCGCCTGTTCCTCCTGTTGCTGAAGACGAGTGTCACTCTTGAACAATATGTCCTGCAATTCTGCCACACTTGCTGGATCCATAATGTGGTCGGTTCGTTCTGTCACATTGAGGAGTCGCAGATCCAAATGCAAGTAAAACAGTTTATTGTAGACACAGCACAGGAGATACTCAAAACACCACGTTTAGCAGGTGGGAGACCTGGAAGACAACACTCCGACTGGAAGACGTCAGACGAGGATGTACACACTCGACAGGAGAGACTCAAAACACCACGTTTAACAGGCGGGCGACCTGGAAGGAGTCCGACGGGGAATCTCCAGTGAAGGTAAACTTATAGTCAGGTGAATAGACTCAGGCGATCTCCCAAACGGCTGGATGCGTAGGAAACACAGACAAAACTCCGCACGGAGACTAGGGCACAGGAACTGTGTGAGAGACACAAACAAGAGTGACGAACCGACAATAAGCACAGAAAACTCCAGCGATATAAAGGCAGCTAACAAGCCTAATGATACGCTGCAGCTGAAGGCTGATAAGAACCAGCTGGTGCTAACAACAAACAGGTAGAACACACCCACAAACCCACGCCTACAAAATACACCAACAGAGACACAGAACGAACACCCGGATTGATGCACCGTGACAGAAAGTGTGGAATTTTATCCATCACATGTCCAGCTGAAATGACCACTAGTGGCAGTAAAACGGCAACAATTTTTATTCCTTTTTAAACAAATTATAATTATGGGGAATCATTTAATTTAACTTATTTTCAAGAGGTTACTGGCACAATACTATGTTACGACCTCAAAACACTTTTACCATAGTGCATGATTTGTAAACTAATACATTTTAACATTTTCATCACATTCACAGCTCCATATGTGTGGCTTTTTCTAATATAGTAAACTTGCTCTGTAGCTCACCTGGTACAACATTTCACTTGTGATGTGAAGCGCTCGAGTACGAGTCCTGTGAAACACAAGTCACAATAAAAGAGCTCAAAGATTGTAGAAACAAACTAAAATTTAATGTTTGCTTCAGCACATGTATTTTCATCTCACATTGGCTTTTCTAACTCTATCAATTCGGATTAGGGTAAGGTTTAGTGTAGGTGGTACATTATTTTTGAACATTTTAGCACCACTAGACCAGACATTTCACTTCTGAACTGCTGGGATACTTACAACAACCAACGTAATAAACTGTTGCCAGATTCACATAAATCTGTTTTGGATAAAACCAGACTTTTAAGTGCCACTCACAGGACAAAAAAAAAAAGTGTCACACAAAACATGCAAGGAGGAACATAACATTGTTTTGCAGGCATGTTTTTCATTGAGACTGTGTAGCAATAAAACCTGGAACTTTTTTAAAGAAAGAAAATGTGGAATTGTCCACCAGTCCATTGCATGATTTCACAGATATGCTGTGTTTGTGTCTTTCTCTACAGTGCTGTTGAGCTTGCTCTCGACTGGGGCTCAGACCGAGATGAAGAGGGTCGTCGGGGACAACGCCACATTGCCTTGCCATCACCAGTTCTGGCAGTCGAATGGACAAACACTGGACATCGAGTGGCTCCTGCAGAAACCTAACGTCAAACAGCGTGTGGTAAGAGATCTTTTGCTTTTTAACCTCTCTCTCTCTCTCTCTCTCTCTCTCTCTCTCTCTCTCTCTCTCTCTCTCTCTCTGGATACAAGTTTTGTTTTTGCATTATACTTCTCATCCCTTTTGTGTGTCCTCCTGGTTTCCAGTCACTTGGTCTAATCATGTTATATTCGGATGATAACTGTTTAAAATTTTGATTTTAGCCTTACAGATACTAGCCAGAAAAATAATTTTGTATTCAGAAAGGTCAGTGCTTATGTCCTTAGACAAATTCTAGCCGAGTGACGTGCTATGTAGTTTGGTCAGGTAGTTGTATTGCTGAAATGGTACAAAAATAGTTTTCATAATCTTATTTTGACAGGAAGTTGTAGGGATAATATTTTACAAACCTTGTTTTAATGATTTGTTTTTCAGACCTGTCTTCACTTCTGTGTTGATAATGTATTTTTGCTGTATTAGCAAAATACACACAAAACGTGTGTATACAGCCCTATTGTTTTCTGCAGGCAAACCAACAAAATATTAATAACTATGCTTAAGGTAATGTATGCTTTTTCCTGTGAGGAAAAAAGTGTTTTGTTTTTCTATGCATTTTTTGTTGTAGTTTGCCTTTTTTTTGTCAGATAAATACCTTAACCAAGTTTAGTGTTTTGTTTTTCCCTCATATTTAAAATATTAAAAAATATATAACATATTTAATATTATATTTATTATAATATTTAACAATCCACAGTATACACAGTATGCACACAGTATATATATATATATATATATATATATATATATATACATATATACACACACACACTATATATATATATCGGCCACTACTGTGTGTGTTTGAATATATAATAGTTAATAATTTGTGTGTCATTTCTGTTACTATCATATTTTTTATTCTTTTAAAGTAAACCATAAATACCATAAATAATAATAATTAAAAAAAAGTTTTCATTATGATGTCATAACTCTTTTGGGACAAGTGAAAGTCTCCTCTTAATTTTATATTTTGTGTTTGTCAGTAGGGGACAGACATATAATCTCAACCTTGTAAGCTATACCGTCTAGCAATCTCTCAGAACACCATAGCAACCACACAAATAACCCAAGCAACTGCTAGTTTTGACTGTCATCTCTCTCAGTGACACAGCCGTCACAGTTTCAGAGTCTGAGTCTGTCACAGGTCTAGATCAGCCTTTTCCACACATCTCTCTTTGAAATGCACACCCGTCTGGTACGCATGTGTCAGTACACCTAACAGATGCTTCACCCATCTCTCTTTTTCCCTCGCTCTCGCATAAACACATTCAGATAAGAGCTTCGTCTTATCTGCCTGAAGTCAAGTCAAGTCAAGTCAAGTCAAATATATTTATATAGCGCTTTTCACAATACAGATTGTATCAAAGCTGCTTCACAGTATCAATCAAAACAACTTAATGTTTGTTTATTACTGGAAAAAAGACATCCAAGTTTGGTAGAGCTGATCAATGGTATGATTGGTTAATTAATTTGAATATCCCCAACTGAGCAAGCCTAAGGCAACAGTGGCAAGGAACCGAAAAACTCCATCCAGTGACCTAATGGTGTCCTAACACCCCATCAGATGACCCAATGGAGAAAAAAAACCTTGGGAGAACCCAGGCTCAGTCGGGGGCCAGTTCTCCTCTGGCGTTTATGAACTAGAGGCCGAATTTACAGTAACTGTAAGATAAAAAATTTATATGAATGCCTGGCTAAATAGATGCGTCTTCAGTCTAGTTTTAAACTGGGAGAGCGAGTCTGAGCAACGAACAATATCAGGAAGGCTATTCCAGAGCTTCGGAGCTAAATGTGAAAATGCTCTGCCTCCTTTGGTGGATCTGGATATCCTAGGAATGACCAGAAACCTCGAATCTAGTGATCTTAAAGAGCGCGATGGATTGTAAGGCGATAGAAGATCCGTTAAATAGACTGGAGCTAAACCATTTAGAGCTTTATAGGTCAAAAGCAATACCTTGTAATTAATACGGAACTTTATAGGTAACCAATGAAGTGATGATAAAATCGGTGTTATATGATCATATTTTCTTGATCTAGTAAGAACTCTAGCGGCTGCATTTTGGACTAACTGTAGCTTGTTTATTGAAGATGCAGGACAACCAGCTAATAAAGCATTACAGTAATCTAGTCTCGAGGTCATGAATGCATGAACTAACTTTTCTGCATCAGAGACTGATAGCATATTACGTAGCTTAGCAATGTTTCTAAGGTGGAAAAAGGCTGTTTTTGTAACATATGAAATATGCTTTTCAAAAGACAGGTTGCAGTCTAATGTAACACCCAGGTCTTTTACTGTAGCGGATAGAGTAAAAGGGCATCCTACTGTGTTAAAGTCGTGCTGTGAAAGGTTTTGTGGATGGTTTTTAGAACCGATAAGTATTACCTCTGTCTTGTCTGGATTTAATAAAAGAAAATTATGCGTCATCCAATCTTTTATATCTTTAACACAATCTGTCAATTTGGATAATTTAGCGTATTCATCTGGCCGTGAGGAAATATATATTTGAGTGTCATCAGCATAACAATGGAAACTAATTCCATGTTTCCTTAGAATATTACCAAGTGGCAGCATATATATTGAGAATAATAAAGGGCCTAACACAGATCCCTGCGGCACTCCATAGTTTGCCGAAGTTATAATCGATTTTTCTCCATTTAAGTAGACGAAATGGTAGCGGTCAGATAAGTATGACCTGAACCAGCTTAATGCTTGTCCTTGAACACCAGTGTAATTTTGTAGTCGATCTAAGAGTATTGTGTGATCTATAGTATCGAACGCAGCACTAAGATCAAGTAAAACTAGTACTGAGATACAGCCTTGGTCCGAAGCTAAAAGTAAATCATTTGTGATTCTAACAAGCGCAGTTTCAGTGCTATGATGTGGCCTGAATCCAGACTGAAACTTTTCATAGATGTCGTTTTCTTGCAAGAAAGAGCCGAGTTGAGCGGACACAACTTTTTCTAATATTTTTGACATAAATGGAAGATTCGAAATGGGTCTGTAATTTGCTAGGTTATTTGGATCTAATTGTGGTTTCTTAATAAGAGGTTTTATAACTGCCAGCTTGAACGTTCTTGGAACATGACCTAAAGATAAAGATGAGTTAATAATATTGAGAAGAGGCTCTTCCACTACAGGTAACACTTCTTTCAGTAGTTCAGTTGGTATAGGATCTAATAAACATGTTGTTGTTTTAGATGAAGTGATAAGTTTATTTAACTCTTTTTGTTCTATGGTTGTAAAGCATTGTAATTGTTCTTGCGGGGTGATAATTGCGGCCGAATTATAAGGCGCGAGCAAAGATCGAACGTTTACGATTTTGATTCTGATGCTTTCAATTTTCTCGGTGAAGAAGTTCATGAAATCATTACTACTAAACTGTAACGAGGTATTTTGTTCAGACGACGTCTGTTTATTTGTTAGTCTAGCCACGGTATTAAATAAAAACCTTGGATTATTTCGGTTGTTTTCTATTAATTTGCTGAGGTGCTCAGCCCTGGCCGTTTTAAGTGCCTTTTTATAAAGTGACATACTGTCTTTCCACGCGATTCTAAAGACCTCTAAATTAGTTTTTTTCCATTTACGCTCTAAATTACGGATTTCTCTCTTTAAAACATACGTAGTATTATTGTACCATGGTGCTATACTTTTTTCTCTGACCTTTTTTAATCTAATGGGTGCAACAATATCCAATGTTCTAGAGAGAATGGTGCTCATAGTGCTAGTTAGTTCGTCTAATTCATCTGTTTGTTTGGGTTCAGACAGCAGCTGAGACAGATCAGATAAGCTATTTGAGAAAAGATCTATGGTGGATGGACGAATTGTTCTACCTGGTCGATAACGTGGCGCAGCATGACATATTACAGCAGTGCGTAATATGCAAGTTACCAAGTAGTGGTCAGTGACATCATCACTTTGTGGAACAATATCTATATCGGTTGGATTGGTTCCATATGATATAATTAAATCGAGTGTATGATTAAGACGATGAGTTGGTCCGGTGACGTTTTGCTTGACCCCGAAGGAGTTTAATAAATCTGTAAACGCAGCCCCTAACGCATCATTTAAATTATCTACGTGTATGTTAAAATCTCCAACAATTAATGCTTTATCGACGTTGACCAAAAGATCTGATAGAAAGTCAGCAAACTCTTTTAGGAAATTGGCGTAAGGCCCTGGAGGTCTATATACGGTAGCCAATGCTAGAGATAATAGGGATTTTTTTCTTACATCTAAGAGCGTAACATTTAGCACAAGTACTTCAAACGAATTAAACCTATGACGAGTTTTCTTAGTAACATTCAGGATATCTCTGTAGATTGTTGCAACACCGCCGCCACGACCGATCAGACGGGGCTCATGCTTATAACAGTATCCTGGCGGAGTAGACTCATTTAGACCGAAATAATCATTTGGTTTAAGCCAGGTTTCAGTAAGGCACAGAACATCGAAATTATTATCTGTGACCATTTCATTTACAATAACCGCCTTAGGTGTGAGCGATCTAATGTTTAGAAGACCTAGCTTTAGAAATTGTTTTTGTTCACTAATAGCGAGATTTTTTGTTTTAATAACAATTAGATTTTTTCTAGATCCTGCAGTAGATTTATTATTTGATCTTAGTAAACGAGGAATAGACACAGTTTCTATGCAATGTTCTACACTAGTATTAATATCAATTAAATTGGTGCAGTAGAGACTGTGATTTGGATTTTTGGTTACTAGTCAAATGGTATTTAACATCTTGGAGATGTTATCCGACAGAAGATCTGCCCCGATTCTACTTGGGTGTAAGCCATCAGCGCGGAAGAGCCTTGGTCGCTCCCAAAACAGATTCCAATTATTTACAAAAATCAATTTCTGCTCATTGCACCATGACAATAACCATTCATTTAGAGCGAATAATCTACTGAACTTTTCATGCCCTCGTCGGTACGTAGGAAGCGGTCCAGACACAATAATCGATGTTTCAGGCGATGTGCTGCGTACCGTATCGATAAGGCTCCTGAAGTCTTTCTTCAGAACCTCCGTCTGTCGCAGCCTAGTGTCGTTAGCTCCCGCATGCAGCACAACAGCTCCGACGCGCTCGTCACCGTTCAAGATCTCAGTTACCCGCGCAGTGATATCGAGAACACGAGCACCAGGAAAGCAGTGACTGTGCACCTTACTTTTACCTAACGTAGCATGGACGTGTCGGACGGTGGAATCGCCGATGATCACAGCATCGCGTTCCGTTTCGCGAAGAGGGGAGAAGCGGTTCTGAGTGGAGATCTCGAAAACCGGGAGGGGCGAAAAGATTCTTGTCCAGGCTTCGTGGTGGTGTGTTGGAGCCGGAGTGAATGAAATCATGGCTGATCGTGACCTGGACGCTCGGGACCAATG